>VXAZ01005260.1:620224-1027411 GCA_013399875.1 Gymnorhina tibicen | reverse complement strand
AGCGCCAAGTCGAGTCCCTGCGCGCCGCGCACGCCTCGTGAGTGGCCGCGGCGGGCGCGGAGGCGGGGGCGGGAGGGCCGCACCGTGTCGCCCGTCCCGGGGCCGCAGTGGGGCCGCGCTGTGTCGGGAGGGTATCGTGTGTCCCTATGCGCACAGACGGGGACCCGGCTGTGCCCCGTCCCCTCCCGGTGAGGCCTGGCCGGGTCCTCGCGGCCGTGTGGGTAAACAGGGCACCCGAGCCGGCCGGGTGGTGCAGCTCGGGCTGGCCCAACCCCGCGCTGTCCCGGGGCCGGAGGGTCCCGCCGGGCGGGAGTGCGGTGCCGCGGGGTCCCCGCCGGAGGATGGTGGGATGTGGGCCCCCGTCGGGCTGGGAGGAAGAATTTGGAAACTGAAAGTCAAATAGGCTGTCGGGGAGGTGTCCCCGCTGGCTTTGGTGTGGCCTGGCCGGGTGATGGGGCGTAGGTCGCCGTGCCCGGTTTCACCGGCTGTTGATGGGAAAGCCTGCTGATGGGTTGTAATGTCTTCAGAGAGATGCGACTACGTGTTGGGATAAAACCTCTCTGGAAGCTGCTTGTAATAGTGTAGTTCATTAAAAGTTGAGATTAAAACACAGAGCACCAAGGAGTTGTGTCTCACAGTGGCCTGCCAGCAGTCGTACAGTGGCACAGCAGTCCTGCTGGCTTTACAAACTATTTTTTCTGGTGTTTAGTGCTATTTGCTAAAAACTGTCTGCCCCTTAAGAACTGGTTGTGTTTAGATGGTCAGAAGAGGCCAGTTGTTTTTATTCCTATTCAACATCCACAATTTTTAAAGCAAAATGCTTTACTTTATCCTGGGGTTCTCCCTCTTGGCAGTATGCTGCCCTGTTTTGCCTAGTCTTTTAAGACTCTTCACATTTTAAAAGGTGATCCACATTTCATACATTTGAAATTATATTTACAGTGAAGTAAGCATTCTACAGACATACATCTTCCTAGGATTTCTGTAGAACTGGAATGGTAAATGCCTCCAAAGTAATTCAGAAAAAGGACAGAATGTTTCCTATCACATCAGACTGACTCTAGGAGCGGAAGAGATACTTACTGCATTTCCAAGTTTAATAGCTGTAGATAGTTCAGTTTTTGAATTACCACACAGGAAGCATAAATATGATAGTATTCTAAGTATTGTTGCTTGCATAAACTTAAGTCTGTTCAGAGCCAATTTCACAAATACTTTTGAGACAGTTCACTTTTCTGAGGAGCTGTCCCTGTAGGCATGCAGGAGCTTAGTTAACTTAAAAGTTTTTGTTGGACTGGCCTTGGCTTTTTGTTTATACCCACTTTTTCTTAATCTGGCAGATAGATGAGCTCATCCTGAATTAAGACCCCAAAAAGGTGATCAGTTTTTGTTAGTCAGCTTGCTGAACTGGTTTACTACTGTTTGTGCAGGCACCAGCTCAAGCACAGGCGGAGAGGGAATGGATGCTGTAGCCAGGAATTGAGGTGAGGGGTAGGGACACGGTAGCTGCCGAAATGTCATTCATTTATGAGTATCCTTGTTGCTCCTCACCAAAATGCTCCAAGTTCTTGGTATGGTGTAGTTAACTAAGTTAGTCAACTTTGGTTTGTGTTGTCTTAGGTCATAAAAGCTCAGGTATGGGTGATCTTAATTTCGGTAAACAGCTTGCTCTCTGTTACACAGTCCCTCACAGGTTAGAAGCTTGAAATAAAACCTTTGCATTTAAAAAAGAGTTTTCTTACATTTGCTGTTCTTCTAGGCAGTTAAGAATGTATAATTTTTCCAGTGCACTCATTCTCACTTGGGGAAGGGGCAACTAAGGTTATTAGTTCAAGGTTTTTCCTAAGCAGGGTTATGACCGTTTGAACAGTTCAGTGAGATGCTGGCTTTCTTGTTCCTCGCTCCCTGTCATCATCTTCCTCCCGTGTCCATAAGTTATGCACGTGAGTAGAGCATAATTATATACCCTTCTCAGAAGGATTTTGCAGCAGGCTAATGAAAAGTGTGACAGATGATTACAGGGCAGGAATGCGCATGAGAGATTCCAGGGACAGTCCTTCAGTTAAGAATGAGAAGGTGCAGATACTGGTGTGTGGTGTAACACAGTAGAACCCTTGATTTGAATTCTTCTGTGCTTCAAGATATTTGATATTTTTTTCAAACAGCATGTGATTTACAGGGAAAGAGCAAATACTGAGTTCCCTATGAGAGGATTAAGATCAGGCTGCAGAAAGCAAGGTTCATAGCCAAGTTAGTGTCTTACTCCCATTTGTTCCCCAAGCTCTTAAAGATGCAGTCTTAAATTCTACGCCCCAATAGTGCTTTGGAAGGACACAAAACACTCCCAGCACTACTCTTAACACACCTTTGCAGGTAATGTGTTTCAGGTTTTTTGAGAAAGGACTTGTAGGGAGTATATCTGGTAGTGGATGGAGGAGCATTTCTGAAGCTGGATCAAAAGATGCTTTCTGGGAACACCCATCTGCCATTATTTTGCCATTGGAGCTGTGTTCCCTCCCCTGCATAAGGGAGCCTTAGGTGACTGAGAAAAACGTTATTATCCAGGTGCAAGCAGGAAAAATGCATGGAAGAGCAATCAGTCTGGTTTTACAGTTTGTTTTGATTCAGGCATTATAAGATGAAGCTAATTTTCTGCCCTTCTATCTCTCTTACTCTCAGCTTAGATATGTTCATACTGTCTAGAAATTGTGCTTCTGAGATAAGTCTTCATCTCCACATTCTCTGGGATGCTGTCTTTCAAAACAGTCTTGCTGTGCAAAGAAATTGTAGAATGCTTTGAGTATTGAAGTCAACTTCCTATTAATGCAGCTCATGTCAAGATTTTTCTCAGTAATTTACCTGTTGCAGGAAAAACAAATTTGGATTCAGCCTTACCGGATTTTGTAAGGCCCGTTGGTGCTTTCCGGGGGGTGGGTCTTGAGTGTCATTGGAGCTTTACATTGTTGCAAGTAGGTCTCCTCTAGATAATTCTTGAAAGTACTTGTGCAAGTGCATTGAGCTTGGTGCACATAGTAAAAACTACTGTTAGATACTAGGCTAATTGTATTAAGGAAGAATGCCTAGTCTAATAAATATTCTACATATTGATCTGAAGGCAGTGTTGCAGAGCAGTACTTAGTTGTGAACCTCATATAATGCCTTGGCAAAGTAAATGTTTAATCAGATAAAATTCAGTATATTAAAAAAACACTTATGTGTCGTCTTAAATTAAGCCAGTAAGGGGAGAAAGATAAGCTGAGATTGTTGTCAGAAGAGCGAGTAGTGTGATTTCTCTTACTGTAGTTCCTTTGCTTGTGACCATGTATGAGGTTTGAAAGTTAAATCTACTATGTTTTTGCTTTAATCTTAATATTCAGTATAGAATGTTGAAGACTATTAACTTATTCCAGCATTTTCAATTTTGTTCTTACAGGGCTTTTCAAAACTTAATTGAGTACAAATGTCAGAGGTCATGCTTGTTTGTTTTAGACTTTTAGCTGTTATATTGACCATGAAATGGTTGCTAACAATTTCTTCTTTGACAGCATTGCAGAAATCCAGAAAGATGTGGAATATCGACTGCCATTCACCGTAAACAACTTGACAATTAATATTAACATGTAAGTAGAGCGAGCTGTCTCTATGCACATCTTGAAAATTAAAACTGTTCTAAAAAAAATATAAAAAGTAGTAATAGAATATAAGTGGCTCCCAGCACATAATTAATTTCAGGAACTGTAACCTGGATTTGTATTAGTGGTTGTAGTGATCTGAGTGAAACTGGTTCTGTACATGATACAGATGTTCAGCTGAGAGCAAAATCATATTTTGCTGTGCTCAGTTCCTAAGATAGCTTTGTGATTTTAGTTGAAGGTAACTAGGGGAAAATGCTTGAGGGTTTCTGCTAACTTTGATTCCCTACCACTGAAAATAAACTTGATTGGTAATTTACTGGTCTGCTGTAACTCCAAACTCTTACCTTGGTGAAGCTTCTGGATTGTAACTTAAGTGATTTATTGTAGTATTTCCTGTGAATTTCCTTTGGGGGGATGCTTTTGCTCTGGCAAATATTGATATTATTCTGTTCACAATGTTTTATACTGTTTTATTACTTTGGCCTGCTGAGTTGGCCTGATATTCTTACAGGTTACACTGCATTGTATTTGTAGTAATAACATTTGTAGTAAAAAATGTTCTTGTTATGCTGCAGCTTCTTTGTTGTCCATCAGTTGGTCAGAGCGTGGTGCTAATAATACAAAGGTCATGGGTTCGGTGCCTGTATGGGCCATGCACTTAAGAGCTGGACTCAGTGATCCTTGTGGGTCCCTTCCAACTCAGAATATTCTGTGATTATTGCTCCTTTGTTATACTACCATTTTCCCCAGTAAATGCTCTCTTCAGTTTTGTGGAAGTCTGTATTCCAGTCTGTTGGACTTCTAATTTTGTAACTGAATAATCCTTTTGTGTGCTTCATTCATTGTGAACTTCTCCATAATTGTTCTCGTAGAAAAGTAAATTTATGTAATTAATTGTACTTTTTCTTTGCATAAGAAGCCTTCTTATCCAAACTTTATCATGGGATGTCACTGTAGTAATAATTATTCTTGTATTTGCAGTTTGCTTCCACCTCAGTTTCCTCAGGAAAAACCAGTCATCAGTGTTTTCCCACCTGTGAGACATCATTTAATGGACAAGCAGGGAGTATATGTGACCGGTCCATTAATAAGTAATGTATGTATAATTTGTAGCTTCACACAGATCTATTGTTAATAGCAGTTTTAATAAATGTCACACTAGATTATTGTTAATTCTCCTGGTAAAAAATATTAGTATAGATCCTAATCTCTTTCAAACTGTATTTAGGGGGCCTGAAAACAGAATTTCAGTAGTGTTCAGTATACTCCTAGTTACTCTTTTACTGATATCATTACTGACTTGAGTATTCCATATATCTAAAACTGTTTTACGTTACGGAGGCTTAGAAAGTTACTATCAGGTTTTTTTGTAATTATTAATTGCACAGTTCTTCCAACTACATTCCAGTGTATGCCAAATAAAGGAGAGGGATGCTTTAAGACGGTTTTGTAACATAGTTCTTTCTGGCCTAATCCTATTAGAATGGCATCAAGGTTTTAGCTCGAATATTCAGGATTTTAATATGCTGTTGTTTTTGTCAACAAGAATGTGCTAGTTTTTTGGAATGGATGGACGTTCTGAGTCTTTCAGAATGCAGTTAATGCCTTTGTCTTCAGATATTTTTATTATTTTCCGTCTTCTGTTGTTTTCACAAATGTAACTTGGTAACTAAAGTGGGGTTTTTTGGTTGTTCAACAGAAATGTGGTACTTCATTGACTCTCCACTGATAATGGAATATACAAAAGACTTTTAGTTTCTCTTCAGTTCTGGGTGGCTTTATCACTTTATTTGGAGCTTATATATACACAGTTTGCATTAGCTGGTAGGTCTGGAATAGCTTTCCAGCACTGTCACGTGGGTATAATAAACAATCAAGTTCAGCACATTTTGGAACTCTTGGATTCCAGACATAATTTTTCTTCTTCATTGGGTTTTGTTTTGTGTTTTTACCAGTTTACAATGCATTCAGATCTTGGAAAAATTGTTCAAAGTTTACTGGATGAGTTTTGGAAGAATCCTCCAGTTCTAGCTCCTAGCTCAACATCATTTCCATAGTAAGTTATCTATAAACATAATAAACGGAACTATGTCTATTAAGATTTTAAAAAGAGACTAAACCAATTACAAGGAGGGCAGGGACAGGAGTAATGTAATGGATATATTGGAAGGATTAGATTTCATTGGAGTTAATGTGTCAACATGCCTGATGTAACTTTATATCTGTTTTCTTGAAAAAGAAATTTTTACATTATCAGATGAAATCTGGAATTTGCCATACCTCATGATCTGAGCAGTTGTGGTTTTTCATATTGTGTTCATAATCTCCCAGGCTTAGGGCAGTTTCTGTTGCACCATGTGCAATAGAAATTGTGTGATTTAAAGAATTGTATTAAATACGCAAAAATGAACTGAGATGTTCGAACTGTCGTGGTTGATAGTGATACTAAGTTTAGATGCAGCTGCAGTTGTGAATTTAAAAAAAATCATTCATGTTATTTAGAAGTAATTACGTGTGTGTTGCCCAAGCTATTAAATGCTATACCATAAATTAGAACTAATGTATGACACAGATGCTTTTCTCACAACTTTAGGATGGAAACAATTTAAAATTATGCTCTCCTAAATTTTTGAGAAGTAGTTTTTTTTCACATAATTAAGAGTGTAGGTATGTATTTGGCTGCTCTACAAGAATGTGGATTAATGGAGTTCTATACTATATTGCAGTATAAGATAAAAAGACTTACTATGTTGGAAGTAACTGAGAACAGAAAATATAAAGTTAGTTTATGGTCATTTGAAAATTCATTCTAATGTCTTATATGTGGTGTGGTAATTGTAACTCAAATGATAAGAAATGTGCTGTAAGCAGTTGGTTGCTCATGGTTGTGGTTTTGTTTGTTTTTAGCCTTTTCAACAAACCAGCTGGAATGCCTCCTTTTGCTCCTCAGGGGTTTCCATTTCTCCCTCCATATCCACCTCAAGAAACAAACAGAACAATGGCAGCCATGCCTGTTTCTGAATCAGTTTCTTCAAGCTACACTACAGACAAGCCTGCTGCTCCCTCCTATGGCTTGATTGCTGATCTGCCACTGCCTGTTCCGACAGCAGAAGCGGTGCTTCAGGTCTGTGTGCTGATTTTTGCTGCTTAAGCTGTCAGACACTGGGTATAAGTTCCCTCGAGGACACACAGGGCTTTGCTGTAAAACTCAAGGAAGCACTTGAGTGACTGCACTTGATTGTTTTGCTGGTGCTAGGAAAACAAAACTGTCATTCTGGCTTTGATGAAAAGTTTTTTAGAACTTGAAGTCAGAGCAACAAGTTTGTCTGAGTTTCAATGAAACTGGTGTTATGCTAAAGATCTTTGATTATTAGGGGGTTTTGTCTTGGAGCTGAACTCCCTCATAGTGCAGCTGTAGCTGTATCTCTAGCCACAGAAAATGTTTTTTTTCTTTCTTTCCTGCTCAGAACCTATTAGGTGAGGGCAATGTGCAATCTCAGGCCTTTATATGTAGAGTTTTATCTTGTATGTTTATACTTAAACTCCCTGTTGCTTATGAACTCTGGAAGGAATTTTATTTTTAATAAAACTTTATATCTAAATGTTTAGTCTTTAATCACATCATGTTTCTAGAAACAAGTTTTCTTAGGCTTGGAAGGCACTTGCCTGGCTTTGTAGAATTTAAATTTTCTACATTCTATGGAGACAACTGTTTTTTCCTTGTCTAAAACATTTCTTTTCTGAGGGATTATAGCTTTAAAACCACATGAAAGAGATCAAAATGTCAATCTCCTTCTCTGTTCTCACTTCATTGAATTTTACTATTCCTGTGTATTTCCTCAGTCATCCAACTGTTTTCAAATGAAGGGCATGGCAAAATAGAATTATTTTCCTCCAAAACTGACTCGTCTTTTATGACATGCCACCCTAAACATCTTCAAGCATTTTCTTGCATTGGTCGAGTTGTCTTCTGCTCAGAGACAAGTGCTACTGCTTCTTACTGCTTTTCTTGCTTTTCTTGTGGCTGGCAAATATTCATCTTCAGTTTTTGATTAATCAGGTTAAATATCAAGAAATTGCTCTTCAAAAACCTACTAAGCATTTCTAAACTTTGGTTCAGGTTGGCCAGAACGGATTTACATACAAGATGCCTGATGTTCCTGATACCTTTCCAGAACTCTCAGAACTAAGGTAAATTTTCAGAAGGTAGCTGAACTTTACATAGTTATTAAAAGGCAATTACTACTGGTCTGTATCTGATTTTTGTCAGAAGTCTGTACACATCATTGAAAGGGTTTTGTAGAAATTATAAATAGGAGAACTACCATGTACCAAAATATTGGAGTCAGAAAATAACCCAGCTTTGTATTCAAATGTGCTGCTTCTTTAGGGTTTTGTTGGTGAGAACAGTACTTGATTCAACACCAGGGAAAAGAGTATTTATTTTTATGTTTTCTAACTATCAGCATTTTGCTGTTTTCTGAGGCCTTGCCAGGGACTTAGTTTCTAGTAATTCAATAAGCTTAGCTTTTGAAGGAGGAAATGGGACAGCTTGAGGCTGGTTCACAAAGTATGTTCTCTTAAACTCCAAAGGACTGTAGAGCAAGGTAAATGGTGAACTGTTTTGTGAGCAGCTCAGCATGTTCAGGGGGAGCTGGGTTAGACAAATCCAGGTGGTAAATGTGCCAGGTGTCCCAGTGCAAATCACTGCTACATCTAAATACTTCATACACATACTACACAAATACTTCCATCACGTTGTCATTATTCAAACAAACTGTATTAGTTATTATTCCCAGCAACTTGCTCAGATCTAACGAGACAGCTTCCTAGATAGAGTAGGTTACAATTCGCTATTAACTCCTTCAGATCTCACATCTTTATCGTGGTGTCGTAGTTAAGCAATTGAAAACTGTCCTTTCAACTGGGGTGGTTTTTTTATTTTCTTTTGACACCTTCCAAAAAGCCTGTTTAGTTTAGCTGTAAGTTCTAGCAGCATCCTTATTACGTAACAAGTTAAGATTTTTGCAGGAAAGTGTAATTTGTTTGTTTAAACAAAACATTCTAATCAAGCCTGGTCCTTTCAAGAAGAGTGGATCAAAATGCCATGATTCTTCTGTTGGTAGCTGAGTTGAATGACAACGGTATTGAAGCTGTTCTGAATAGTTCTGTTTGTGTAGGTGGCAAGGTTTTGGTAGCTGGGGGGCTTTTTGAGTGGCCTTTGTGAGAAAGGGTCAGGAGCTGCCCCTGTGCCAGGCACAGCTGGTTTGGCAGCAAACACACTGCAGTATAGCTGAGTCCATTAGTGAAGCAGGTACTGCCTCTGAAAACATTTTAGAAAGAGCAGAGGCAGTGAGGATTGAGGGGAGGAGGAATGGAAAAGTGCAATAATCCTGCAAATACCAAGGTCAGAGGACAAGGGGGAGAGGAGGTGCTCCAAGTGCCAGAGCAGTTACTTTTCTGCAGCCTACAGAAGTTTTGGAAAAGACAACAATAGAACAGGTAGTTTAAAAATGTACCCTGTAACCGTGAGAGGACGATGCTGGAGCAGTTATCCACACTGCAGTCCAGGAAAGACCCCATATTGGAGCAGGCAGATATGCCCTGAAGGAAACTGCAGCCAGGTATTACCCAGACCGGAATAGGCTCTCCTGCCAGGAACTGATTGCAATCTGTGGAGCAGGGGTAAAGTGTGAGAAGGAAGGAGAAGCAGAGATGAACTGTTTGGGACTGACTGCTAGACTTGCAATTCCCTCTTGCCCCAAGGAGCGGGAGGCAGGGGGAGGTAGTGTTGGGAATGAAGGAAGGAAGTTGAGCCTGAGGAAAAACGGAGCAAAGTGTTGTAATTTTTGCCTTTCTTGGTCACCGTCCAACTCTTACTATAATTGACAATAAATTCAGTTAAATTTTTCCAAGTGTGTTTTGTGTGTGATTGTAATTGGTAAGTGACCTCACTGTTTTTTCAACCCCTGAAATTTTCCTCCATAGCCTGTTGAGGAGGGGAACTGGGAGAGCAGCTGGGTGGGCATCTGGCCGCTGGACACAGTCAACCCACTATAGTAGCATTATGGGAAGTAAGGCTTGAAATGGGAGATACTTTTTAACATGCTGCTTTTTAAATTCACTGCTGCACATAGTAGAGCCCATAATCCAGGAGAAAGGGGAAAAATAAGTTGTGGTCAAGTGTCATATTTGTAAAGTCAAAAAAAAAGCCTTAAACTTCGGTAGAAATGAATTATTTTACAAGTGGTGTTTTCTGTTAGATTTAAATCTGCTTTCTTTCGGTTTGAATGCAGTATATCACAGCTGACCAGTATGAATGAACAAGAGGAGGTGTTACTGGAACAGTTTGTGACTCTTCCACAACTGAAGCAAGTCATTACTGATAGAGATGAGTTAGTGAAAAGCATTGAAGAGCTGGCAAGTAAGCTGTCAAAATGTTAACAGATGTGACTGTGTTCTGTGAACTAAATCCTTTAAAAAAAAGTAGTAATGGTGATTTTATTTTCCAGAAAAAAACTTGTTGCTGGAGCCTAGTCTCGAGGCAAAAAGACAGACGGTGTTGGATAAAGTAAGTGAACAATAAATTCATGTTCAGAAATATTAGTAGTAATATCTGGGGTTTTTTCAAGGTGACAGTGTTCTTTTTCTTCTTCCTTCCAGTATGAGCAACTCACACAAATGAAAGCAGCCTTTGAAAAAAAGATGCAAAGACAGCATGAACTTAGTGAGGTATCATTCTTATATGTCAACCTTTAAGAATATTTCAGTAAATCTGAAGTTTTGATTTGCATCTTTAACCATTTAGAATATTCTTTTGGTTAAACTCTCATTTAATATGAAGTAGATTAAGTATTTCATGCAGTATGAAAAAATGGGATGATGTACCAAAAAGTTAAAAGCAAAACAATGGGTTTTTTGGCTGGGTTTTTGTTTTTTACTGCTACAATAGAAGCAAAGTTGGAAGGGTGATGTACATCTAGAGCTGTTCAGTACAATCCCAGTCCAAACCACTTTTAAGAATAGAACAATTTTTAAAGAAGTCTTGTTCAATTGATGCTACTCATTTAACATAATAAGCCCGTAAAACTGTACCAGATGAAAGTGCTCAATAACTTCAGAAACTTAAATTCTGCAATTCACTGGGCACGGTTACTTCAGGCAATATGTTGTATGTCAAACCTTGCACATTCTGCAGCGCAAATAGGGTAAAGCTATTACTTCAGAAAGTATTGGAGGAGAATAATTCCTTGGTATGTTTACCAGGGTATTCCTTAGAAAATGTAACTTCTAATAAACCACTTTCTGCACCAAAATCTTCATAATTTGCAAGACTCATCAACTGAGAATGCAACAGTCCATCAAATTAGCATGCATAGTACCTGAATTTCAGAATGCCCCCAAAATAACAAAATACAAAATAACAAAAAAAATCCCCAAAAAGTTGCATGACAGCAAACTGAATGATTTCATAGATGATCTAAATGTCTTAGAGAGTTCCTCACTTGAAAATCAGAATAGTATGACTCCTAATGCCTCCTTTGACTTTAAAGTGGGCAGAGGTAGTTGACATTGATAAACCTTCTGTTTTTGGAAGAAACCACTTAAGAACAGGACATAATATCCCACTGCTGTATTCTTTTTTCTAAGTTAGATTTGCTGATTCAATTTAATGATGGATAGGAGGCTCAGAGTTGAGGAGTAGCAGCTGAATTTTTCTGCTTTTTCCCATATAAGCTATAGCTTCATGTACTGATGTTTGCTGTGCACTACATGGTATCTCCTGCTCTCTTTCCTTCAAATTTCCAGACAAGTATTTTTACTTGTACTGTGAGTGAATTTTAGTCATCTTTTATTAGAGCAAACTCTCCTTATTTTGTACATGATTAATTTACTAAGAAACTTTTGATTACATTAAGGTTTTGCAGTACATAAGTAAAATATTTTTCATAGGGTAGATGAAGGTTAGGCCAAGCATCTAAAATCTATAAATACCTTAATTTTGCAGTTCTGGCTCTGTACAGACTCCTACTGGATGTGAATCATGTCCTGATTAACTGCCCAGACATATTAGAGAAAAAATAATGAAATTGTATGCAATAAACAGAAGTAAGGTTTGAGGTTTATAAGAATAGAAAAATGAGTATACTGGTTTATAGCAGCCCATCTACTTCTTGAGTAGGTGCTTTTTGCTTTCTTGTCTTCTTCTCCACAATCATTTCAAGAGTATTTAAAAGCTGAACAGTAAGTGCTTTTTTACCTTTTTATACTTCTCAGGTTCACAACTGATTTTCAAAAGTAGACCCTATTTATTGAAGACACTTGAAATGTTAGTTCTACTCAGAAATCATGCACTTGAAAACTTGTCAGATTTCCAAGCTGGATGCTTTCTACAGTGTAGGGTAAAAGTTGAAAAACTTTATTCATTTGTGTGAATGACTGTGTATGAAGACCTAAACTAGCAGCACTTTTCTCACATTGAATCCTTTGTAGTTTAATGAGCTGTGCTGTTTCTTGGAGATGGAGCTTCATCTGGTTACTTAGGCTTTTATAGTAGTAATAGTGCTCTATCCACATGTTCCATATTTATATAGTCATCTTCTAGGAAATGTAAGTTTTAATGGACAGGTTAATATTACATTGGACTTTTTATTTTCTTAGAGTTGCAGTCCAAGTGCTCTGCAGGCCAGACTTAAAGTAGCTGCTCATGAAGCTGAAGAGGAGTCTGACACTATTGCAGAAGACTTCTTAGAAGGCAAAACAGAGATAGATGACTTTCTTAGTAGTTTCATGGAAAAGAGAACGGTATGTCATATTCAAATAGTTCTAATCCAAGACATGTACAACACATAGTGAATAAATTTAGGCCTTTTTTTTAAGAGTTTGAACAGTACTGTGATACAGAACAGTGTTTTAGTGAGCTTTGACAGAAGAAAAAAGTATCCTTAAATGGCTTCAATCTATTTAGACTATAATCTGCATGCTAAAGGCACATATTTTTAAGACAGGAGCACAAAGGTCTTCTGTGTTAGGCCCTATTCATGTGTTGTTGCAGATATTTTTGTGCCAGTTTCTTATATATCTTGTATAGATACAGGGGAAGATAGCCACATGCTAAATTTCAAATTTGGAAGGTTGACACAAACTGTCACATGGCATTAAACAACCTTCCTACATTAAAACAATGTTTTATTTATTAAACTTCTTAAACAAATTCTATTGATGGCTATCATCAAATACGTAACTGAGGTTCAAAATCCACCACTGTTGCTCATGCTGTGACAAAAGTAACTTGCCAAGTAGTGTACCTTTCTTTAAAAATGCCCAATAAATGTGTTTTATAACACTGGAAACAATCCTCTTGCAAGCAGTTTTGAATAGAATAATGCTATCAATATAGACCTGTGTTCAGCCCGAAGCTTGAAAGGGAGGTAGGTAGGTCAGGTGGGTTTCCTTTTTTTTAAAGAGCCTGTAAAATAGCTAAATCATTAAGGAGAAACTGCAGTATGCATTATAAAAAATTGCATTTAGAATTCAGTCTTGTGTGTCTTGTTTCATAGCTCTGCCACTGCAGACGAGCCAAAGAGGAAAAACTTCAACAGGCAATAGCAATGCACAGCCAATTTCATGCTCCGCTATAGGTAAACTTTGTTTTTTAAACAATTTACCTTATTGTTACACACTTGGTAACTGCAAATGGATTTGTTACAGTGCTTAGTGTTCTAATAACACTTTCTGTGGAAATCAAGTATGTTCTGCATCTGTTGTTACTTGTATTTAAAACTTAACTTCTGGAGAAATTAAAATATCTAATTATGGAAATTTGTTTTTACAGACTTCCTGCAAACTGCACCTGCCAAGAGAACGAATGAAAAACCCAATAAAGCACACTTTTTAATAACTATTATTTGCAAATAAGCATTTCATCTTATCTGGTTGTATTTATAGAAGAGATTGTATACAGAGTTGGGATGGTTTTTGTACAAATTAGAATGTCTCTTTATATTCTCATTGTACTCAAGAATCCTTCTATTGCAATCTTTGCATTAATTTCCTGTATTTATTGTTGATAGTTATAATATTTAAGTTCCCTGCTGCTATACTCCATTATTCAGAGATTAAATATCTAAACATGTAATTTTGACTAGCTTTTTACATTTTTATAAAAACATAATTCATATCTTTTGTATTTTGAACTTTAACCATAGATTCGGCTTAATCTGTGGAAGACTTTAAGTGTTGATAGGACTTTGGAAACTAAAAAAGTTCTTAATGGAGATTGTCAGTGGATTCACAAGCTGTCTTTTCTTAAAGCCAAAATATTAAAGAACAAGTTTTTTTTACTTCTAAGTAATAACAGAAAACTAAGTATAAATAAAGCTTGTATGGTGTTTTGGGTAATTAGATTGGGGATTAAGCAAAGGATGTGTTGGAACAAATTATATTGGACTCAAAATAGAATAAATGATCTCTGCATAGATTTGGTATGTTGCTTAGTAGCACTGATGCACTGATTTTCAAGAGTGGCTTGGTACCTACCACTAATTAAACACAATTTTCATCTAACAATTTCATTTTCTTTTTTTGTTTGTAAAGGAATAATAATCAGGTCACTTTCCTGTTTCTGTTTTATGCAATATAAATATGTTCATCATGAGAGGAACTCAGAAGTACTTTACAAAAACTAGTTCTGAAGTTCTTTCGAAAATAGCAGTTATTTTTTCCTAATTTTAAGAAACAAGGAAACTAATTTGGTTGGAGTTCCACAGTGTCATACAGTAAGGCAAGTGATCGAATTTGAATGTGAAACTTAATTCTGCGCTTTCATCAGTGAATCTTGCCTCTGGTAAGATGACAGTCTTAGGATGGGGGTATATCTGGTGAGAATGGATAGGACCAAATGCAATATGCTGTAGGAGAAAAATACAGCCCCTAAATACATGCATGTATTTTCTCTCTTGCTATTGCAAGAAGATACATTCTTTTTCTTAACCTTCTCAATGCATCAGGTTTTCATGGATACAGTCAAGAACGAAGGAGGAGGAGTAGAAGGAATTGTACAGTTTTGAGAGTTAAATAGGATAAAGTTCTGATTAAGTAATGTATCAGAAATCCTGCTTCTTTCTTATCAGGAAGCAGTCTGGAGATAAACCTCTTAGCCAAGACTCTGTGTTACCTAGATAGGATCACAGAACATGGCAGGTTCAAGTCTCAAACTACAGCACAAGTGCAGTTCAAACATGTACTCCTCTGTATCGCTGCTTTTCAGTCCTAAACTTGATATTCTTCCAGCAAAATGTGCTATTTCTTCTGAGTGGAGAAAAGTGAGTAAGGAATATCACGGAAGTGCAAGAAGTCTGCTCCACAGGTTAGTGGGTCTTCAGTCTCAGCCCTGCCATTCATTACAGTTGTGTGGTTGTCCTAAGCTATTGCTTTTCAGAGTGAGTAAACTATTCACTGGTATTTGACAGGATTTATTTTAAAGCTGATCCAAATTCTGTGATTAGATGTCCCAAGAAAATAGATCTGTGGTCCAAATCAAAGATACGTAGGTGTCTGAAAAAAAATCAACACTTCATAAGTGGAATGGTTAAGCAATAATTTTAGAGGATCTTATTCCAAAAAATGTGCTGCTTGTCTATTGACATAGCACTTCTGCTAATGTGCTAACTAAAGCCTTAGATTATGTAGGCATCCAAGTGATTCTGAACTTGTGTCTATGAGTAGTGTGATTTCTGCAGCTGTGGAGAAGAGTTAGATGTAAGTCATCACTGTTATCTTCTTGGCAAAATCCCATCTATTTTTGTGCTGAGTTGTTTCTGATCTCTTTCTGAGGATCTAAACACTCAGGACTACACACAATTCTGTACGGAGCTGTTTTGTTGTTGTTGTTTCTGCCTTGTGAACAGAGAAAGGAATGGATGACTGGATATCTGGTGCTCTTGCTGTATTGGGCTAGTATCTTCTTTATAGATTTTATAACAGCATGGAAGGACAGGCTTCTGTTCTCATCTGCCAGGTATTATGGTGCTCTACTGTCACTGAACTCTTTAGCCAGGTCACCTTCAGGGGATTTACTAGTACAAGTTCTGAACACTTCAGCTTTTCCTCTTATGTCAGCTTTCCTCTTACTTTTGTGAGCAAATTTTCAAATTGGAAACTTCTCTGTGGAGTCTTTCTGATGGTAGTGGAGTAGAATCTACAAGAAAATGTCACTGTTCAATGTAAGTTCAGTGTTTGTTGTTCAGGGGTTTGAAAGTTAAGTTCTCTTTCTCCCTTTCTATTCTCTGATATCATTGTTCCTATTATTTGGATTTTTTCCCCTTATTTTTAGCCCCTTCTGCAGTCACAAACCCATTCTCTGGAAAACAAGCACTGAAGTCTCTGTATTCAATGATGATTTATACTGGAGTAGCTGCAGGACTCCTGTCACATCCAAGAATGTCCAGCCTGTTTCTGGTCTTTAAGGGCCAACCTGCTGCTGGTTGGGGTGGTTTTTGAGGGTTTTTTGTTGTTGTTGTTGTTTTCTCTTTTCTTTTAGTCCTACACTGGTTGTGCCTTTCATGGTCTGCTTTCACCAGAAGACTAGGTAGAACACTGATAACACTCTGTCAGAGTTAGGGTTTTTTGCTTCTAGCATGCTGGTAGCTCACTGTTAAGCAAATTCCTTACCTTATTTTGCCAAAATATGGAGTGTAGGTGTAAATCCAGCTTTAAGCAGTTCCCCCCATAAAGTGTAAGAGAATGGCAGCTGCTGTTAGATGCATACTTTAAAGGTTTATGAAATATGTCAAGTGAACTTTTAAGCAATCTGGAATAACCGGCTATGTACAATGACTTGTTTCTTGGGAGCCTTGCACAATGTCATGCTCAGGTGTTCTCCCAGTGGGAAAGTCAACTCGGTGAACAAGAAATACAAGAGCAAGGAGATGGCTCATCTCTGATGTTGCAGTAGTTTGGCGGGGGAGTGTACTTTCTGTATTGTAACTGCTAATAGAGTCTGGGGTTTGCCTAATTTTAATTACCTGATCTTACTGCTCACAGAATGGGCCAGGTTGGAAGGGTCCACACTAGGTCATTCGGTTCAACCTCCTTGCTCAAGCAAGGTCATCCTAGAGCACATGGCACAGGATTGTGTCCAGATGTTTCTTGAATATCTCCGGTGAGGGAGACTCCACAGCCTCTCTGGGCAATCTGTTCCAGTGCTCAGTTACCCACACAATAAAGAACTTCCCCATATTCAGATGGAACTTCCTGGGCATCAGTTTCTGCCATTTGCGTCTTGTGGTATTGTTCAGCACCGCCAAGAAAAGCCTGGCTCCATCCTCTTGACACCCTTTCTTCAGATACTTATAGACACTGATGGGGTCCCCTCTCAGTCTTTGCCAGACTAAACAGGCCTAGCTCCCTCAGCCTATTCTCCTAAGTGAGGTATTCCACTCATCTTTGTTGCCCTCTGCTAGACCTGCTCCAGGAGCTCCATGTCTTCCTTGTACTGACAAACCCAGAACTATTCTTCCCCAGGTGCAGGACCCTGCATTTGCCTTTGTTGAATTTCAGAAGGTTCTTTGCCCATCCCTCCAGTCTGTCGAGATCCATCTGAAGGGCTGCACAGCACTCTGGGATGTTGGCTGCTCCTCCCAGCTTTATGTCATCAGTGAACTTGCTGAGGAGGCGCTATGCCAGACACCACTGCAAATGAGAGACTATGATAAAGTCAGTTCTAAGCAGTATGTTCTATAATTCTGTTGTTTGCTCTTTACATACTCTAGCAGCTTTGCCACTTAGGACTTGGACCTAATCTGGAAGTTAAAAATCTTACCGTTTTATACATGTCCAAGTTCTAACTATTCCCTTCAAAGACTGGGATAAATCTTTATAAAATAGGGATTTAAGAGACCTTCAGGTAAAACTCAGTTAAAACTCTGGCAACATAGTCAGCTATCACAGCCTTAATTATTCTGAAAAGTAAGTACTGTAATCTGTTAAACTTACAAATAAAGGCTTTAGGGTTTTAATATATCTTGTAGTTGTCTAACTTACAGTTGGGCATTGCAGGACTTTCTGAGTGGATACAGAATTGTGTTGGAAGTGGATGCAGTACAATACTCAAGGACAAACTTTTTATCTTCATGTGCAGTGCTTAGAGCTTTTTCTGTTCAACTATTTCAACAGCAGTAATTCTTGGATCTACCTTCACTAAAATGGGCTTTAAAAACCTGTATTGCATCTCTGGCTTATGTAAATGCCTTGTTTTGGTCAGATACCTGTAGACATGACACTTCTATGCAGTAATAAGCTATAAAGAGAGCCTGTATTTCAATAATAACGGAATACCTCAACATAAAGAACTGTGTTCTTTAGCCTTCAGAAAGGGAATAAATTCATCTGAATAACCTTAGCAACAGACTTAGTCCTTGCCTGAATTCAGTCATGATTCTGGTGGACCGCTAAGGTTTTGTTAGCTTCTTTACAGAATGATTTATATTTAAAGATGAGTATGTTTTATTTTAAGATTCTATGATTTGATTTGCTAGTTTCAGCTGCTTTACTGGCAATTTAAATAATATAAGTAAATTTAAATGTTTATTTTATCTTCTTATCACTGCCCCCTGGCACCTCTCTGAATTCAGGGTTTGCAGTACACTTGGCTTTAGATCTTTGCCATATTTTTCATGTCTTAGTACTGTCATAAGTTGACCTTATGATCATAAACTCACCCAGTACATGTTCCTCCCTTCCCAGATGAATTGTCAGCAACTTACCTGTCCTTGGAGGATTTTTCAGTCACTGTGATGATGACCTGTCTATGCACTATAGAGTGTAAGGGTGACCAGCCAACCTAAAAGGTGCACTCAACCTTCAGCCTGCACCCAAAAACAGCCCCTGGCCTTGGCTATGTTTATTGTTTCTACTTGAGAACTCTTGCATGCAGATCAGGGAAGTGTCCACATAAAAGCATCAAGTTTTTATGCTTTTTAGCTGGTCAGCAGTGATGACATTCTTATCTTCATTGCAAAGGCTATCCCCATTTTGTTGCTGGGGTTTAATTGTTACTGGTTTGTGTCATTAAACATCTTTCATGCTGTGAACCTGTGCCCTGGCTTGCCTCTGTCTTCAAAGAATGTGGTTCCCTGCCTTAGTTGCTGATTTTACAAAAAGCTTTCCTTCCCTGGCTTCCTCCTTTTACTTTTTGTTTCTCTCTTTTTAATGATACCATGTTGTTGTGCCCTCCAACTACTTAATTTTATTTCTCAGCTTTTTAGAATCCATTACCAGTTTACCACATTTCTGTCTTGTATAGAGTTACCAATAAAAGCAGCTGACAAATAGTTTTCCTTCTCTGCTTCAGATGGTGTTCTTCTGTAAAGGCTTCAGCTGTTTGATCCCATTGCCTTAGAGGCACGTTTTCATACTCAAGAGCAGCCTGAGCCTAGTGAGGCCTTTCCAGCAATTCATTACATTCATCTGTGTCCTATTTCAAATTACAGTGGGCTTATTGCAGTGGGCCAAATTTGCAAAGATTTGCAGCAAGGCTACATGAAACCAATGTAGTTAATAGTGAAGTCTTTTCATCTTTTTTTTTGCATTTCCGAAAAAAAAGGAACTATAGAGGTATAACATGGTCCCATATAATTAACACAATTGAGGAGGGTTTCAGTTTTCTTAGTTATCAGTTGTAGGTTCCTGCACAACTGAAACTTCTGGATTCAAGTATCGGGAAGATGTAGAATCCCTTGATCTCAGTGACAAAGTGACTCTTGAGTAAATGAAGAACCCTATTACAAAAATCGGGAAAGCAAACCTTTGTTTCATTCTCTGGAGTGAAATAACATTACAAAACACCTAAGTGTTTATTTGAAGGTGTTTCTCATTAGCCTGATAATGCCACAAATACATACAGTACAATGAAAGCAGTAGTAGTTAATGCAAAATTCCAAGGACTGAAAGACACATCACGGAGGGCTGATAAGTGAAGGCTTAATAAAGAAAACGTTAATATGTTAATATTTCAGTTGTAAAGCTAGTTACAAGGAGTTGCATAAGCAACACAAAGACAGTGCTTTGAATATCTTGCTCTTCTGCATTTATTTCTAGACATGTCTAGTAGAACACAATATCATATACAATTTTACATTTTAAAGATGTACAATAGCATTGCCCATTTTCAAACTGATTTTTAGGCAGAATGTTTGTGTGGTTTGTTTTCATTGCTGACTTTGCAGCATGTTTCTTTAGTTTGAGAAAACCCATTCAAAGTTTCCTTTAATGCCTTAAAGGTTACAGGCTATATTCAAAATATGAAGCATTTTTAAAAGTGCATTTTTAAAATCAGGGCTCTCATTTATTAAAAATTCATAAAGATTAAAAACCAGAAGGATAGATTCTCAAAAGAATATAATTTATAGTTGTATTTATTTGAATTGACTGATAGTGGTTTATCAAATTGAGGATCTGGCCTTTCCAATATAACATTAAGAGAAACCTTGCTGTTAAGAATTATTTGTTCAAAGACAGCAGCTCCCTTCAGAGGATAGTAATAATACTGAAGTTTACCTATTCACTTTTAATAACATGTTCACAGAACAGAATGAAAAGCCATTCCAGAAAAGCAGACTGAATAATAAAATCTAATGATTCTAAATTGAGGTATATTTATATAATACTGTTGTGCCTGTAAGTCTGTACTTGAAGGAGTAGTGTGAAATGCAGTGAAAGTAACTTAGATTACTACCACTTTGCTCTACTAGAGTTGTCTCCAAGCAGGTAAAAGCAGCCATATGAATTATATTTTTAACTGCTGGCTTTAACTAGAATAAACAAACAATCAAAAAACCAACCAAAAAAGCCCCAATTTGTGCGAGTTGTAGCCTAATATGGCCACCTTTTTAGTGAGTTTCACGACATTCCAAATTTTGAACATTTTTCAGTTGTTTACTTCTGAACTGCTGATTATGAAAACTATTACTCCTATTTTTAAAAATATGAGAATTCTTAAGTGAGAATAAACTTTCTGGTGAATGGTGCATCAGTCCTTTTCTTAAATTAGTATTGCCATGCTCTGTTCAGGTTGGCAAATACTAAAGGGAAATTTTGTGTAAGGATAAAAAACACCAGTTGGTTATGGTTAGTTTATTTTGAACAACAAAATTTGGAAGAAATATTCTTTGTAACAGTTCCTTTATGGGCATAGCTTTCCTTTACTTAAAAATTCAGAATGATGTTTTCATGAGTGATTTCTCTAAGTGGTTTTATATTTCCTATTCTCTCCACTGTATATGTACCTCACTCCCTCTCAAATAAAACATTTCAAGTAGGAATCAAAATAGGCTGAAGATTTTGGGATTTTATCACCTTTAAAATTTTACTTTTATATCTTATGTAGGTGCTTTGGAACAAGGGTAAGAGAAACAAACTTGGTAACAAAACATAAAGAGGCAAGAGTAAACTGCCTCATGTACCTTTTGTTACAAAGGGATGTTTTAGCACAAAGGCTGTGTGAGTACTGTTATATTCCTTGAAGTTTTGGTCACAGAAACTACTGAACTTTCAACACTGTTTGAGAATTGAGTACAAATGGGATGCATTTGGATGCAGCAGCAGCAACTGCTTAGTAATGGACCTTTTTCAGGATCAAAGCTTCATTTCTCCCCTGAGCCAGTGTTAGCCAGTCCATTTGTTAGTTTTACTTTGCTGTAAAGGATTTTAGTAGGAGAATATGCAAAATAATTGTTTGAACCTCTGGTGAAGAAAAAAGCGATGAATACACATAATATGTCTGAAGGCAAAGGAGCTCTACAAAAATAAGTTTTGGCTGCTTCACCAGTAAGGCTAACACTAATGCATCTTCAACCTTGTGTAAGAGAGTACTTTGGAATTTCACATCTTAGGAAAAGATCTATTATCTTGTCCAATAAATAATTATGGAAATGTACAAAGTAAGGAATAATTATGTACAGCACTGATAAAACAACCACATTGGCTTAATGAAATACAACAGCGGATATTACCTTTCTTTAGCGTTATGTCTTAAAATTAATAATAGCTTGTTCTGCTTAGATCTTTACTTACACAATTGCACAGTTCCCTTTCTTTGGATTATTTCTTTAGGCCACAGACCACTTCCATTCTCATCTAATGAAAAGATGTCATTCCAGACTGTGTAAGACTCAACTTCATCTGGATCCTTGCTGCTGTGAAGGTATTTCAGCCTGCCAGAAATACAGCCTCATCAGAGTCTTTGCCACTGTCTTCACTAGGCAAGCAGCCACCCCCACTTGGGGACCTACAGCTTAAGTCCTCCACACCAGACTCCTGATCACTGTTGGCTGAGAGGTCAGGATCAGAGCTTTTCAGGTTGTCCTGTGTCAAAATCAGGGCAGAATCTTCTTCATCCCCTTGTGAAGGGCTCCGGGATGGGAATGATTTCAGATCATTGCTATACTCCTGGGGAGTGTTAGCTAAGCTGTTGTTGGAAGTATACAGTCCAATCTGTTTGCTTCGGTCTTGTTGCTTACTCTTGACTTTATTATCACCTGATTGTGATTTCTGAAGATTTGCCAATCTCTAAAATAAAGGAAACAGTATATATCACACAGACACATTTAGAGCCCAGAAATCCTCTCACATGTCCTTGCTTTTTTTTTTTTAAGTAAGTTCTCAGAGCCCAACCCACCCTTGAAAACTGCCTATTTGCATTTATGGAGTATGAGAAGTGCACAGTTTATCACAAACCAATGCTGAATTACAGCATTCTTCTGAACTACAATTCCCTCTGAGTTACAGAAGGAATAAACTTACTTTCAGTAGTACTTTGCATCAACATAGGTAAAATTTTACCCTGAAGAGTCCACTTTTGTGTCTTAAATGCAAAACATTCACAGTAATTTATCTGAGAACAAAGATGATGGCTCAGATGAACATTTTCATTCCAGAAAAGGGTGTAGTGTGTACAGGACTCTGCAGCATATGGAGTTGGGTTTCATTTATCATCAGTTACCAAGTCTGGGGTATCAAGCTCAACTGTTTATTACCTCTTGTAAGACTTCCAGCTCTTCTTCCAGCTGCTGAGTTTCTTCCTTCACTGCCATCAGATAATCAGTAACTGACTGTCGAGGATGCAGCCCCTTTTCAAAGCGGTTGTACATTCCACTCCAGAACCTGGAATTGATGGGCAGGTCAGGAATTTTCCCATTTGGTAAAGTAGCCTCATGAGACTTAAATGCACACTCTTTTTTTTGTCTTTTTTTTTCCCCCCCAGACACATATTGCCCTAAATGATCTATCCATGCTTATTCATCATTAGAGTGCATACATGTAAGTTCATAGACTATTTAGCAAGATTCATGGTTCATTTGCTCTGTCCTGAAGGTGTAACTCTGTGGGCATAGGCAGCTCAAACCAATTCTGATACGCAGTACGAAGAAAGGTGAATGTAGCTTAGATCACATGACTGAGAAAGGTTCACTGAATGCAGAATTTTGCAGGTTTTTCTTGGTATTATTTTCTTGTTCTACACTATGGGCTTTAGAGCAATGGTACCTATAAAACAGCCCAGGATAAAGACAGTTTTTCCTATTCCTAGTTCTCAACTGTTGTTCAACTTCCCATGAAGTCAGCTTTGAAATGCTGTATTACTCTAGTGCTCCTCCTGCCTTCCTGGCAATACGGCCACAGGCAGGCCCTGTGTGTAACCAGTTCACCAGACAGGTTAAGTAGCCAAGCCCTGCTGTCAGCTGCAGCTGTCTGGCCAAGTAGCTGACAGATATTTTTGGAGCACGTGCATGCTGCTTGGTGGCTTATTACTCCTATCCCAGCCATATACTATTTAAATCACATTCCCCCTTAAGTTTATCATCTGATAACTCATGCTTGGAAATCTTTACGCACCCAAGTAATTCGATTAAAATCAACAGGATTACTTATCCATTGAAGGAGCTGCTGTATCAGTACTTCTTTTATAAATCCCACTATCCCAAAGAATACGATTAATGATTATTTTTAAATTGTTTTAAAGTTGATGTGACCTGGTATAGTAGACATGAAGGAATTCGTTTAGGATTTTTACTGACTTCTTAACAGGTGCAACTGCTTGCAACTGGAAAACAAACTGATCAGCTTTACTTAAATCACAGTTTTCATGAATTTCTATTCAGGTTCTCTTGAAGTTTGTTAAGACTAATGACACAATTAAGTCAGAATGTCAATAGTAACATTTCTAAAGTGATGATATTTTGTTACATTTTGAAAAAATATCAGGTAAAACTTAACTTTTATTTACCTGATATAACAACATGGGGAAAATCTGATTTTTTTTTTACTAAACACTTGTTTTAGCAATGAAATCATATAATTTCTTGGAAAGATCCTTTTTATTTTTGACACCAATTTGTCACCAAATTTGACACCAATTTTGATCCAAATTAACATCACAAAATCTTGGAATGGAAGAAGTTAAAGCAACTATAAATTTAGAAGCAACAGATGAGAACAGAACTGAAAGAGGCAGTTCTCAGTGGAAGAAGTGAGTAACCATGAAATTAGGACACACAACTATCAATATAGCTTTAATCTTAAGCTTCTTTTCAGACTAATACTCTTGTGGAATGGTGCAGAGGTGTTGGCTGACTATGAGCACACAAAGAACAAACACACTGCATCTGAGACTGAATTTACTCTCTATAATCTGCCTTATAGAACAAGAAATACTTATATGCAAAGGCATTCTGTTCTGTACTAACACATCCTACAATTCCCAGTAGCAAGTGATACTACCTACTTGTACAAGAAGTTGCATGGAGCGATCTGCGGGTGCAGGGTCCCTTGGGTTTGGCTGTGGTCTGACCTGTATAAAGGATTCAAGTAATCGGCACGATTTTTCCACAAGTGAGCCCACAATGAATACGTTCGTTCTTTGATTCTGAAAAACAACACATTAAATAAAAATATATTAAAGCCTCCGTTACAGTTCAGGGATAGCTAAAGCTTAGATGCAGCATTGTAGTCCTCCATACTCCCAGTTTACAATCAGCTTCCTTAACAGAATCACAGACCCATATTTCCTTGTTGGTCACTAAAAGCAAAATCCAATCCATTTCCCATAAAGTGAAAGCAGCTGGAGCAAGTAGGTGGAGAGACTGGTTCCTTTGTGAGATGGAGAGGATCACTTTCATAAAGTGAGCCTTCAGGGTGATCTCTGCACCAAAAGGATCCCCACATTTAAAGCACTCAGCTCCCCCTCAGCTGCAATTTCTTACACAGTTAAGTCTTGGGATGTGGTGATCTATGAAGGTTTTGATTTTAAATGGACTGTGGCACAGTGGCTGCTCTGCATTTGAGCAGTGAAAGGGATCAAATGGCAGCAGCCAGCAGTAACCAGCACCTTCCTCTGATTGCTACTGCTGACATGATCAGGGTGCTTGAGAAACGCAATGGATATCATCATGTATCGAGGACCCAGGGCCCCGGGAAGCAGATACGAACACGAGCACTGCCAGGAATGATGATGCTGTCTTTGTTTGGGCCTCAGGGCAGAGAGATTAATTCATAATTGCTTTGGGGCCAGACAGCAGAAGGACAGTTTGCTGACTCAGTCCTAGGGAGGGCTACCAGACAAAAAGATAATAAGGAAGTACTGCCTAAGAGAGCAGGACTAAAATGTCCTGACATGAGATCCAAGAACGGGTTAAAACACAGAGGAGCAGTAACTCTTAAACTGAGAACTTAACTAGAGTTACTGTCATTTTATGCTAGCTACAGAGCCAGCTTGCCTTGTATTTTGTCAGGACTGCAGTAAAGGTAGGCCCACATGGCTGAAGGCATAATGCTCTTGTCAATTTTCACTAAGCCCTGTCATGCACACCATGGATTATGCTCCCAGCAGAGCTACACCGCAGAGGATCAACTGTTTTTGGTATTAATCTGTGTTGCCAGAAGACAACAGGCACCCTGTGCCTTATGAAACACATACATACAGACTGGAGAATGTCTGACTCCTCAATACACCACCAGCCACAGACCCCATGCATAAATATGCTACTAAGGAAAACATTTTCGTACTTCAGCTCTCGTCTCTCCTTCTGGCTGTTACACAGGAAATTCCCAAACTGGCAAGAATAGATATGATGCTGTATGTGGATGAGGAATCTCTCATTGAATTCAAAAGCACAAGGAAACTGTTCCATTAACTGCCAAACACATTCAATGAACTGGTCAATAACAGGCGATATCTCCTTTGGATCTCCATCTAAATTGCCATACCTGAAAGAAGACAAGATACATTCCATTATAACCTAAATTCCTGTAGGAAAACTGAATTAACTCTAAGGAAAACAAACCCCTCACTTTTAGTGTGCAAGTTACATCATAGGCATTCATTTCTAAAATCTCAACTACTACTATATTTTTACTTACAAAAACAATGCAAGAATCATGAATTAGAATAGAGGCAGAATTACAAACAAACAAAAAAAACCCTTTTACTGGGTGTCTTGTTACATTACAGCTACAAAAAGCTGGCTGCTGCATAGCCATGTTTTAATGCTATCAATATAAATTTTACCACAGTAATATAAGTTATCAAAAGAATGCCTGCAATGACTTAATGTCAAAAGTGTGTCTGAAGACACTATCTTAATAGTAGATTATTCCCCAAACCAGAAAAGTGAGCAGGAGAGCTACATTATAACCGCAGCAGAAAACAGGTTAAAGCTGCCCTCTCTTGGTGAAATTTCTAGGAAATGTTTACATGCTACTGTGACTCTCAAGTGAACACGAAGCTTTCTGTGTATAAAAATGCCTCTTGGAACCACCTGCAATGAAGAATAGGAGCTTGGAACTAAAAGACACATAGAAGTAAAAAATATTTTATAAGCCTACTTAATAGGAAGAAGCATTTTCAATCAATTATTCTGCTGAGGGGTGGTACACATGCCAACAGAGTAGAATTTGATAAAAATTTCATAAACATCTAAAATTGAAACTTCTGATATTATTATCAAAGAAAATATAGCAATATTGCACAGCAAACCAAAGCTATCAGTGGTTATTGCATTTCATAATACCTTTTACCACTGATAATCATCAGCAACTGACAGTATCATATTAAATGTAGTAATTCCTGCTGAAATTTCACAGGTGGTGTGGAGCTACACAGATTTCCTGTACGTTTTGTTGTTGTTTTTAAACTATAACAAATTTATATTCAAATCAAGCAGTATAATGTAATTAAACCCCAATATAAAAATTGCATTTTTAATTTTTACAGAAACTAAAAGTAAAGTCAAGAAAGAAAGAAAATGTGAAAATGTATACATGTCTAAACATACTAAGTCTTCAAACATTTTCATTACATTATAGCATTTACATTGGATTGATGTTCAAACTAACTTGTCCAAATAAATCGCTTTCCACTTTGCCTGACATTTCTGAGCAGATCTTGCTGGTTTTGTTAGAACAAAGTGTAACAGGAAGAGTATATTTTACGTAATAGATAACTCACAGACATGCCTAAGATTAAATAGTGTCTTGGAAGACGTAGAAGTCCCTTTGATGAACAGGGACTTAGGTGGGAGCCTTGGCACTACTAGAAGATCTGCTGGAGTCCAAAGGGATTTTCCAAGCCAAATACATACTACTGACATGGGCCTCTCAATGCTCATAGCAACTGCAAGACCAGCACGTGGGATTCCCCATAGTAGTTTTGGAGTGCTCATATAGAAATATTTCACTCTGACTTTTCCAGGCAGCTAAATGATATAGTTGGGGAAAAGGGTATGGCGGTTTCCTGGGGCATCCTGTTCCTATGTTTTGTAAGGCAGCGAAGAAGTAAAACTGGAATGGCAGCAGATACTGACTACATAAACATATACATATAGAGAGACAAAAACCTTAGCACTGCCTTACCTGTGGTTAAATTTGTGACCAAAGGAAACCCAGTCTTTTTCAATTAACACCTAAAATGAGAATATTGCATTCAATGTTGTGGAGTAGAGCTGACAATGTTGAAGCAGGCAGAAGAGTGGTGTAAACAAGCAGTGTTGGAATCCCAGTTAATTCTTAGAATAAGCAGAGAAGTGGCAAGCAAGAATGATGTAAGCAAGCAGTACTAGAATCCTAAAGAATTTTCAGAATTAGCAGAAAAATAATGAGTGATGAGCACTGCTGCCCACTCAGGGGTCGCTGCTGCCCATCTTCATGGATGCAGAGAGAGTGCCAGTATTTCAGCAAAACTTCAAATATCTTGTTTCATTGCTTTCTAAAATAGAACTTATAAATGTCTCAAACATTTTTTTAACATGTGGCCAGTAACTTGATAACCATTTCTAGATGCTTTACTACTGCTGATTGACTTGGGAAAGGAACAGATTTTCCAATATAGCTGCTCATCGCAATCTAATGTTTAGAAAAGACACACTTCTGACACTCAAAATTAAGATGTTCACTGCAAATGAATACAAATTCTTGCTTGCACAAAAGCTCTTTGGGCTGTGAGAAAGTTTCTTGGTCAAGGTTAGGGAAAAAAAAATAAACATGGGTGCCCAACTGATCCCCACCGTGAATAACATTTCATAGAGAAACTGGGAGACTTTAACATGAACATACAGAAGCCTTCCTTCCTACTTAAAAAAAAAACAAACCAAAAAAAGAAAATGAAGGTATATTTAAGGACAGTTTATTTCCTATTAAAAACAAAGATATTCATCTTAAGTGATGCCATACTGCTTCATTTACTCTGTGAAAGAACCTGCTTACCATGAATCCCTTCATAGTTCTGTAATATGGATCCAATAGAAGGCTCGCTACAGAGCAAACCTGGGCTGTCCTATCCCAGCCATCAGAGCAGTGAACAAGCACACTCACACCTTCCTCAGCCACAGCCTAAGGATACAGAAAAAGTCAGAAATTTCACAAGCAGGGAGGAAGACAATGGTAAGAGAGGAATGGTGAGACAGTGCCATATAGAGAGTATGAACTTGGGAACTGGGAAAGCTCTTTCATTTTTTACTCTGCCACGGAGTTCTTAAATAAAGTTGAGTGTTATTTGTCTCATTTGACAAAATCAGTGTTATTCCTCTCATTTGAAAAGTTTTAATTCACCCCAGCCCATGCAATATGGTGGTTGAGAATTACCTGTTTATGCTCCACTGCAGGAAGATGTGGGATTCATTTCAATTAAAATACATCAATCTGTCAGAGCAGACAACTACCTACAGATGATTCAGATGCTCTAACACATCTCATGCCACTAAAAGAATAGCCATACTTGCAATATGGCTCTTAATTTTTCATCTTGATGGTAATGTCAGTAAGGGCAATGTCTGCTTCTGATGGCAGCACTAGCCTGGACATTATTGCAGCACACTGCATTGCACTGACGACACACTGTAAAGGTTTGTGGGGAAGCCTGTGGTGGTGGGAAACTTCCATGTCTAATAAGCAAGATTTTATCGGTATCTTTAATGTAATAACTGGGGAGAGAGGATTCCGTTTTATACATAAACACATAAAAGAAGAAATTGTACTGAATTCTCCAGAGTCTGGTGTTGTATTATTTTTAGAACTTGAGGGTTGTTGGTTGTTTTTTTAATCCTAAGGGTTTTGGCCTTTGTCATTTCTAAAGAGAATTAAAGTTAGGAAGTAGAAAATAAAAAAGGTTAGGAAAAATATTGTTAGGGAAAAAAAAACATTTAGGTTAAGTTTGGGCTTAATAGGGAATGAGGTATAATAATAAATTATCTATGTTTATCTCAAGAGACAAGTAAATTCTACCAAAATAGACCCCCTGTGGGCAGAAGACCAAGAACTGAGAACTGGGGACCGTACAAATAAGAATGGGTCAAAATGCACGTCTGAGAAGGCACTAGGCTAGCAAGCATATGGACAAAGGATAGTAAGACTAGCCCCTGGGGAAAAACTGGCAAAGCTAATGTAAATGACCTTATTTCTATGAGCTAATGAAAGGTAGTAGGGCTGGGAGTAATAATCCGTGTATTTATCCCACAGTTACTGTTCAGGTAGGAAACTACAGTTGCCTTCTGAGAAGAAAGAAGCAATGCAAGAGAAACAAGCAGTTAGTGAGGAGGGAAATCCATGAAGTTTTAGCAGTATACTTTTGTGCAGCAGGTCATGGGAATAAAATGGCCAATAAGAAATTGTAATAGCAATCTCAGAAATAAGAATTTGAAGCAGTAAAAAGCCAGAGCACAAGGTAGGGGGTAATATAATTAAAGCTACTGCTGGTAGATGACAAATGTCTATATTACTTTGGGGGGGATTAGGGGAAATAATTTCTTATTAAAGCCAAAACTGTTTTCTGTAGGAGTTCTCAGGTATATAAAAGTGGAAGCTGCTAGAGAGTTTGGCCATGGTAATACACAGGAGCTGGTTCAGGAGGTGAATTTAGTTGGTTGCCTGATAACTCAGAGGGGATAACACAGTAGCTATATATTATGTATAATATATTATGTATAATATGTATTATACATAATATATAGGCTATATATTATGTATAATATATTATGTATAATATGTATTATACATAATATATAGCTATATGTATATATTACAACTACCACTTCTACAAAGAACGTGTCCAGAAACAGTGGAGGAGGCAGGGCAAATAGGGAAAGAAACAGTAACAGTCACTGCTGCGGAGTAAAGTAAGGACCTTCAAATGTCTGGCATAACAAGACACAGGCTAGTAGAGGCTTTAGTACAAAAGAGCACAAGTTTTTGTTTACTATTTTAGAAAAGCATCAACCCAACAGCACCTAAGAATCATCTCTCCTCATACACAAAGCATTGCAAGATGGGCTTTTTTCACATATAACATCACTGAAGAGATAACAGAAGTTACCCATAAGCAGAGAATTTGATCCTCATTTTCTGTATCTGGTTACTCCAAGTTTTGTTCTCATTTTATACACTTTACCTTTGCAATAAAAATTCCAGCATCCATAATGGCTTTGATGTGCTTCAGCCAGCCAGAATTCTCTAGGCCCCACAGAAAGTCACTCATTGAAGGTGATTTCAGCTCACAAACTGCAAAATAAGGTACATTTTACATTTATAGTAATTAGAGTCCCTTAAGATTCACTGACTATTCAGCCTCAGTTATCTCTTCTCCAGATATTTCCTGTGTAAAACATGCACCTTTGAAAAGAAGGACTGCTTCACAGTCAACCTTTGAGAAACACATATATTTAAGAAATGGGGCCAGGTCAAATTTCACCCAATACGTTGATTTAACTTAAAAAGAGAAGCTGTCATAAAGCCTATTGCAAGCAAATCCAAATCCATCCTTCTGTGAAGCATGCATTTTCCAAGACTGTGTTGGGAATGAAGTTTTCAAACCCCTGGGAGGAGTTCGTGTATTTGATGATGAGAGCTTGCAAACAGAAAGCATGTGATTTCTGCTGTTGGACAGGCAGACAGACACCTAAATGGTGCCACTGCCTCCTACTCCTAGCATCGCCACAGACAATGGTGGCTGAGTTAACGTGGTTCAGTCCACGGTTCTCCATCCCTGAATTAAACCTTATTAAAGCTTCACTTGCAGTCAAAAAGTATTCTGAAGGTAAGAACAAGACATAATCCATCAAGGAAAATATTTTCCTGAACATCTTCCAAACTCTATGCTATATCTGAAGAAAAAAATCAATCTCTCGGTTTCTTCTCTAAGTCTCTATTCTGCTGTATCCAAGTGTCTATTTTTTAATAGCAGAGAGTTCGTAGCATCAGAAGAAAAAAAGCAATCAGGATCTAAATCAGGTACGTCAATCCAGCAGAACAAATACTCAATGAAATTTGGTGCAATCTATTTTCAACAGTGAGATACTAAATTCATCCCACAAATAGACTACATCTTAATTTTGAACCATGTAGCGTTATACTGTCTTTTAAGTAAAAATATATTAGCCAATGAAATTAATTTTCAGAGTACAGTGAAAAACATCATGGCTTTTACTGAGTTAATATATGATCTGTCAATTACTAATGTCTTAGTAATTCTCTTGTGGTCTGGAAATCTTAAAAAACTCAGTTATTTATGGCCATTATGGCCCCTGGCATAGCTTTAGTTTCCTTCAGTGTAACTGAAATTTAATTTTACAAGCCGGAGTTTATACCATATCTGAACTATCTGACTGTTCTAGCTCCATTTAGTTCAGAAGCAAAATGGCCTAATGTGTCCATACAAAGTCTTGCGATGTTTATAAGTAAGGCCCTTCCAGATGGTTATTTTAAAAGTAATTTTTGGAGGATATTTATAAAGATGCAGAGATAGCAGCACTGAAAGCAAGCAGCTTTTCACATGATTAATGTTCCTGTGCAGATGGAAGCATGACCAATTAGTGGCTGAATTCTGGCTGAAGCTGCTGTATCTGTTTACAAAAGCCCAAGGTAAGGCTGAAACAGTGCTTTGCTCATTCCCACTCTCAAATTGGAGTCAATATTTACTGACCACTTCACTGAGCAAAGTTCATACTGTCCTAAATGCATACACTGTATATTTCACATGACTTTGGCAACGGATCTGGACCTTAATACTGAGTTCAATTATGAATTCAATTATGAGGCTTATCCTAAGGGGAAAAGGCATTTCCATCTCAGCAGAAAAGGTACCAAAATCTTTGAGAAATATGGCCTGCTTCATCCACAGTGTATGCACAGGAAAATCAAGAGCTGCTGGGCAGAGCTCTGAGAATTGCAGCAATGCACCCATATCCCTGGACGGGAGTAAGAAACAGGACACGTTGGAAACTGCCTCCTCCACCAGCAAAAGTACCAGAGGGGTATGCTGGACTAGTCCCCCCATTTCTGGCAGGACAGCCGTAAGTAGAGGAAGGAATGCTTGCTGTGGGCCAAACCCACAGGTTTTCCTGCTGGCTGATCTGCCACAGAAGTCCAAGGATCAGAGGGCTGCTCCTACATCAGCAAGTGCTGCTCCTGGTATGAGGGGAGGAGAAGCTCATATTTGCTGTTTAAATACAGACAGGGAGCATGTGGGGCCACCACCTCGGTGCACAACACACGGGGGTCAGGTCCCAGCGGGCCCCTGGATGTGCAGCACAACCCACCCCATCCCAAAGGCCAAACAGCAGCCTCAGGCAGCCCTTGGATCTTTTTCGAGAAAAGTCCCTGTGTAATGTCCTTCTAATGTTAAAAATTATTTCAAGGAGGTTGTGCACAGGATCAAAATTATCTCGAGGTTCTTCACATAGACACATCTATAAATGGAGAAAAATAAAAATCCATACTATACTAAAGGTAGCAGAGACAAAATTTTTTTTTTCTCTGAAAGGAAATTCTATCATTTTGAAATGCATTTTACTTCCACAACACAGTCAAATCTCAATATTTTTTGCATATTCTGAAAAAAAAAATCATATTCTAAAAATTTAATCATTTTATAATGCTGGTATAATTTGCCAAAAATTAACATTACATAAGGGTAAATATATGTTGAAGTAAGATAAATTGGCTTGAATTAAAGTCAGTAAAATCACAAAGCTAAAACCAATTTTTTTACCTACTCAAGTAAAATACTGACATTTTTATAAGTATAAATTTATTTCCTCAGCTTTTTTTGAAAAAAATAATTTAAATGAATACACTCCTAATATAAGTGTATTTTCTAATGAAAAACTGAATAATAAAATTTTTTTTCAAATTTTCTCAGCACTGGAAGTTATTTAAAATTGTATATTGAAAGTAATCTGCAGTCTGGCACGTGAAGATCCTTTGCTCTTCACTTCTGCTTAGCACCAGTAAATTGAATGAAACCAGCCTTGCATTTCAGTAACACATCTGGCCAATTATATCTTGATGTACCTTTTTCATGCTGTACACTTCCAAGCAACAATACAGCTCACATTAAACTAAAACCAGTTTTCATCAGCCTCATTTGTCTTTTCAAAGGTTTTTATGCACCTTATAAAATCTTACAACAGATCATATGCAGCAGATCCATTCTGTTAAGTTTATTCTGTAAAGAGTAGTTTGATGTTTTACTTAAGATTCACATAGGTACAGTGATATTACTATCTTATTTATGTATTCTTTTAATTATTTATATATTTTTGATATTAATATTGATAATACATCAGTAATTGATAATTATTGATATGTTATCGAGGTATTCCTTAATAAAAAAATATAAAGCCATATTAAATGTGTGTTATCATCATCCTTGACAGCCTTTTTGGTTCTAGGTCTCTTTGTATGCTCAAGCCAGGTAAAAGGTCATCAGAAAAACAAATTTAGGGACACATACAAATGGAAAAAGATAAAAACTACTCCACATCTTACATAAGGAAAGCCCTGGTACATTGAAAGTCACAAGATTTTTCTTTTAAAAAGTACTTAACTTCTCTGATTTCTAATATTATCAGTCAGGCTGCTACATGTGAGATTTCAACCCAGCAATTACAAAACCCAGGAAAAAAGCAGATGTTTTAACCATATGGCTCATTTGAAAATAGACGCCAAGAATTTGTGGCCCCCAAGCAGCCTGAAGTGTTAAATACATTAGGAATTACCTGGTCACATGCAAGCTGGGGCCATGGGTCAGTCTCATGAACTTTTGGCTCAAAAATTATACACAGCACTGCCCATGCAGCCAGGCTGGTTGTTTACTATTTTAACTTTGATAGTCTTGAGCTGAACAAGTAAAGCGAAATGTTTACTCACCTGGCCTCTCTCCTAGCCAAACAAGACTTCCTAGTGAAAGAAAAATCCTTCTGTTTTCCTACCTGAGACCCTTAGACCAAGAAAACTCTCATGAAGAGAGGGAATGTTTTATCTGCATTACACTTTAATGCTGGCTTCCGTAAAATGCTCTTACTTGAAAATAGAGCATGGCTTCCCTATCATGGAAAATTTAAGCCCTTCTTAGATTTCAAATTTACATTTGCATGCACTCTATGTGAGACAGATGAAGAGCAAAAGAGCATGGGCAGAGCATCAAATCAAGAATATGACACATGAAGCTGATCCAGGAGGTGATGGAAGTTGTTATTGATGTACATGAAGTAAATACTGAGACACAGTGGAGTGAGCACTATTTACTATTTGCTTGTTAAAAATCAACAAGCCATTGAGGGTCAAGGATGGCTTATTTACCCTTGCTCTTTTCCCAGACAACCTCTAAACAGTTATGTACTGCAAATATGAAATGGCAAAACAGATTTGCTGAGTATTTATAAGGCAATTGTTATTATTTTTCACGGGATATTGAAGGTGATGAATTGTTACACCCAATGACTGTGAATTTCATTAATGGACATTACGTGATATGTTCTATACAGGGCATGAATAAGTTTCTGTGAAAATTCACAGTCCAAAATGTATGACTACCTTATATGAAAACCAAACCATAGTTTTTCTGAGCTTGAAAAAAAAATCAATCTGTATTTTCCACTAGCCTCAAAGTCAGCTCTAAGGGATTTTTGTCCATTTTACCATCAAAATGTAAATTTCAAAAAAAGACATAGTAGCAGTAAGGTGCACTGAATTAAAATTAATTTTATCATTAAAGCAAATGATATCAGGATTTCAGCCAGGGAACAAGGTGTTTTCACAATTAAGAAATCATCAACCAGTATTTGCCGTGATGCTCCCTTGCACAGTCCCATTAGCCAGCAGGCAGCTGCATGCAGCTGCAACAGGCAAAGATTACTTTTCATGCTCCTTTTCACTGCTGCTCATTTCAGAGCAGTTATTCTGATTTGTTTGACAGAAGGATCAATTCTTTCCTCTAGATTTCAGTGAAGGGGAATATTACCTTCAAGCATTTTCTGCAGACTGTTTCTCATGACATGGATATTTTCAATGCCTATGAATTGAAACTTGATGTTGGAATAGTTGTCTTCATTTTCATATCCCTTCCCTGCTGCTCTGTTTGCCATTGCGTTGAGCTGAAAAACATAGGGAAAACTGGATGGGAACTGGTAGCAGAATCTTTTCAAAACAAACCTTGTGGTCTACAGCAATAAATCAGAGGGGTTTAAGTCAGGCACAAATAGGAAGCATTTGTCACAGTGTCAACACATGGAGCTATGAATCGGGGATCTGTTTAGAGCCCGTTGCAGGGCACTGGGTTGCTGAGTCTCTGACATCCCTGTTTCACACAATTCGAATGAAACTTCATTAGTGAGGTTAAACACAAAAAACCCCACAGCTTAGATAGGGCTCCTCTGCAAGAGCATAAAGGTTTCAATTTGGTTTTAAAGAGCTGTTCTGATTTTACGTTGGATCAGCATTATGTTTACTAGCAGAATGTACCCAGGAGGTGGCAGTGTCCCATCTGCCATGCCACGGTTTCATAGCCCGTACACGCTTGTGCAGTAATGTTGCCCAAGTTACTGCATTTTACTGCTCAAATCATCCAAAAGCTGATAAAATGTACTTCTTTGAAGCTTGCAATAACGAAGAGGGAGTTGGAATAGTTTTTCTTAATTTTATAGTATCTTGGTGCTCATTACGTAAAACTGCAAAATATTTGAATTGACAACATTACCACAAATATTTTCATCTGCAATGCAGTGCTATCAAAGGAGCTGCTGTGCTTCAACAAAAATACTTTCAGTTGGAAGCTGAAGTTTTGTCTTCAAATCTGTTTCCTGGCACGGGAAAGTTACTAAATATTTCTTCAGTTTTCCCAAGCATAAAATTAAGGATGCAGTTAATGCTTATTCTCCCCCCTTTTGGAATCCTTGGGTGGGAAGGAAAACTACCTGCCATGCTCCTTATGCCAAATTTTGATCTTTGGGCTGAAAACTAGAGCTGATAGAAATTAAGTACTTTTACTTTTTCTTTGATAGGTTTTTCATAATAAATTATTTTTTTAATAAGTACCTAGCTAGTTTTTTTTAAATTTCCTATAGCAAAATCTCACTGTGCAATAGAAAGGAATTGTCTTTTTGCATAAAGTCCCTGCTTTTCTGTGAAATTCATCCTGTAAGGCTGTGGGACCTTTGAACTTCCGAAGAAATATGCAGGCTCTGAGACTGACAAAGCAGCTCAAGTGGCAGAACCTCCACGCCTCCAAGCACAGCTAACAGCTTCTGCTCAGGAAAGATTTAATAAATAAATAATAAAGGATATAGACTTCATGAGGCATCAACTGGACAAAAAGTGACTCATCTTCATTTCAGTGAGAGCCAATGCTCATGAAAAAGTAAAAAAAGTCTCTCTTAGGCATTGCCTAAGGGACAAGAGGCTATGCAGATAACTCTGTCTCCAGTTTATTTCCCAGTAGTGCAGGCAGTACTATTGATTCGCTGCTTCTGTGGTCACATCTGAAACTCACAATAATGTATTTTAGTGCTCAACTAATGGCATCATGGGATATACAAGAATGTCTCCTTTTCTGACCTCTTCCACCCCAAACACACATACTCCCAATATTCAATTTTAATTTGGAGCCAATACACACAACTGGGGACTGATTGTCTGATGCCATCTTCCCTCCAACCAAGATAACAACCCTAGCTTTTTTACCTTATATGTCTAAAGAGATTTCCAAGGACCAAACTTGATATCTTAGCTTTCAAAGGAAAGAGCTAAAAAGTTACATTTGTGGACCACCAGTAGGAATTGAAACATTGCATGAATTTCCTGATACAACAGAAGGAACCACACTCTGGATAGAAACCTGGGCAAAACACCAGCATTTTTGATTTATTCAAATCTTGGGCAAAATTTCTTTTAATTTGTAGTGTGTGGTTCAGGAAAGAGCAGAAGCAAAAATCCCCATTCTTGTCTATCAACCAGAAGTCTGCTAATGTTTTTACTATCAATGGACAATAAAAAAAAGACACAGCCTGTGAACAGCATGTCAGTTAAGGACAAAGTCCTCAGTGTGACTTGCTACAAAGATATAAATTATCTGCTGAATCCTAATCTTTCTCTTTTGAAGTTGACATCAGTGTTCTTGTATAAACAAAATGAGGCAGTCTCTCTCTGCAGTAGCCTATAGCTTCAGGAAGAAAGGTCTGTACATGAGTCTCAGCCACCACAAACCCCTGCAACCCTAAATGAAAAACATCTATCCTCTAACTAACATAGTACTCAGCACATAAATACCACTAACTGTTTCTGCAGCAGAGCAATTTTATCATAAATACCCTTTCTTAAAGGACAATCTGAAATAGCGCTCTTTGAAAGTAAATAAATATAAGGTTAAATTTGCAAGGCTTTCTGACACTCATTTATTTTAAACACTGTCAGTTGCCAAACTTCGCAGCTGCCACAATATTTACTAACAAGTTTTCCACATCATCTATAAAAATTCCATCTGTTGCTCTTAAAGTAGTGGTTGTGAAGCTCTCTAAATTGTGCGTGTCCTTGATTAATCTCAGTTAATATGAGGATACAGCCTCTAAAGGTAAAAGAGCTCACTTGCAAGATTTCCTGGCATTTTCTTTAATCTGGAGGATAACCAAGTTGTGTCTTGCTATAAAGATTATACAACGTGTTTTACTCATAAACAGTAAGTTTATATTAGCTTCTTCTGTGATCACATAGAGGAATGACAGTGGCTTAAGTAAAGTTGCGTTTTGTCATCCTGATATATCCAAATGAAGTGGAAACAAAGCTTTCTTCCATAGACAAATCTTTTGTTTTGAAAATTGTCAAGTGCAATGAGGGAATAGCACTTGGGAATGTTGAACTGAATGATGCATCAACATTCATGATCTTTGCAAGGAACTGGTTCTTATGAGAAATGAGGCAAATAGTTTCTTAGCTGCCTACGGGAATGGGAAGCCTTCCACCAGACTTGATATCTTATCTTTACATTTGTTAAAGGTTCCCTGAGGAATGCCAGGAACCGCTTCCACTGATCTCTATCCCTTGCTATATGCTCTAGATTTATAAATGCATTATCAGGTGCAAAACTGCAACAAGGCTGTATTTGGCATCTGAGATCACAGGAGCATTGTAATCTGTCCATTTTTGCTGCGCAGAGAGAAGTAGGATCTGGTGTACAAATTTCTTCACATCAAAACCTTTTTTACAGAGAAGTTCAGTGAAAGGAAACAGTCTTCATCTCCTGACTGACTCCTGAAGAAGCCAGCATTGCTGGAAATAGGCTGGCATTCATGGCTAAGTGAGCCAATTTCAGTCTGTCCACACCCTCCACAAAGTATGGGCTTTTTTCACTGCACACAGAAGGTGTCTCAGAGTAATTTACCAGGTATTAACAGGAAGGAGCTGTCCTTTACTTTTAGTAAAATTAAAGGACAGCTCCTTCCTGTTAATACCTGGTAAAACATTATTAATAGCCAGTAAGTCATTAGCAATAAATCCCATCAGTCAAAGACTGTCTTAAATAGGGAATAGTGCCAATACCGTCCAAGAGGAAACAATCTATAACTATTATTACATACAGAAAACTGCTAAACAAGCATTATTTAGGCAGCTAGGTCTGTACTTCGTATCTAACGCCCATTCTGAACGCAATGGTACCTATCCTTTCCTAGTGCTCATCACAGTTCACTCGCTTAAGGACCATGAGTAAGCTGGTAGCATCCTCACCTTCCCAATAAAAAAGAGGGAACCGAAGGTCTAAGCAGTTACCATATTACACAGTCCTTGGTGTGACTTGGGTAAATGAGACATGCCAAGGTCCTCATTTTCTGGCTACTGCCTCCCTTTAGAGCTGTGAGCACTCACAGCACCTCCCCACCAACTCCCTTGTCTTCAGTCACCAGCCACGCAGGTTCCTTGTATCTGCTCCAGCTCTGCCAGGTTTGCCTTTCCTCACTCCATTTCTCATATTTCTCAGCTTTACCCACCTTGCCCTTTCAGTCTCTGTCTTCTGATCTCAGGATACTGAAACAACTTCCTTGTTCCTTTTCCTCAGACATTTATTCTCATTCTTCCTTTTCCCATGCTAGAGCTAATCCTATACCTACAAGGGATTTTGTGGAGATTTGCCTCTTGAGTTTCTTTTCTTCAGGGGCTTTGGTAACTTCAAGAGGAAAGTTCCTGATAGTGTAAGAAAGAACATATCCCTACTACCACCTCCAGATACTGAAGTCTATCTAGTCTTTATCACCTTGAGCTGTTTGCTAGCATGACAATTTGGACACAATATTTTTTTAGCTTCCAACCTGGTCTAGATCAGTACTGAGTTTCTGTATTTCTCCGTATTTTTTTTCTAAAGCTTGTATCTTGGCCAGAGGCTTTTAATCAGTTATAGATGTGGCATCTGATGTCACTATTTATCACATTTCAGATTGTCTCTCAAAACCACCAAAGTGCTGGAGATATTTAAAGGTCTCTTCCATTCTTGTGATCTCAGTAACTTGTCTTTCCGTAGCCTTGTGCAAGGGTCATTGGAATTTTCTCACTTCCAGGAGAAATCATGCATGGAAAATTATAATATAAGCAGGCAGAGGTTTGCAACATTACAAACAACTGTAAATACATTTTATAATGGGAATTATTTTTTGTAGTCTCATCAGAAATACACTTACTTGATAGCTCCTTTGTGTGTGTAAACAGTTACAATTACACGTTAGTTACTTTTCTGTATCTTGACATTTTGCTAAGAACAAGAAAAGGGAAAGGTTCAGTGTAAAGGAGAAAATTCTCCCAGAGATAACAATGTGGTTCCTAGTTAAGACTCCCCTGATAAATCCTCATGTACCTGTGGAGTCACACAGGTGCATCTAGGATCAGAAGTGACTTGGTCAGTCACTTAGGTTGTGTATCTTCCCTAACGTATTCAGCCCAGACTCAGTCTTGCTATGTGCAAGAAATTTAATGTACTTACTTTGGGCCGAGTGTCAACAACATATAGGAAATCACTTCCTGGATTTGCTTTTCTAATGGCCTGGAGCATCTGTTCATCCTCAAGGCATCGAGCACTAAAGCCAGATAAAGGCTGGCTGCTTCTACATATGGAGGCCTGCAGAAAAGCAGACAAACAAAAAACCTAACGTAATTATAAGGTAGAAATTATTTAGCATCCAGAAGCATTTACAAAACTAGATCATTAGATGCTTGCATAGATGTACAGTTACATGAGGAAGGCAGAATGGTAAAACTAATTACATGTTAATAAATACGTTATTCTTAAAAAGGCAAGGAAATATTAAAACAATACAACCCCATTGGCCCAAGTCTAGTTTTGAATGCAAATTTTAGAGCTATTTTAAGTATTGTATTTCCCTAATGTGGAATAACTCCTGAAGGGTGATATCTCAAGGATGACTACAGCTTTGAAATCATGAGAACATTGATACAACATAAAGAATAGGTCCTTTTGCCCTGTCACTCACACTGACCAGGTACAAGACTGATTACACCCAACCTACACCAGTGCCTGCTTTACTAAACAGCCTGACACCATGAGTCCAGGAAACAAAAATGTATAACATGCAGCCAGATCACCAACGGTCATGTATTTTTAGCACTGCCTCTGGAAAAAGACCCTACTGCATAAGACGAGGGTCAGGCAGCCTGACTCCTGCAGTACTTATATTAAGCAGGGCTATTGAAGGAGGCAAGAGAGTTTCTCCACAGACCCATCAGGATCAGACCTCCAGATGAAACCAGGAAAGAAGAAACAAAGTGTGAAACAGGTGGGCGGGGAGGTTTTTTTTTGCTAGACAGAGGGCAGCTAGATTTGTAAAAGGCAAGGGGATAATATATGCACTTTCTAAGCACTGAGCATAAGCATGAAGAGAATCTGCCTGCTGAAGGTCACAACCTGTGCAGACTGTCCTACAGATTATTTATTACTGTGAGAAAGGACATGCTTTTTTCAGTCACGTCTTTGAACTATCAGTAGTTAGTCAGTAAAGTATGTCTCTTTAAGAGAGAAATCCTGACTTGTGTGAGACCCTGTTCATACTTTATTAATGGTTTTGCAAACAGGTTATTGTTATTTAGAGTCTAGTCTTCCGATCAGCTCATGTTCCAGTGATTTATTACGTGCTATTGCATAAGCTGAACAGATAGTTCCAGACTTTGAGCTTATCATATTCACACAGACCGTGTAAGACGCAGAGGTGTCACATCACCACTGAATTTGTCAGGACAAAGGAGCTATGTGAAAGTTCTGGATATGAAAGACTGAATGAGTGGTACCTGTCTCCTCTGCATGCAGCAGGCTCTTCCCAAACTGCTGTGAGCATTTTAAATCCTACCCTTTTCCTGCCCATTATTTGCTGGCAACTCATAGCAACCTCCAAACTCACAAGGAGGTATTTCCTCCAACACTGCTTTTCCTAGCTCTTTAAACTATGAAGGATCCAGGAGTAAACACAATACATCAGATCCTGGTACTTTGAACATTAACCTGAACTCCAACCACAACAGGGAAAACATTCAGGCTGAAGCATGAAACTCATCCAAGCTGAATTACTGTATATTGGAATCTACCCGACCCCAAGACTTTTTCTTTCACTGAGAGTTAGAAATGTCCAAGTGTTTTGAATCCTAGATATCTATATTTGGACATAGTTGATTATGCGAAGTGATTTAACTCTGAAAAATTTGGCCTTAACAAAATGTTAAAAATAATATGTAATTTATGCAGAGATTGTATTTACTATTTAAATCTTCCTATTCTCCACTTTCATTGTACAATTCATAGATCTTTATGGAAGCAATGCTCTGATGAAATGCAGGGTAGAGGAGTGAAAATAACATCTCATTCCTTTCTTCTGAAGCTTAAATCTATGATGGGGCTGGCTGCTGTAAAGGCAACATTTCCATGGAGATTGTAGCTTATGATTCGTGCTTGTGACATTCTGCAGAAATATGGCCCATCATGTGTGGCAAGCACTACAGACACCCTATAATCCCAGACTAGCTCTGTCTCTTGGAAAGTCCTGACCATCCCCCAACACTAGGGAAGACCTCTCAATGCCACTCTGGACTGAAGCAGGAGTCACACAGATCCTCTGAGAGTACAAAGGGGACACCATTCTCCTCACTGGTAATGACAGCTGAGCTAAGCCTGCCTGAAAGGGGCTGGAGCACAAACATAAAAACACCCAGTTTGTGGGATCCTTCAGTCCAAGGGTCTCCTTGCTCACCTCAGCTGCCAGAAACAGAAATGCAAATAGTCTAGGTGCAGGGTTTTTTTCCAAATGGTTACAGAGAAGTGAAGCAGATCCTTGCTCAGCCCTGAGAGTATTTGCTATGGAGAGGGGAAGGTGGAACTCCTCACTTTTGCAAACAAGGAGAGTCTCTTCAGCAAAACCACAACACACTGCTCAGCCAACATTTAGTAGCTCTTATATCCATCCTTTCTGTGTCTCTTCACAGATCTTTCCTTGAAAAGCTGTTCCTGTTTCTCTAACTGATGCAAGTATAGTTTTTCACCTCCTCAACTTGCTCTCAAGCTACCAGATCCAAAATTGCTCTGTTCTCCTCCCAGTCACCTACTAAGCTGCCTGGTACTGGCCTTCACTCCTCTTCCACCCATGTCTCAAGGCCTCTTGTACAGCTCCCCTTCCTTGTGATACAGAGATCACTTATTTTTTGTGTTAGCTGGATGATGAAACTGGGTTTAAATGGCTGCATTAAATGTCTATTATTCTTATCGTCTATTGTCTATTCATTAATGCCTATTAATGAACCAACCCCACTAACCAGACTACACTAATAATTTTTTTTTTTAATTAAATAAGCACTGATTTCTTCTTGCAAAACCTTACTAGAAGAATTATGAGATCAAGCCCAAATTAAGCAAACACTTCAAGGCTAAATATTCACACTTACATTGTTACCCTTGCAGTAGTAGGAAAGAGCTGGGAAACGCCTTCGGCTGCGAAATTTAGAACTCCCCACTATGATGTGTGCAGTTGCAGACTTTGGTACATAGATTTCTGTAGGATAGGAGTCACAGACCTGTGAAAGCAAACTCTGTTTGTTTGGTCTACAAAGTACAAGTAGCATTAGCCATTTCCACAGCAAAAACAAAATACCAAGGAACTCAAACCTCAGGGAATATTCTGTCATTATTGTATACATATCACTGACATTGCTCAAAACATTCTTTTGAAGCTGGAAAGTATTAATCCTAACTTACAGATGGCAAAACTGAAGCAAAAGGGTTGAAGGGCTGTATTTCCAAACGTTAATTCATGCCTTGTTGAGGACAGGTTTAACACACATTCATACCAGAAAGGATTTATCATTATGTACAGCAAGGTTGTATTTACAACTGCAGTGTCCTCTGTAGCAGAATTTGGGAGTAAGGATGGGAGTGGGTGAAGTTCTCAAACATTCTGCTGGGAGGGGACAATAATGGGAGGGGACAATAGAGCCAAATTTTTTGGAAAATTTGATAATTAAAAAAAAAAGGACAAAAACAGGGAAATGGAGACAAGAAATTAAGCCACATGAAATGAGGTTACCAAAAGGCAAGCAGCCCTGACAATGCCTTCCACTTCTCAGAGGAACCTGATGAGCCTGCAAAAAAAGGCCCAAATTCCCTCTGGAGACAACTGAGACCACAGATGGAATCCTGGTTTTATCCCCTTTTCCTGATCTTGTCTGTAGCATTCTGACTGGGGTCAAAAGGATATTCAGCATCTCCCTTTGACTTTGTGAGATGACTAAAGCACTAAGGAAGCTCAGGATAAAATTAATTTCTAAGTCAAGAGATATGCAATGATGGAGAAAGGAAAGGAAGAGCTTGTGGTTACAGTTGCTGCTGTGGTGAACTGGATTTTATTCATGATGACATTTTTCCTACACTTCATCTTAAAAGAGGTCAAACATTTTCTTCCACCCATTTTAACAAAAAGAAAACGAACCCTGACAGCACATTCAGTCTTCTCTGAGAACTTCACAGTCCTTCCTTAACATGGACATGTTCCAGCAACAGAGCCAATGAAGTCCATGGACAAACTTTCTTCAAAAATAACTTGGTTATTATTTCTCACAGTTAATTAACGTTCTAAGGCCTTCAATTGTACAAGACTGAACAAGGCAGGACAGCAGGCAGCTAGGAAGATATATGACCTATAAGATGACTGTGAAAAACACTGACAGTCAATCACAGATGCTTCAAAAGGAGTGTGGGAATAGCCAGTGAGGAAAAAATATTGCCAAGCTCACCATTTTGAGTAATTTTTTTTTCTTAAAATGACTAAATAGTAATTTTACATAGCCCTGCATGTCAGGGAAACTCTTACTCACACACATAACATGAGGTATGACTTAAACTGCTTCCCAGGCAGCTGAACTGTAACATTTAAAACACCGTGGCCATATTCTCTGTGCTTCCTTTCAACATCTGTTAAATGAAGACACATCCTTTCTCTCACTTTCTGTGTGCCACTTTATGTAAAATAGTAGAGGAACTGCACCTTACTACATGTGTGCAGAGCGCTGAGCACAAAGAGGTGCTGCCACTAAGCACTATGGTAGTCCTCAGCCAGGCTGCTGATTTATTGCACAGACAGCCTCTGTAACAGAAAAATCACAACTCACTCCGTAGTCTCTGTTCACATCACTAATCTGCCAATAGTTGTTTGGAACACCCATCCGATTATATTCTTCATTGAGGTCCACAAGCTTCCAGCCTTGTTCTCGTTCTTCTTTGTCTAATTTTGGATTGAAGGAGAAGCAATACAGCTCTTCATATTTCACTGGGAAAAAAATAAGCAAAGAAACAGAAAGAGTAAATGACTTCAGATTTCTCGTCGTGAAACTACACTTCAAAACCAGAACTTGGTGCTGACCTTGATGTAGTTTCCTTTAAAAGAGTACACTTTGCTTTACAAAAGCAAAATATCCTGGTTTATATCTACTGTCAAGAAAACTTAGAAAGTACATGCTCTTTTGTTATTTGTATATGTTGCAATGTATGTGCATTAATAGAAGTGCTACTTAAAATATACTGTTCTGCTAGTCTTCAGTAGGTTTGTAAAAACCTTCCCCAGCACAAAGACAAGATGTCAGTGATATGCTTTCATCCAAAGAAAACTGAAGTCAGTGCCAGAGCAAGCACTTGTTCTTCAAAAGAGTTGCTTGCTCTCTTGAGGTAGTTTAGAAGTCCCTTTATTGATGTAACATCTGTCCTGTGGCAAAGACAAGAGTTATGAACAATGGACTATGCAGCACATTCTTCCAAAAGTGAAAAAAACCTCAGTAGTCTTGGTCCCTAATTATGAAGGTTTCCAACAGATCCAATGAAATCTTAGTTTTGTTGACTGCAAAATTCTGTCCTTGAATTAACAGCAAATGCATTTGAGATACACATGATGTAACAGCATAAAAGAAGCATATGCTACATCAATCATTTTATCATGACCACGAAGTTGTTTCGGTAGCTGTGCCACCTGTCCCCATCAACCACGTACCATATATGAAAGTTTGGTGGTGCTGGAGTTTTGAACTTTTTTTAGGAGTATATCTGTATTTAACAAGTGTCTTAATCCTGGTGACCAGTGGCAGCCAGACACCACTGCCATTGAATCCCAGCTGTTACTGACATGAGTAACAATCCAGCATACAACTTGAAATTAATGTTCTCAGTGATACTTTAGATATTACTATGTCCCAAGGGCGTATTTCATTCTGTTGCTCAAAGTTCCTTAAAACTTTCCGATCAACAGATCTTTAACTTCAGAACTGAAATAAATCACAAGCTAAGTCTTCTCTGATTTCACAGTTCTCCACTGACACACTTGCTCTACAATCAGTAATTTTAAATACTACACTTCCTTTTCTAACAACATATACTTAATAAGCAGAATCTTAGTACACTACCATGTTCTGTACTGTATGGAACTTAGAGCTATAAAAATAATAAAGACACACACCCCCCCAATAATAATAACATGCTCCCATCTTTTCCTCTAGAAAGTCTTTACTTTTATTTTGATTATGGCTTCTAAAAGTCTCATGTAAGTTAAGTTTTGCCTTTTTAAATGTCATTAAATTGATTGCATACATACACACGCAAAAGTATGAACAGAAAGAAAGAAAACTTCATGTTAACTCTGTCGGGAACATCAAAAAAATCTTGAGAAGGGAGAAAAAAGAGAACAATTTGCACATTTTCCAGCAGTTTAAACTCCTTCTGTATTCTCTAATTTCAAACTTCTTGTATGGCACAGATTAGGAAGACAGTCTGGTTTATTTCTCATCTGTTAACACAAAGTTTTAGCACAATCCATAAATCCAAGATGAGCTTTTGGTAGCAATCTGAGCTCCTGTTTTCAGGTTGTCAGAAGCATCTGGATTTTCTTTCCAATAGACCTACTGTTCACAGGCACAAGGAAAGCCTTTAAAAATCCACCTATGTATCCAGGTTATTTATGACTGAAGTCTGCCTCAACATTTTAAGTATTACCACATGATGGTACCTGTAGGTGGTAACAAAAATGTTCAAGTATTAGCAGTCAGTGCCTTAAAGGTCAGTTACCACATCTTTGCCAGTATTTAGAGGACCTTTCCCAATCTTTCACAGTTATTTTGCCATAAACATCTGCAATCCTGCTATTAAATATGTAGTATCTTTTGGTCAGCTTATTTCCCAAAATGGCTTAATTAAGCAAAAAGGCCAAATTCAGCTGACAGCTTGACCTTATTAAAATTCTAGCAAAAATAAAATCAAGCATAACCTTCACCTTTAATGTAGCTAGGACATCAGATAGCATAGAACATGTTAAGCCAGTACACAACATGAGCTTCACTCAGGAACGAATGAAAAGAACAGGCAGAGAATGGAAAGTAGAGCCTGAATAAGTCAAATTATCTGCTCATGGAGTAAAGCACACCTTCTAATGCTGATTAAGTGTATTACCTAAAGAAAGTACAGCTTCACGCCCTGACAAAATGACACAGCAGAGCACTGTCAGGGTACATATGACTCAGCCTGAATCAGAGCCTTCTAATTTCGAGTACGTAGGCAAGATTTTATCCTGTCTCGCATCACGATCAGACAGTTTGCTGGAGAAGGAAAACTACTGTGCAGCTAAACTATGCAAAGACCTAATTCTGCAGTGCTGTTACTGCATCTTCTTTGCTCAGACCTTCTTGTCCACTGCAGTCAGTCACTAAACTTGTATTAAGGGTCCTCATCTACACTTCTTTTCATCATTCTGGTGCATAGAGGACACACCTCCTCCTGCCTCCAAGAAAAGGGATTACAGAATCACATGCCTTCCAGCATACATGAACATGTACTTGCAGCTGAGGTGCATGGAATGAATCCAGATTTACATCAGCAGAACCGCTGACTGAATTTTTCTCATTGTTTTAAATTTCTCTGATTACTTTCATCCTGCTTACCAAGTTACTTCTGCTACAGTTATACAGTAACTACTGCTACTACTAGTACTTTATAAAGTTCAGTAGCTGTTCTGGTGGACTGTGCAATTCTTTCCCCTCTACATAGCAGATAAAATTGGTGCTCTCCTAACAAGAAAAAAATTAAAGCCAGTGTTGTCAGCTTTGTAAAGACTACAATAGACACTTTCCTCGCATACTGTTAAAATAATAGTAAAGAACAAAAGGTGGTATTATATTTCTGGAGTTAGAATTCAAAATAAACAATCCACAAGCTTTGTCAGCTGGTTCTTAGAAGAGCATAGTGTCGAGAGGAGCTATAATGCAGGCAATCAAATGTTGGGCTTTGACGTAACATTTGGTTTTTCATTGAAAAGGGGAAAGGTTTCAAAAGGATCTTGAACTGAGTTCAGAAACACACAGGGCATATTCAAAATGTAGATAATAATAGGCCAAAACACAGGCAGCCCAGTGAAATAAAACAACTACTTGCTGCAAAACCTTTCACTGATTTTAAGGAATTTCTGCACACCACAGAAAGCCAAAATGCAAATCTTGACAGGACCACTAAATATATTATAAAGTTTTTGTTACAACAGGGACATAAAAGTTCCCTGAATTTAGAGTATTCTAAATTTACATTTACACAAGTCATCCAGCAAATGAGTTGCACATAAAATAGCATTATAATATATTTTATGGCCCATGATGCCCTAGAGTATTATTTTAAATAGAAGCTAATGTCATACTTTATGGAATGAACTACTTGTTATAATGAGCTTTCTTCATTGCTCCAGAAATGATTATATCAATATTTCTCTCATAACACATCTCTAATGAACCTTTTTTTCTTAACCTGCAAAGGACAAAGATGCACAGATACATTTCTTCCATTAAATTCTCCCTCTTCAGGATGAGGATTGACTTTTGTGCTCTTTTCTTCCCATACCTGGTCGAGCCAGACGTATCAGAGATATGTAAACGTCATGGCAGTCTCGTTCCTGAGGGATGACCAGCTGGATGACCTGGAAGTTCTTGCAGCGGATCAGTAATGGGCAACCAGTGGCAGTGGTAGCCTGCTTCTCAATAGAGGAAATCTGGCTGTGGAGAACCTGCAGGGAATTGAAAACAGTTATGCTAGTCAAATCTTTAAGAAGAAAAGTAATTATTTATAATGATATGCCAGGGCAGGCACAGTAGCTTCCACTACTGTTTCAGAAAACCCCCACGCTCCTCCTCTTGTAGTTTGGTTCCTATCTCCAGCTTCAGGCTCAAGCAGCTTGATACATCCCTGCAGACAAAGAGGCATTTCTGGAGTGTTTCAGCTGCTCAATCATCAGCCTGCTCATGTTATCCAAAGCTTTTTGTTTGCTTGCTGTAGTGTAAGCTAGTGGTTGTCAAAGCTATTTTCCTCTATTTGCCCAGTGAAAAGATGAACCAGCATCAGTTACATAAGGCTAAAATATTGTGTCTCCTCATGGGTAGAACGGTAATGCTGATAAAATTTTAAATACTGCATCAAATGAGATGAAACATTACAATAAAAATCTGCTTAGGAATAGAGGAAACAAAGGAAGATGGAGTTAATTAGTGCAAAAATGGATAAGGGGTGCATAATTAAGCTACATAAAAGACTCTCAGATGTATGACACTGAGCAATATCTGTACCTATATGTGTACATGTGTGCTGGTTTTTGCTGGGGTAGAGTTAATTTCCTTCACAGTGGCTGGTATGGGGCTGTGTTTTGGATTTGCACTGAACACAGAGTTGATAATAGAGAGATGGCTTTGTTATTGCTTACACAGAGCCAAGGCCTACTGCAATGCTGGCAAGGAAACTGAGAGTGTATGGGGGGCTGGGAAGAGACACAGCCAGGACAGGTGACTCCAACTGACCAAAGGGATATTCCAGTACATACAGCACCATGTCAGTGTGTAAAGTGGGAGGAAGGAGGAAGCAGGGCACATGGAGTGATGGCATTTTTCTTCCCAAGTCACTGTTACATGTGATGGGGCCCTGCTCTCCTGGAAATGGCTGAACACCTGCCTGCCCATGGGAAGCGGTGAATTCATTCCTTGTTTTGCTTTGACTGCGTGTGTGGCTTTTGCTTTCCCTATTAAACTGCCTTTCTCTCAACCCATGAGTTTTCTACCTCCTACCCTTTATATTCTCTCCCTGATTCTGCTGGTTGGGGGAGTGAGCAAGTGACTGCGTGGGGCTTGGTCAATGCCTGGGGTTAAACCACAACAAAATGCAACTTATGTTGTCAATCAATCAAAACAGTTAATTCAAAATACTACTTTATAAAAGAAATTAAAATATTAAACCAACAAAATCACTGATTCAACACTAGCAGTAAGGGAGAAGGCCAAGAATTCACAGAGCCAAGGAAAAAGTTCACATTCAAGGCATTTCTCCTCAGTTCTTCCTGGATGATAGGAGCAACAGGGCAGTTTACAGCACCTGTTCCTCAGTCAATCACATCTGGTATTCATACAGTGAAGGCCCTTCTATTCCTCTTATTGTATTGTAATATCTAGAATCCACTGAAATTTTTTGAAAATTACTAGGCTGGAACTTCACATGGCCTCATAAAAGCATCCATATGAACTAATTTACCAGGCTTAAAAAGTTTTGGAAGTAATTTTCAAATTACCATCAGTAAAGTGCCATGCACGTACAGATAACTGAAATAACAAAAATTCATACCCAGGTTTCTTTGCGAGTTTCAGAACCATTCTCCACAAATATGACATGGGTAGCTGTTAAATACAAGGTTCCCACCACAGCTCTTCTTGAAGATAAACGATCAAGTAACCTAACATTTTCCACCTATACAAAAAAGTGACAGAGAAAAAAACCAAAATCATTAGGCTATGACAGAGAGCTCAATAGTGAGAGCTCAATGTTCACATTTTGTCTATTACAAAGTTCTTTTCAGCACAACATTAAATATCAAAGAAGTATAACTATATGAGAAAATGTGATCACATTATGTGATCTATTTCCAGATCTTCCTTAATGTTTCTTTTTTCTCCCTCTCTTGTGGTACCTCTGTATCCAAAAACCCGTTTAGTAACACTTCCAAAGACAACTCTCACTTGAGCTCTTCCTTGTGATCTCATCTTACCAAAACCCTGTGACAGCAAGGCAGGGCCTGTCCTTCAGCTAAACTCTAGCTCTGTGTTTTCCATTCAAGCCATTCCAGCTAAATTAAAATAATAATAATAATAATAATAATAATAATGAGATAATGGTGGTAGTGGTTTTCTTCAATGGATCTCACTCAGGCAAATTTTCTCCCATGCAAATCTCTGTTAAGATTTAGAACAATGTTAAAAGAGTTAAAAGAGTTTAACAGAATTTAAAAGAAACATTTTGATGTTTGTCCCTACATTCCTGTTAATGGTGACAGCAGAGGTCACACTGGAAGCTTTTGCCTTCAGTCACTTTTCAATAGGACCCAAGAACTCCACTTCCACCGCTCTCTGACCATGGGCACAAAATGGGCATTCTCTCTTTGCTGCACTCCTGACAACAGGAAGTCCATAGCACATTACTAACTCTCAGATTACTGGCTTGTGACATGGACATCATTAGTATTTCATATATGGCATGCACTACAGGCACCTGTTAGGGGTAGGAACCAGATGATCTTTAAGGTATTGAACACAAACCGTTCTAGGCTTCTATGATTTCTGACTGAGAAACTAGAATAATAAAAAAATCAACAAGTTGTATATTTAGTGGGATAAAACCTGCCCAAAAAGTTAACAATTTGCTACCATGGATTTGATGGATCTCCTACTACAACAATTTTAAAACTAAAATTAGTTCGTTTTCCTGAAAAACAGAATGCCAGCATCTGAGAATTAGATGTTTGCAATGTGTATTCCAAATACATTGCACTATTTTAAAAATAGGAATAAAGAAAACCTTAAAATGAAAATAAGCCAGTTTAGTAGCAAAATGCTTAAAATCAAACAATTATTAAAGCAGTCTTCTCCCTCAAGGCCAGTTATAACTTGTTTTAAACAAAAATAAAACTATTTATTTAAAAAAAAAACCTGCTAGAAAGCATGGATGAAGTCTTTTCCCAGGGCCATCTACTTCAGAGGTCATGTATTGGCTTGAGAAGGAATGGAAGAAATACAGTATTAATCCAGCAGTAAGCAAAAGAGGAGGGATGATACAAAAGAAAAATGCAGGCAGTGCTCTCCTAAAAGGAACCCACAAAAATAATAAAAATCAGAATTGTCTAGATGAAAAAAGGTCCCTACACTGCAGTCCAGCCAACAAGGACTCTGCTGCACAAGGCACTCATCACCCCAGCCTACAAAGTGAGCTGGCACGGGCCACGAAACACAAGCAAAGCAGGCATCCACACAGCAGGGCAGGGCTGAGGGATGAATTTCCAGACCTCCTAGGTCACATCCTTCCCCACTCATCAATCACAGGCCCATGCCTGAAAAATGCTAACCAACAAAGCTCCTCTTTGGTTGTGGTTTGGCTTTTTTTCATACAGAGCTACAAATAAATTAAAGGTTGGATCTGAACGAATAGGAACAGTTGCAGTAGGAGCTGTGTGGTAAGTCTGATTCCATCAAAGCAAAGGCAGTGGCTGCACCGGGGGAGATCAGAATTCACCTCTCCCTGCAGTTTGTCTCTCAAGAACAGACAGTTGCAGCAGCTGAGGGAAGAGTGTGAGAGGCAGGCATGTATTCATGCTTCCTCAGGATCTCAGCCCAGCTCTGGGGCCTTCCTAAGCTGAGGTCATTCTTTTTAATAGCCATAACTGTGCTTACATTCCATTAATTTTATTAAATAACATCTTGAATCTCTGTAACCTATTGGCATCCATAACACCCTGTGAGAGTGAACTTCACATTTCAGCTATACATTGTACAATAAAATCCTTTCCTCCTGCTCTTTTTGAATCTGCCACCAGTAGTAACGTGCCACACATGCTGTTGTGTCTCTTCCCTCCATCCTCATGTTCCAAGAGTGAAGAGCCCAGCTTTACATAGTTGTGACCTTTACGGAAGCTATTCCAGACAAGCTCTTCCACATTTTTGATTATTCTGCATGAGGTCTACTTCCTGAGAAGAGGCCAAAAGCGCAAACAGAATTCAAAAGTTGGATGTACAACAGGTATTTGTAGTTTGTGTAGTGGAATAGTGATGTTTGCTGTTTTGCTTTCTATTTAGTTTTTAAAAGTTCTCAAACATTTCTTGCTTTTTTGTCCTCTGCTGAACACAGTGGGGCTTGGGTTAGTTGTTTTTTGGGGGTTTTTTTGTCGTTGTTTTTTGGTTTGGGCTTTTTTTTAGAACTAGCAATTGTAACTCTTAGTCATGCCTGCATAAAGTTAAGATCTACACCCCATGTGTATTATCTTATATTTATTAACGATAAATTTAGTCCATCGGTATAATGAGGCATTGCTCAATCTTCAATTTCATTCTGCTGATCAAAGGATTCAGAGAATGAGCCTTTCTTCTGCACTCTCCCAGGCAGGAAAAGAAAGCCAAGACCAGCAATGTCTTGAAACCTAGAGAGTTTGGGAATAGAGGGGATGGGAATATGTTCATTTTCACAAGAGGGGAACACACATTGCAATAGTGCTTTGGAAGAAGAGGAGTTTTTCTATCTAAAAAGTCATAGCATGCTGAGAAAACAGCATTAATAGCCAAAATTTAAATTTAATATCAGAAAGAGATAATCATTATTTTTCTTTGTTTTTCCTAAAAAAAATGCTCCATTTTTTCACCAATATGACTATAGACTTTACTGAAGAACATAGGAAATTATGTATGTGCATGTCAGGAGAAAGCATAGAGACCATGCACATGTGCTTCGCCTAAAATGAACAGCTGGTGGGAGAGACCAGATCAGAAAACACAAATCTGTAAAGCTGAGAGCTGGAAGACCTCAAGGAGTTAAAAGCAAAGCATTAACCAAGGCAGTCTAGAGAGTGGCATCTAAGTAAAACATCAATAATTTAAATAATTAATTTGAAGCTCTTGCCCCTGTCTTTTTTCTTTTTTTTCCTGATGACTGTGGTTGTCTAGGCCTAAAGAAAAGACCACCAGGAGATTAATTTCAATGACTACAACTGCTTACATGGAGATAAATAAAGCTGCCCAGAAACTCTATTTTCAGTGCAACACAGATGACAGAAAAAAGGAGGCAAAAATAGAAGTTAAAGGGAACACAGATTAAGAACAGATGGAAGGCACTTTTTACTCAGAGAATAAACATGACAAATGACTTATGAACAAGATTGCCAGGAGGTCGTTCAAGAAAAAAATGTCATATTAGGGAAAATCATGGGCCAAGGTTTTATTCAGGCACAACTCCCACCAGTTTCGATGGGACTCCCACCTAAAGAAGAATGGCAAGTATATGACCCTGAAAGCGTTCGGAAAAGTTTGCGTGCCAAAATGTTATTCCTAAAAATATTCATGTACCCTAATTTGTTTTCATTTTTAGTTTAGATAACTTTTTAAATGAGCCTTGACTGCATGGCCTGTTTTTGAATGCTTTTTGAGTATGTTACCTTCGTCCTCACTTCTTTAAGCTGTTTCAGTGTCTCCAAACACGTCAGCGTCGCAAAACAGTGCAGAAGTTCAGGCTGTTCACAGTTCCACGTGGGAAAGCTTTTTCAGATAAACACAGGATAAGTTCTGACTGTGGGCTCAGACTGAGCAGGGAAAGGGGAGAGAAGCAAAACTGGCAGATGGGCCAGAACTGGAGCTTCCTGTCACAGCAAAGCTCATGTGCAGGAGATGCTATCTGACACAAAATGGTCTCTGCTGTAGGATTTTCAAATGAAATGAAATTTAGAATTATGAAAAACCATCTCAAAGAGCTTTGTTCTCACTACATAGGTTTTAAGTCTATATGTTTGCTTCCTATGCATTAGATAACCTGAAGTAGGAGACACTTGAACAGCCAGTTCTGCCATGGTCATCGCTGACCTGCCCATTATCATTGAGCATCCTGAAGAAACTGCAAAGCCGATTTGTCAGCCAAGAACAAAAGAGATCAGCTCCCGTATCACCAAGTGTTCCCTGTTCCTTTAGGAGGAACCCTGACTAATTCGTCTCCTCTAATTCCTTATCACAGGGAAAAAGGCCAGAAAACCCTCCCAGCCAGGAGAAGCTGCCAGTGAAAGGTAAGCAGGGAATGTCCTCACTCAGGCCATATCCTCAGGAGCTTCTCTATTGTTCAGACAGTTAAAGTCCATTGCCTTACAACAACCTGTGAAAGCAAGTTTCATATAAAAGCTGATAAAGTACCCTGAAATTTGACTGTACAAATGAGTTTCAGTGATTCTTCAAGGGTAAAGAAAGGCCACTTTCACAAACATCTCTGCTGCTGAAAAGCCAAGGAACGGGGCTGGGCCCTTGGAGCACACACCCCTACAAAGGCTTCTTCTTGTCCATCGCCTTGGTCTCCTAGACTGACCAGGAATTTCTACTGCCTTCCCTACTCTCCTTATGATGTTACACACATGAGTAAAAGCAGGAAGAAACTGCATCCTGGGAATTCATGACAGGACTCTCACTGGCCTCATCACTGCAGGCAGACAAAAGCTAAGGGAAGAGTTTGTGAAAGCCAAAAGCCTGAGCCTAATGAGAAAAAAGGAGCACAGCTGGCTCCTTCACCCTGGCTGACCCCAGCTATCCATGTGTTTAGTGTAATTCCTGAAAGTGAAAAAAGACAACATGTAAAAGACCAAACGCTATTACTTTTTTTTTCAAAAAGATAGCAGTGTTGTACTTGTTAAACAAGATATACAATAAGTGATCTTTTTTGCATGATCTTGGAACAAGAATAAAAGAAAACTGAATTGCCAATTGATGCTGCCTTTTAATGTGGTTTCTATTCTATTTCGTAAGAATCATAAAAACTCTATTTGATCCATGTTACTTTTTTATATTTCCATCTCTGCAAAGATCTCCCAAGTGCAGTAAAATAATGCAGAATCAGTCTATGAAGTTAGATGGTTGCATATGTCAAAAGACTCAAAGCCAAAAGTAAATCATTAAATTTAAGCAAAGACACCTTAAGATAGGCATTGAAAAAAGTTTCCTCAGGGCAAATCTGGCAGGATGGGGGAAAATATTCAAGAAAAATCTAAACAAGTTTAATTTACTAAAGGACTAAAGTGAAATGAAAATACTAGAAAAGAGCTGAAAAAAGAATAAGAATTATTCATAATAGCAAGACAGAGAACAAACTACCTAATAATTTGGCTTAAAAAAAAACAAACTATTGTCTGCTAAGGTCTATAGAAAGAGTGAGGTCAGCACCACATTATCAGATACACCTGAGTAGCAGCTGTGTAATGGGAGCAGTAAACAGGAACCTATTACAAGAGTATAGAGCATTGCAATAGGGTGTCAACACTGTAGCACAAGGCTCATACATAAAGTTTTCTCTTTCAGTCTGTATTAGATCTCATTTATCTAGAAAAGGAGAAGAAAGCAACTAAGTGTATTCTATTAAAAATCCTATCTAAGAGCTTTAATCTAGGAAAAATAGGGCTTTCTCAAGGCAGTAAATCTTAATACTCTTGCCAAATTTGTTTCGATTTGGTTCTGAAAAGATACATGGGGAGAAAGAATTCTCCATGCAGCCACGGGATACTGAAAAGAAATATATCATTAAACTCCTGTATTTGATACAGGCATTTCTGTTCCATGTTTAAAACCATGCCCTGTTCAGCAGCCTATTTTAGAGCAATAGTACCAAGCCATTTCAGCTGTGTAGGCCACGAGAGATTTGCATTAAAAATGGATTTGTAGGACTCCCTTTTCTGGTGGTAGGGACCTCTCTTTCTCAACAGAGTACACCTGCACAGCAGGAAATGTCTGTGTGCATTTTCTATTGCAAATAGATCATTCCTTTAGTTTAAGGACATCAAGAGCTCAAATACCACCCACTTGGGTCCATTAACAGCAGGCCTAGAGATTCCAGCCTTGACCACCCCAAAGCCAAACTTCCCAAATCCTTCATTCCAACTTCAGTCTCCTACTATGCATGAAAAAAAAATCAAAGAGGAGCCTGCAGACATACTGTCTTAATGATTTTCAGCACTAATTTTCAAGTGCAATAAGATTTAGAGTTACTGGTTTAGACACAAATACCAGGACAACAAATTAAAATACATGACTATCCATGATTTTTAGAGCTTGTTTTGTGACTTTATCCAGCTACCTCTATATTGAGTGTCACATTATTGAAAATATGAAAGTCTGTGTGATGTTCTGACCATTTTTGACTAAATATTTTGAGGATAATGGCTGTTACAAGATCTTGTTTAAATCGAAACTCACACTAATAAGAAGGTAGCTTGATGACTCTAATTCAAAACAAATATTTTATACCAAAATTCCAAACAGATATTTTAATTCAATCCCACAACATGTGGGTATTTTCTGCAGTTCCTATTCTCATTTTATACACCTCCAGTCTGATGTTACCACAGAACATTTTCTGATACAGTATACTACAAAGCTCACTTGTATTAAATTTATCCTTTGTGCTCAAAGTTTCATAGCACAAATGTGGAACAAATAGAACCCAACTGCATTCTAAACAAGGAAGATTTATTAATAAGGAAAAATCCATAACTCACAAAATCAGAGTTAAATGTGTCCAGGATTAGTGTAGATGTTTGAATACATCATTTGACTAAAGCAGTGAAGTAGAATGACATATTTGAAGCCATTAAATATTACTGGACCCAGAACAGGCTCAACAATTTTTAACCATGATGTAAAGTGAAGAAACAGTTATGGAATCAGAAAACACCTGCTGAACTGTAAGACACACTGCTCTAAGTTGTATACTTAGAGCAAAGTACAGAAACCACCTTCACACAATACTCGAAAAGCAGAAAATCAACTTGGCACTTAAAAGATGTACAATAATGTGTCTGCTGTAACCTGATGACCCAAAACACCAACAAAAGGCAAAGGCCATGCCAGCCTCACCTCCTCTACTTTTTCTAAGTAGCGAACTAAATAAAAGTTTAGCCAAATTCCAGTACTATGGTGAAGTGCCTGTGGCACTCCATTCCGCAGCTTGTGGGAGAAACTACCAGTCCACATCCCCAGGTGTTTCCTGATATCACCTCAGGACTGCTGCCACCTTTCTACATAACTGAGATAAATCAAACTTTTCCAAAAGGAATTGTAGCTTGGATACAGAGAACGTAACTACAGTATCACATCTTATCTCAAAAGAAGGCACACAGAGAGCAGTGGTACAATATGCCAACTTACTTAAAAAAAAGGTGGAGATCCAGCAACCCAGAATATGTAGTTGGAGAGTAAAGACTGGGCATGCTGGGTTCAATTTTGCTATTGACCTGGATAAGCACCTGGACAAATAATTTGCCATTTACTTTGTCATATATGAAGTGGATCTAAATTATATGGGTCTCCTGATGGAGACCTTGTGAAAAACAACATGTATTATAAAACTTTATAAAAAACCAAGAATTATGGAAAGCAGATTGAAAACAAAAGCAAACAACTCATTTACACATGCTGGAAATTTGTTCTGTGAAGCATCACATCCGGTAGAAAGATCTGTCATTAATGTGGGAGCGTATCTTAAATTCTCTCTGAGAGAGGCATCATGGAAAGGAAATACCTCACCATAACATTACAAAAATGAAAGCACTCGAGCAACTCAAGTCATCCCAAGTATTCTGTTAACACGGAGCCAAAAGAATTTCTGGACTAAATCCACTGAAGACAGCTAGTACACCAGGGATAAATCTGATGTGTTCTTTATTATAATGCCATTCAGTAGGCCTGCTGCCAATATACAAAGACAAATGATATGCAGAGTTACAAATAAAATAAAATAACTGATTAACTACAGTGCATGAAGTCACCCTATGAACATATCTACAGAGCTCTGTATCTATCATCCTGTCCATTATCAGACATATCTCTACACACGCTCATAAAACGTGCTTCTAATCTGTTCAGAAGTATTTCTGATTTCTTTCTTTCTGACTGTTATGAGCTGTTTGTCATCTTTTGGGTTTGGAGAGTTATCCTAAACTATCCTGCTGTCCAATCCAAACTCATGTCGGTCACTGGTTTGACTAATTTTTAATTTTCAAAAGGATATGGGAGTTACATATAATTCTATTTAGCAATGATGGACTGTTTCCAACTCTTAAATGTACTTAAATTACAGCCATCATACATAGGATGGCATTTACCTTGTGAAAACAGCCTATGTCTGTTCATACAGGCATACATCACACAGGCACCCTATTCTACCAAGAGTATAATGATAGAACAATAGTGGCCAGTACATCAAATAGTGTGTTAGCAGGTGGATGCACACAGTCTGTTGGGAAAGCACCAGAACGGCTTTTGCAGTGGGAAATCCTACTCCAGAAGAGTCTTGCAAAACAGTGTGTGGGCAAAAGAGACACATAGGAGCTTCAACACAGACAAAAGTAGAATACTTACAGGAAAAACAACCTAAAACATATCTACAGAACAATGGACTTGACACAGTAAAGAGGTCTTGGGGTCATTGATGACATTTCTCTGAAATTATCAGAATCTGGTGGGTTGTGATCAAGATTTACTGTGAAGGCATGGATAAGGGGAACATGGCATTTTTACTGAACAAATCCTTGAAGCTAGAAGGAAGGAATACTGAAGGAAGCTACTCAGGACTTTTTAACAGAAGAGGGTAATTTTTGTAAAGCTACAATCTTCTGGAATTTGCTTCCATGCAGGCTGTGGAGCCAGAGAGTGCCAGCCTGTCTATAAGGAGCTCTGGCTAACTCACACAGAGAGGTCCATAAACGGACACTAATGGAACTAGGAAGAGCTGGACCCTAATACAACTGTAGATGCTGAGAAGCTGCAGAATGTGGCCAGGTCTAAATGCTCTCCCTCCTCTGTCACTCTGACACAGAGTAGTGATCTTAATGAACTACTGATCCAACTGGTATGGAATTGCCTTCTGCTTTTTAAATGTCTGTTCTGTTTTATCAGGTTAATTTTACTATTTATGAATCATAAATCACTACAGTCACATTTCACTTAAAATTAGAACAGTTGCTGAGACCTGATGGGCATCATGTAATATAGACCTCCCTTTGAAGGTAAAGTTTTCACTTGGGCCAAGATTTTTTTTTTTCAGATATTGTTAAGTTTATTAATTTGCTAAGTATGGGCTTTATCCTGATTTTCCATTTGGCTGGGGTTTTGAATCAAGGAAAGTGTCATTATTCTAAAATTAATACCTTTGCAGAGCAGAGCAGTCGCTTCTCAAATTTCTCTCAGGACAAGAGTGTATGGTGTCAGGAAATGTGACACCAGAGATTAACACATGATACTGTGAGCTTTCCCTTACCTATTTTTACATTACTGGCATTGGAAATCATTTTGTTTCCAAATTATCAAAATCAAATTCAGTTAAAAAAAAAGAGAAAAACCCCCAACACTCTTCCAGTGACTGATTTTAAGCTGAGGGGTTTAAAAAAAAAAAATCAAAGGTATCAATTCTTAGGTATTGATTATACAGCTATTGTTAGGTAGCTGTAGATACACTGATTTTTCAGTGTATTCAGGAGTAACTGGAGAGATGAAGTGTTTCAGTAGTAACTCATGTTGATTTTGTACATTGATGTTGGGAATTTTAAAGGATTTTTGTACCCCTTGAGCCTTTAAATCACGCCTTCTAAACTGCTCTATTATACCAGATATCTTTTAGCATAGCCATAATGTAAGAGACTGCCAGGATCCAGGACTGCAGAATCACCTCACACTGAGTTAAGATTTTCAGTGACCTGAAGCATTGGTACAGTGCCTTCTCATAGTACCAGATCCAGAAATGGGTTTTACATACGCACAGTAATATTTTCAGGAGCTGGTTGTAGAAAAGAAAACAGATAATCTTCCACTGCCTGCAACAGGGACTTGTCTGGGTCTTCCACTCACAGCAAATACAACCATTTATTTTTAGGATCTTTTTCTACCCTTATTAATGTTTTCAGCGTTTTTTCTCATTCACGCTTTCAGCATTCTTCAGCAAATGCTCAGAAGCATCTTGTTCAGACAACTTCCACTGATTGTATCCTACCTGCAGTAGGATACAGTCATACTACTCTGAAATTCTTCCTTCCCAAAAAGGCAGATAACAGATCATGAAATCAGATGAAAGGTAGTTGTTACAAAATGCCTATCTTCTCAAGAGATTTACAGCTTAACACCTAAAGGCCAGAAAAGACAGATGAAATACAAGGCCCTAATCTCAAATTCATGTCATCATATTAAATATTGATAATAAATAAATACAAATAAATACCTTATTTCAGGGGGTTGGGTTAATAAAAAAATAAATGAATACGAAAATATATCCCACCCAGTTTCAAATTAACATATTGCTCTGGTTCACTTTTTTATTATTACTTTTAATCTAAGCCTTTTCTGTGTTAAAACTGTGCCTTTTTTTTGTAGAGCAAGGTGGCAATTTCGTTAACAAATACAGGCCTCGTGCTTAGGAGACTATAGAAAAAGACTGATTACGTCGGCTAAAGATGAAACATGTTCGTAGAAACACTAAATCAATTCATCACCGAGTGTGAAGTCTTGGCGCAAACTAAAGGCGTCTGAAAAGCAGGTAACGCGGCTCCCATTTCGGATACCTACAGCTCACGGACAGTGCCTGCGTTAACAGAGCACCTGAATGAGACGCCCGACAAATCCCCGGCCCACACCGCAGAGCAACGCGCCCACCTCTCGGCGTTTTGGGCAGGTATCATGGCAAACTGGCCGAAAACCAGCCCGCAGCATCAGCTGGAAGGCCGTAGAGGCCGACACGGCTGCGGTGCAAGGCTCCTTTGGGCCGGAGCAGACGCCGCAGGAGGGGCCGCAGGGATGCTGCCGCGGGGATGCTGCCGCGGCCGGGGCCGCCCGGCGGGACCCACCTTGGGCATCCGGATGTGCTCCATGGCGGCAGCGCCCGGCCCAGCTCCTCATGCACTGCCCGCCGCCGGCGGAGGCAGCCCTGCGCAGCTGGCCTCTCCCGGCTTCCTCCGGCCCTGCTATTAAAAATATATATATTTTAATAATATATTTTCATTTTATGTTTTCCTCGCGTTTTCCGGCGCAGATAGGAAGGAAGAAGGGAGGATTTGTTGCCGGCAGACGATGTGCCCGTGCTGCGATGCCGGCAGGTCAGCGGCTGGCTCCACCTCCCCGGCAGCTGCCATGCCGCCCCGGCGGCGGGGATGCTCCCAACCCGCATGGTCTGCTGGCTTATCCAGAGCTACAGGGCTCTGCCCTTTCTTTCAGGGAATTCAAGGTCGGAAGCATAAAGCGAGCTCTGCCTGAGATCGCCTCCCCCCGTTTTGTTTGTTCCCTGGCCCAGCGTGTACAGTAGCTCAAAGACAAAAGCTGCACTTAGTGAAACTGAAGCACTGAATTTTGTTTATCTCAAGCTCTGTGTGTCCGTAATTCACAACTTTGCCGCATCCTCAGATTTGCACAAGGGTGTATTTTCTGTGATTCAGAGTTTTCAGCCTTAGGCCATAAATGCCTTTTCCCATCTTTTGCCTTACCTATTGCCAGAGGTGTGTTACCTCTTAGAGCAAAAAGAAATGACACTGAGATGGTTTTCCCAGTTTACCAGTGTGAAGATAAAGAACAGATATCTCTAACCATCTTTGAATTGCTATCATTTTCAGACCAAAAAGAGAAACTTCTCAGCGTGTATGCCAATGTGCAAATGACTTGAGGTGCTAGTATATTATTTCAGATACACCATAAATGTAAAATGCCCAGCTATTCCATATTGATCAAGGTATTCCAGCAATTCTTCATAAGTAGGGACTAGCCTCATCAAGGCATAGAAATAAATGTGGAGACCTGTCAAACCCCACAAAGGCCACAGCAAGAGGACTCTGCTCCAGAGAAAGAGAAGCTCTCCACATATCCTCCCCTTTCCTGCAAAGAAGAGAGCAAGCTTAATTTGTTTTGTAAAAGATAAAATATGGGTTGAAAATAACATGGGGTTACCAAAAACCAAAAATGCATTTTACCCCAAGGGAAAGGGAGCAGTGGGTACAGCTGCACTGGTTCTGAAGTTTCTCCAATCCTGCCACTTCCTTGCTAGTGGATGGCTAGTTGAAGGGTTTTTTCTCCATTTCTTATCCACAAAACCCAGGGCATCAAGAGGTTTTTTTTACATCAGCTCTTAGGTTAGAGGAGACAGAAGTTGTACTAGGAGTGGAACTTATTTTCCACTCTGAGTGGAAAATAAGTCACCCTTGGATTTGACCCTTCTGCTTGCTCCTCCCATTTTGGCCCATTTCTGCCCTCTTTTCTCTCATAGTTCGGCTGCTGTTACTGAGCAGGAGTGGCTGTTATGGCCATAGTCTGAGACACCATCAAATTAATAAAAACTCTTCTTGGAGTTCCTAATCACTGCATTTCACTCTGTTCACTCAGATCTGAAATAAGGCTTGGTAATACCACTTGCTGTTTGAAAATCCACTGTATAGCATCCATAAATGTGCATAAAGTGTGGATTTCACAAGACTCTAGTTCAGTGGCATATTTTATTCTCCATTTTAGGCCAGAGCATCAGAATCAATTAAGAATTAACCAACCATGGAATATGTTTCCTTTGTTGTTATGGCTGATGTGATTCACCACATATATTATCATATTTTGGCATTACCACCAGTGAGTAAAGTTGGAAGAAAGTACATCTATCCTTTCAGTCCCCAGAGATGCTTTTACTCTGGTACATCTTGTGATTCATTGCAGCCAAGTTCAAGTCCTACTGCTGATGTCAGGAAAACTTTCAGATGTAAGTGACAATGCAGTTTAACTCTGCTTCACGTTCATAAATAGCTGCAAAACTAAAGCATTGCTCTTCATGTAGCAATCAGTTGCTCAGCATGCTGACAGAGTTTTTGGCCTGTCTTGGGCTGATAAAATAATTGATGGGCGAATGCAGCTGTAAACAGAACTTGGGTTTAGATAAAATTTATGTCTACTGCAATTGCCATGGAAAGCTGCAATAAGCACAGCCTTCTAAAAATTCTCTTACATTTTTCATTTGTATTTCAGGCTCATGAAGACTGCTGCATCAACAGTCTGGAAATTCAATGCTCTGTAAGGGTTTATCCAGAAATAACTGCAGATTACTGCTCTGATTCGACTAAGATGTAAGGGCAGGAAAATTAAATTGTCACGCCTACACAGGTTTTGACCTATCTGCTGAAACTGCCAACAAAGTTCTTAGTTACTGTCACGTGAAGAAGGCTGGTCACTGAGGACTAGAATCATACCAGCATAATTATTTTCTATATCCTTAAGTAACAGAGTCAGCTTTCAGCCTCATCTGTTAAAACCTGAACACACCTCACTTCCAATATGTAAACATTTCTGTTATATTCAGTGGAGTCACCCGAATACTCAGACATCTTTCATCCTACCTACCTGGCCTGGATTTGAACCATCGTGTTAGATGTGGAAGGCTTTATGGATTTATTTGTATTTTCCAATTATATCTTACTTGTTTAAAGGTAGTTTCCTGTGGGATGCATTTTAATAGAATACAAAATCAAAGAATAGATATATGTACTTTTAATACTTATTTTGAAGTTTAGTCTACAGATTTGGAGACATAAATTAAATAATAACATGTGGGAAAGAAATTAACTGAAAATTGGTGGTATAAGACCTTTGTTGCTGGGACAGCTGTGGCCAAGGTGACAGAATCCTCCAACTAAAGAGTCTGGTATATGGGATGGAGATGTGGAGATTTGGGTCAGCCCATGTTACTGTGCGCTAAAGGCAAGCAGTAGTGGTTTGAGTGCAGCCCTGGATTTGTGGATGAGGAATGGAGCTTAAAAAAACCCAGCTTGACATCTCACCAAGGAAATGCTTTTGGACCCATTGATGGCAAAAAGTGGTTTGTGGGCCTCAACTCTTTCTCATGCAATTCATCATACAGGTCTTTGTACATTATTTGTTGAAAATTGCACACAAACCAAATAGGACTATATCAAAGCCAATTGACTTTCTTAGCAGTTTTCTTTAAATGAAAATATCCAGTAAGATGCATGGCAAAATAGACTTTTTATAGTAGAAAAGGGGAAACGGTACCACTTTTTACCATAAAGAACAGTACATTAATACATTTTCAAACATATCTACACCAGTAATACACTGTGTAACTTGTAACTACTTTGTAGTTTCAAAATTCTTTTCTTCCACAATTTCACAGAACTACTTTGTTGTTTTAACCCCTTCATAAGTCAAAAGCCACCCCTATAATTTCTTAGAATTATGGAATCTTTAAGTTTGGAAAAGACCTCTAAGATAATTGTGTCCAGCCATTAACCAGACCATTCTGCCATTAAACATAATATCCAGTCTAAACCTTCCCTGGCACAGCTTGAGTTCACTTCCTCTCATCCTGTCACTTGCTACCTGAGAGAAGAGACCAACCCTCATCTGGCAACAACCTCCTTTCATGTAGTTGTAGGGAGTGATAAAGTCTCCCCTGAGCCTCCTTTTCTCCAGGATAAACAACCCCAGCTCCCTCAGCTGCTCTGTTCCTCGTAAGATTTGTTCTTGTTATTTCCTTTTGTCAGGGTTTTTCATGCCATTTGTCAAATGATAAAGATGAATTCTATTGGAACATGTTTACTCCTGGTATAATAAGTACCATGGATTCAGAAACTGTGCTTGTTTATATTTGTTTCATAACTTTTGAACTTTTTCAGGGAACGTGCAACTTTCTCCTGAAAAGTGCACTTGGACACACAGACTTCACCCCTAGTTAATATGGCAGGAACTGCATGTGACAAGGTAAAGGACGCAAGGAGCAGCTTCCACTTTATTGTTTAACTTTACTGTTACTAGGATTGACCTTTTAACTTTTCCTTCAAGACTGGCTCAAACTCTTTGATTTGGCCTTGTTATAAAACATTGTTACATTGTTATAAAAGCAAATTTTTTTGCAGGAAAAAATACCAGCTGACCTCTGGAAATTGGAACACTTTTGATGCTATTCTGCAGATAAACAAACTGGTATTTATATCATGTGCCATATACCATATAACTATGTGATACATGATACATGATACAACATGCATGATATCTGGCCAGGTTTGTAATAACTGGCCTGAAATGCATAGCAGAGAAATAAAATAGACAAAACTCTAGAATTACTCAGGATATACGTCCAGTTACTTACATGAGGATTTCACAAATTGAAGAAACAGATACAATTATGCCAAAGTGATAACTGTTGATAAAATAAGAGCTTTTCAACAAGATTAGAATACTCACTCCTGTTACTCTGAAAATGCTGCATTTTTCCTAACAAAGCATGTCAGCACAACCAGCTGGAGATATAGTGGGGGGAGTTCAGCCCTGATGTCCTGGAGCTGGTATTTGTCATACCACACACAGCAGTTATAGGAAAGCTTAGCAAATACAGGAAGGGGTCAGTTATTACAATACAGATCGAAGGGGCAAAAAGGAGAGAAGTGCTTCTCAGTATAGCCAGTAGAGAAACAGACTCTTCCACAAGATGATTGAAAAGCTCCTAAACTCTTGAAGTGGTGAAATAGTGGTTTTGAAAATCCATAGGTACAGATATTTGACCCTAAGATGTTTTGCCAGTTAGATAATCCAGTGGAGAGCAATTCCTTCATCTTGGCCTTTGCTGCTTCTCAGCAGGATACTGCTGTAATGAATGACTGTATTGGGAACTGGCAACCTGTAAGTGTGGCCCCCAGCTCTCCCATGCAGTAGCTATGTCTGAGTATATCTGAGCAGCTCTGCTCCTAAGTTAAATGTCCAGCTATGTGGAGAAATGTAGAAAAAGGATGAGTTATTCATTTTTAGAGAACTTACTTTTCGTTATGATCTAGCAGAAGAATGTGTTTCTTCCACTTAAAAGTGGGAATTTGATGTTTTGAAAGTGACTTTACTACAGGGTCAGGTATCAACCCTGAGTAACAGTGAGTAATTGGATTCTTCTTGAGAAGTTTTAGGAAGCTTTATAGCTCTTTACAGTAGAGATTCTCTGAACTGTAGCATCTGTGATATTCTGACTACCTTTACACTAGCTTGTCCCGAATCTTAGACAGGAAATACCCCCTTAAAAGATACTAAGGAATAAAAGTAACTTTAAAAAAATATATATATTGTTAAAAACACCTTTATCTTAGCCCATTTCCATTGAAACATTCATTCAGAGGCTCAGCAACAACTTAGGAGAAGAAAATAAAGATACAAAGTTCAAAGCAGACTGCAACTTGTGTGTAGTCTGAAGCAGTATTGTTCAATGAAAAATATCATGATAGCAAGGTAGCTTCCAACACTTTCACAAAGAAAACTTTTTTAACTTATGGGACCATGTTAATGGTCTGCTCAGAGCATTTTTCCCAACGTGAAGAAAAAGATACGGACATGGTATATTTGGGTTTAGGGAAAAAAGACTAGAGAAGAAAGAAAAAGTGGATAAAAAAGGAAATGTGTTCTCTGGCCTTTGTATAAGAATTAGGTAAAGCTATGTTTAAAATACTGAAGAGTTAGTTTATCTTGAAGCTTCCCACTGACCTATGATGATAAGAACTCAGTGAAGTAATTATGGCTTTTATAGTCATGATTACACATGAGTGTGTGATAGCTGTAAATTAATTTTGATTACTCTCCACATTTTACAGAAAATACAATGCTGCATGAAGTGAAATTTTAAAAAATGACATTTTTTCCCCAAAAATGTATAATAAAACCCTCACTGAAAAGCTGTTTCATACTTCAAATTCACACCATACAAAAGCATATATTTGAGATAAATAATTGGTTTCTCTCTGACTCTAAAAAGAAACCTTAAGATTAGGCTTTTTTTTTTTTCCAGTAAGATGCTGAAGCCAAACACAGTTCTTCAAATGTCTCTGCAGAACAACTTAAACTGATGTGATTCCTACCATCTGACTGACAAGCAGTCATCACAACAAGTGGCCAGAATCAGTTTTGGCTGCCTTGCGCTTCTTGAAATCCTTCTAAATTTCAAGTGATTGCCTTTCCCCCTTATCTACCATAGGATTATGGAAATAAACTGACACTGTGGAAGCTGTCACTGAAGTCTCACTAAACTTCTGTGGTAAAGGGGTTCAGAATACATGGTAATCTTTAAGCTACTGACAAGCAATTTAGTTTTTAAGAAACAGCTGATTAAGCAAGGGTCATAGAAACCTCAGTGTTCAGACTGAAAGGGCGTTATGATTAAATTCACGTGTGCTTTTACAAAATTTGCCCATTTTTATACTTGAATTCACTTTGTTTCACCTGGTCAGTATTACTTGGGTTTAGGGAAAAAGTTAAATTTTGGGGTGGGTTCTGAAGAAAGTTCAAACTGCTTCTGGAATTCCTGGGCTGAAAGCTCTGAAGCTCAGGAAATTTTTTGTCTCTAACTCTTGAAATTTTCTCACCCTGTGTAGTATTAAATTTGTGTTCTTTATCACTGTCAATTATTTTCATGAGCAGACAGCATTTGATGTAATCTGTTCCCAGAATGGAATGTCCAGAGTATTGTTACAAAATACTTTTGCTCATTGGCCACAGGGTGCATGAATTATTACGGTTGAATGGTCCTCATCTGAGTGGAAAGGATGCAATGTCTAGGAAAAAATATCTGTGAGATGAGATGTATCATTAACTTCAGATAGTTATGGACGTGGTTGTACAAAACTGCCCACTTTGAGTCAACAGTTATAAAAGCAAATTAGTTAACAGTTAACTAACTTAATGGCTGCAGTCAACTCATAAAGCACATGTCTACACTGTGTTTTTTGCTGCATGCCACACAATGAGCCACTGAACTGGGTTGGGGTTGTTACTTGCCAGCTTACATCTCTAATGCTGCTGTTCTACATCTGTGCTAGTATCAAGGGAACCATTCACATCCCTAATGTCTCAAGCTATGCCGTGTCTTTGTGCCCACACAGGGCAGACCTCTCATGTCTGTGCTCACTAGCCACCTGCCTCCTGCACTTTATACATCACTGGGTTATGTAAGAGCAATGCTTCTGAGTCTTGTCCTTTCTAGTCCTTCCCTCTGCCTCGGGGCTGCTGCTGTTTTGCAAGTCAGGCTATGGCAACTGGCCAGATGCTGTTGGACTCTCCAGAGGGGGCCCAAACATGTATCCAAATCTGATCATCATGCAGAAACTGCTGCTACTGCAGCTGGAAGAATCTGCTGAGGAAATACTCCTTAAAGAGCAGAATGTTGGGTCCTGGCCTGGGCTTTGGTTGCAATCCCCTGTGGTCTCCTCAGAAAATATTTTGTCTCTATAATAAGCTAGGAATGGGACTACATCATTGTATCCCAAGCTGACTGTCAGGGGTGAAAGCAGAACTTGCATGCATGAAGGTTCACATTGGAAAGCCTCCATTTCTTGTTACTTCCTGCTCTTCAGGACCAATATCCTCCCTTTTCCTCATTTATCTCTGTGGAGAAGAGGTTGGAAACAGGAACACAAACTTTTTTCTCAAAAGAACTTTATGTCCTATGTGGCTTCGAAACAGCTGTTCTTCACTCAGTTTGGGGGGTGGAGTGTGTGCTCTGGCCTTACCTCCTCCACAGCTGGTGTGGACTTAAGATGCAGTAGCAAAACTGTCTCTCGACTCCTGAGGGCCTAAAGGATCTAGTTAGTGGCTGCTCCAAGAGGAGGGCTAACATGAGACCATAGTGAGAAACTGAACCTGATGTGCCTTAGCCTCCTGGGTCAGGAAACTCATGTATCTCCTCCACAAGGATCTTGATTTTTTTACCGTGTCTCCTTCTCCTTGGATTTTTTGTGAATCTTCACCATGAGTCATCACACTTAAATTTTTGTCCCATCAGTGTACACACTGCTAGAGATGGACTGTTTTCCTGAGGAAGATGGTCTGTTTCCACAGGGTCTGCTCCTTCTTTCATTTGAGGTTCTGTAAATCTGTAGAGGGTGCTCTCTGGACGATGCCATGCCTGTCATGCCAAATAGGAGCTGAACAGCAGTCAGGTGGCTGATAGAAGTTACACAAAACACTCAACCTTTTTTCTGCTGAACTGTCAATGACATAAGGTCTCTGACAATCTTTGAGTCACCCAGCTTTGGACTGAGGAGCTTGTCAGTGTGACTGAACTGCAGGAAAATGTTTTCCTTTCTTGTGGGACTGTGGGGAAAGATATCCCAGACTTAAGCCCTCAGGAAATGTTAGCAAAAACAGAGCTGAAAAGGTGTTGCAAATACTACTTCACCATGTTTTTACTCATAAGCAGAACACGTGGTATTCCTTTCAGTTGTAATTGGTGTGGGTTTTGTGGTTGGGTTTGGTTTTTTGGTTTGAGGGTTTTTTTATGTATGCAAAACTATTTTCCGTAATCCCAAGGTGCAATGTCACTTTGGCAGAGGGGGAAGAACATGATCAGGTTGAGGGAACACATGCATACCTATATGGATCATTTTTCATTAGAAAACTACCAGTATGACTATAAACTTCATCCACAGCTGCCACAAAGCCAAGCTGTCAGTGCTCTATAAAGCACAGGAAACTGCATTAGAGACTCCTGTTCTCCTATGTCAACATGATGTATACAGAAGACCTAGTCCTGGAAGCTGCTTGAGGTATTCATGCCCTTCCCAGCAAAGAGTGCCTTCCCCTTTCTGTCCTTCCTGATGTTGCAGGGAGAGTGGCTGAGGAGGAGTTTAATGATTCAGCTGCTGTGATAGCATTTCAAAGCTTAAGACATCCCAGAGTCTGGACCCTCACGTAAAGATCAGATGATAAACCTTCTGACATAGCATCTTCCTTATTGCAGATAGGGTGTCACAGATTCTTGTGCTGTGAACATGTGGCAAGCTGCCCCATGATACCTGCTGTGGTTCCTGACCTGCCTTTGTCTTCTTCAGTGTGATTCAGAATCCCTGGGTGAGCCTGACGTACACAAACCCCAGAAAGCTCTTTGGATGTCTTCTGTCAACAACAGCTCCAGTCCTTTGCTAACACAACTGAGTAATTATGTGAGCTTTATTCTAGTCCCCAGCTCCTTCTTCTGTGTCCCATAGGCATCTTCTTTCTTGCTGAGAATGAACAGTACAGTAAAGATTAGGGCCAAATTCTGAAGTGGCTGCTCTCTGGCATGCAGAACTTAAGTTTTTTAGCACACTGCTTGGTGGTTCTCATGAGGATTGAGGGCATCTCAGGGCGTTTCTGAGAACAGACTGCTCTCGGAAAATTTTGGGATTGTTTCAGAGGAAGAGGGAGAATTCCCCTTGGCAATTCATGTTTCTACACTGTCAAGGAGTGCTCAACTACAAAAATTTCCTCCCAGCAGTTCCCACTAACTCTGAGGTGGATCTAGCTTCACTGCCTCTGACTACATCTGATGGGCACAGGAAGACAGAGGAAGAAAGAGGAAAGAAATTGCCAGATTGATAAGGTAGAAGTACTTGCGGACTCGTGTTCGAGGAACAGATTCCCTGCCTTCTTGTTTTGCAGAAGCTGCACTTCAGAAGTGCCTGCATATAGTATTTATTACATATTGGTACATGAAAAATAAATGTCAGAGAACAATTTCTCTAAATTTCCAAGTGTCTAAGCCTAGCTTCTGTATTAGAAACTATTGTCTTAGAAAATTTTTTATATTAATCGAATTATTTGAAGTCTTAATATTACTGCTGTGTTTTGCAAGAGGGAAAGTTCAGCATTTGTAGAATCATTCAAGAAAATACTGGGATTCAATATAACTTTATTTCTTTTAGGTGTTTTGGCTTTTGGTGTTATTTTTTCTTGTCAAGTTTTCTATTGGTTGTTGGACAAGCCCTTTATTGGAATATTTCAAAGGAATCAAAGAAGTAAATGCATTTGTTTCATATTCCAGTGACTTTTTAAATGTTCATCTTTAAATCTGTATTTCTTGAAAAGTATAGTTATTTGCTTGGCTTTTGTTTATCTTCTCAATATAATGCAGAAATGGACAAAAGAAATATGGCCTACATGAGAGAAACAGAGACAGTAAGAAATATTCCCAGTACATGGAACTTATAAGACACACAAACCTCAAAAAATTTACTTTTAAAAAAACCCCTCCCCAGATATCCTATGGTTAAACATTTATTTGAAGTGTATCTTTAAAGATACCAAAGGTCTGTCTTCATAAGTGAACATTTTCAACATGACAGTAAAAAATTTGTCAAGTTAAGAAAGATAAGGGGGTCCTCTGCTGATTTGCCTGAGACTTAACTGAATTGATTAAACAGTTCAGAAAAGCACTTTTTTTGGGGAAGACGTGATGTTTTTACTAAGCTGTCACTTATTAACACCCAAGTACAATTTTACTGTGAAGGATAATATGCCACTGTGCTTTTTTTGTTCATTTCAATGTGATCATCAAAATTTTTGGTATCTTACAGGGAAAATAAATGGAGGATATGAAAAGCAGATGCCTAAATGAAACTACATGGTCTTAATTTCTATTGTCTGAATCTCTTTCCATATTTTATATTGGTAAATATATTACATTGGTATGTTTTGCAGTTAAATAAACAATCAGTCTAACAAAGCCCTTGAGGGCTTATCTTAGTAGAAATATGTGATGTGGATTTAGTACAGTGGAAATCCAAGGTCTGTGTAATTTAGGACCTTGTATAATTTTCTGGTTGGTAAATCACACATGGTCTCCCTCACAGCAGTGACCTTAGTTAGATTTTGATATGGCAATAACTGTAGGCATAAATCGTAATAAACTCCATCCCACATCATTTCTAGGAAATAAAATTTCACAGTCTACACCGACTCCATCATATTTTTCCAGCATTCATTACATTAACAATTCATCAATTGATTCTATTTGCCATATGATCCAATTACTGTTACCATAAGTAAGTAAATTGCAATATGAATTACAGACTAGAAGGCTGGGTTTTTTTCATTCTTTTGAGAAAACCTTTTGTGGGTGCTTATCTTTGTTATACTCCTTGTTGATATATATTGAAGGGATTAGGAATTCTGGCTGTCACCTGGACAGTTCAATGGGTACTCAGAAGTTGTGCAATCAGATTCTTCATTTCCTATATGATTTTCATATCATTAACAAATTATTAGAAACAAATTGCAGTACTAACTGATTTTTTAGCCACTAACACTCTGCACTTAAAAAGTGTGACAGCTCCCTCTTCACCAGGTGAATAGAGGAGTAAAGTTGCAACAACTAAGAGGCAGCAAAGTCAGGAGCACTGGAAGTCTTCAGGAAAAGATACTCAGAAGTAGCATTGCCAGTAATAAAATATCCACAGAGATATATGTAAATCATACTGCCCAGGGCCAAGCCTTGCTCCAAAAATCACTGTACGAAAGTCAACCTACCAAACCGCGTTGTTCCACACGTTAGAGCAAAACTAAGCAAGGAGACAAACAGCTTTTCTACTCCAGGATGTGACGTGGTTATAGCAGACAGTGCTTCTCATGGTTTCATCCACAGTTCTCTTCTTACAAGCAGGCTAAGGTGTTACATCACCTTGGTAACTGTGGATCTTGGAGCAGATTTTAAATACCGTAAAGACAATGGCGCTATGCTCTCCCTCTACGAAACTCCCGTCAAGTTGACCTGGTCCAGGATTCCATTCAAGAAGATGATTTCACAACACTGAATTAAATCAAGATTTCTGCTCACAGGTTTTTAAACTGATTTCAATGTTAGGTATTCGTTGGAGCCTGGTACACATTATGATATTTTCCCTGAGAATTTAGAGCTGTCATATTACTGAAAGGATGGAAAATGCAGTAGTCAGACATAACCAGTTAGTATATCAGAAGAAATATAAAAACTATATTTTATTTCATCATTTTGTATATGAATACTCTGAGGTTTCCCTTTTGGTTTTCTTGTTAGGGTTTACTTGTTGTTGTTTTTGTTTTAATTTGCATTTAACAAGGCTGTTTACATCATAGGAATTGCCATGTGCTTGTTCTTACTGGCAGTAGAGTGTGAGGAAGCTGCTTTTTCTCTGTGTGATTTTTCTGATCTGTACAAATTGAGACATTCCTAGTTTTTAAATGAAAACTGGTAAAAAAATAGCTATTTTTCAGAAGTTTTCTGCCACCGTCTCTTCTCTTGAATGTAACCTTTGACATAGAACTAAATAAGAGGAAAGCTTGAGGCCACTTTTTAAAAGCATCTTGCTCAAATTAGCCTTATTTGGAGGGTGTAAATGAGAACAGGGTGAAAGCTCCTATTCTGCAGAAGGAGTCATAACAAATGTACAGAATATTGCTGGGAGGAAGGACACTAAAGTCTCTTTCGAGCTGAATTTTCAAAAAAAACCCCAAAAAACAAAAACCAAAACCCACAACCCCAAAACAACAAAACAAACCCCACCAAAAAAACCCACACAAGTAGCCCTTAAGAATAGAAAATATGTTTCTGTTATTGTTGGTGGATGACACATTGTGTAAGACAGCTGCAAGTCTTCACTTCTCTGAACAATCCCCGTCTTCCTTCACCGTGAACTACTCTTTCCCTTTTAACAGATGATTTTGTTTCTTGATTAGGAATCTAATTCTGCAATACACTAAACTCACCCAGACTCAAGGGGCTTTAATTGGGAGGATTAAAGTGCAATAGAGAATCACAGAATCATAGAATATGCTGAGTTGGAAGGGACCCAACAGGATCATTGAATCAAATTCCTGACCCTGCACAGGACATCCCAACAATCTTCCCAGGTGATGTGCAACACCTTACAAAATTGAAACCTGAATAAAAGGCACTTCTCTTTGAACAGGTTTCCAGTTAGTACATCTATTGAATGAATGAGAATTTCTGAGTTGGCACATTCAGTATTATGATACATACAGTCTTTGTCACATTTTTACTATCAGGTTTAACATAAATACCTCTTACAGCAAGTGCTCAGTGTCTGAATCTCATTCTTTAGTCTTTGCGTGACTTGAGTTGGAACAGAAGTGAACTTCTTATTGTATCCTTGTGATGTACAGGTGAAGGGGTCAGCAAAACTCTATTGCTTCTATTGTCACTCCAGTGCTCTCTCCTTTTTGAAAAGGAGAGGAAAAAAAACTAACTTGCAGCAAATCCATCCATGACACAGTTCACACGAACCCACTTTAGGCCCAGAACTTCAGGGGCTGATTTGGAAAACTCCACAGATACTCAATGCAGGCTGGGGGGAACCACAGTGCATCTACACTACACTGCTGCTCTGTCTGATGCTCTGAAGGGGACAAGAGAGGGAAGTTGTTAAGTTAGAAGCCTGTAGTTCTATAGTGTGAATGTTACGTGTAGCTTAAAAGAGGAGTAACATCGATCCATCTCTCTGACATTGCTGAATCACAGTCCTGTCAAAGTATTCTGATAACAAGCCGGGCAAGACTCAGCATCAAATTCAGTGGGAAGCTGCTCATGCAAGCTGAAGTGACAATGATAGTCTGAGCCACTTTTGGATGACCTTCACCACTTTCTGATTTCTGTCAGAGGATCTGGCTCCCACATTGCACTGCCAGATCCACCCCCACTCCCATATGTGATCATCAGTCCCTGTGGACAAGAAGACTGACACAGCTTGTAGAGGCTAACTATTAATGTGCAGTAACACTTCTGGCTTCTATACTGGGCATGGGAAAGTCCACCCTGAATAGACTGATGGGTTGGAAATGTGCCTAGCAATACAGAAAGCCTGATTTTTTTGTTAGTTTTTTTATTCTATTCCATTTTTCAGCATTCTTGATTTTTTGGCAAATTTCTATGTACTCTGATGGTTGATTTTTCCCACAAAACTGGAGAGTTCATAAAAAGTGTAAGAGTCAGGAACTGTACCTGGTCTGGCTTTTAAAGGCAGTCAGTTTTCCTTACTAACATCTCAAGGCAGTGAATATGGCAATGGGATTAAGGGCAGGGGGTGGAGTGCAGAGAGAGAAAGAGAGGGAGAGAGAGAGGAGAGAGAGAGAAAGAGAGAGAAGGTTTCCAGAAGTTTTTGGCTGCTGCAAAGAGAAGGTGAGAGTCTCACCTAAACAGCAAGCTTGCAATGTGAGCACAACATCTACTAGAGATCAGGGAATCTGACACGAGACGGGGTGGGAGAAATCCAAGATCCCTCTTCTTGAACCCAGTTACTTCAGTAAACCAAACAATATGTAGTTTCTTTCTTTCTACTGCATCTAGTTTCCCTTTCCCTTGTGCGGTGCCAGAGTTAAAACTTAATGGTTTCGCTATGAAATCCTGTTTCTTCTTCACTTTCCACTACTCCAGCTTTCTGTAATGTTTTCTTACCAAATGCCTGAAATCTGTCATTTGAAGTTTCAGTATTTGCAGTTTGACTCTTCTTTGATTATTTTAGCATGGACTCACAATTTCTCCTTTTAAGCAATCTTGTCTGAATTATCACCTTGTCTTAAAGTCCCCCTACTTGAATAAAAGACTTAATCACCTTCCATTTTTCATACTTCCATGAGCTGGTTGTTTAAAATACATGAAAAAATTTCTACAAATCTGAAATTGCACGTAAAAAGATTAAATCAGCTTCTTGAAGCTGTAGGTCAGACACAAAAAAAGCCAACACAATCTTGGTTTGAATTCCATATAGAAATAGAGGAAGTATTAGTGTCCTGTAGGCAACATGTGGAGAGGATCTGGTAAGCTCCCATATGAAAGAGTCTACAATTTTTTTTTCATCCATATTCAAGAAATATTAACTAACTTTGAATGGGTGTAAGAAAAAGCAATTAGCTTCATCAGGGATATGAAGAGCCTACTACCCAAGAGAAGACTGAAAGCTTTTTGCTTATTGAGCCTGGCAAAATGAAATCAGAGAGAGAATATATTAACTTCCTGAAAACATATTTGAGAAGGAAAGGGAAAGAGAAGGTTAGTCCAACTAGAGGATAGTACTGACACTCTAAAAAAGAATAAAAATATAAATTGTCTGTGGATTCACCTGAGCATAAAAGAGGCATACCTCCTAACATCAGAGCAGTGAAGCTCTGAAATACCCTTTCCAGAGGGATAACTCAGAGCTTTTATACTTCAGCGACCAAAAACCTGCTTATATGACTCTGGTTATGATGAGTCACTCTGTTTCAGCATGTAGCCTGAAGCATCTGTCTTGAACACAGTTTCTCAGTTTTGTGAAATTTGCATAGTTCAGGATTTCTTAGGAAAAGACTAAGTCATAAGTTACAGGGAGAGAGCTGCACCTTTTCTGACCTGTACACTCACAGGCATTTACTACATGAACCATAATAGCTGCAAGACTACAAACTGCACCATAGCCATTGCCATTAGCTTTAGCTCTAGAAATCTGCTATTTTTAAGCAAACTGGATACCACAAAACTTGGGACTGGAAGGTGTTCAATACCAGGATTAATAGGTCATGCTCTATATCACTTCTGACAGTGAGCAGAGATGAACAAATTACCCTGCAAAGAATTGCTTTGAGACCTGTACAGTCCGTGTCCAACAGGCACTTGCAGGGTGTTAAGTTCTATGTCTTGCAAAGCATTTAAAGCCAACCTGTTAATCCTCATAGTTACAGTGTTGTTATAATGTGTTGAGTTGTGCACTGTGTTGGATATCTTGCTTCTTTGGGTTGTACTAACAAAATCTCTTTTTCCCGCACTCTTTTTAATTGGGAAATAAATCAAATCCACGTGTGCTCATTCCTATAAAAAGCATACTTAAAAAATAAAAACACAAATTGTCTCTAAATCATTGTGCTTAGGCCTAATGTTTCCCAGGCAATGTAACAAACATAGACAATGTTCTCCAAAATTAATTCAGTAATTAAAATACATCCACCCTTTCAGAAAGACAAAGGACTGAAGGGGATCTTCTGGATATCATGAAGCTATTGTGAACTACTCCATTATATGATCTTCTTCATACACCAGCCAGCTCCATTTTGAGACCAGTTACTTTATTTCCCCTCTCCACATACACCAATACTACAAAAATTTAGATATTGACTCACATATCTCAGCCAAATGTATTCCTGGCCTTCTTGCACCAACATCTTCTTTGCCAACATCTTCTTTTGCCAACCTAAACAATTCCTTTCTCTTCCCAAAACTTAGCCTTTTAAATATATGCTGCAATCATATCTCCTATCAGTTTTCTATTTGCTGTGATAAAAACCTTCTTCTTGAGTATTTGCACTGCAGATTTCAGTATAATATATATACATCTCAAAGTAGGATTTGATGAGGGCAATTGTCCTGTGACAGCTGGCAGATCTTTGACAAGATTTTTCTTTGCCGTTTCCACGTATTTAGTAACCTTACTATATGGTGTCTTATGCCTCAGCATTTCAACAAATGTAAAGATCAGCCAAAGAATAAGAAATTTTAATGCAAACTTAGATATATACAAATGTGTTATGCAAATACACATTCACATTTAGAGTAATGATTCACTGCTTTCTACACGGTAGATTGTTTATTCCTCCTGCGTAAGTGGCTCCAGGCAGGACTCAGGTACATATGTGGTGGCTAGAGGGGATAAAGTGTGAGTATTGATGTCATGAGAAAAATTAAGTCTTTTATCACTTTTTGCTCAGTTAAGCTCAGCACATTTCAGGTATCAAAAGAAGAAAATAATAATATTGCATGACTCATACTTTTTATTCAAGAAAATGAATAGCAGTGTACAGAAAGGTGGTGGATACAAATCCATACCCTAGATTTAATGCCCTAGAATCCTCCGGTGGGTTCAAAGAGTTTTGCAGGATACATTTTCAATGATCATGTTATCTCTTATTGATGAATAGTAACTACAGGAGTGGAACAATACAACCACTTTGTTGGTGCCTTCTATTGTATTGTTCAGAAGAGAAAGTGAACAAAATGTCAAATGCAAAATACAGTGGCAGTTGCAGGAAATTATCTAGGTGATATTTTTCTTTGAAGAAAAAACTTGAAGAGCAAATGTTCTAAATCACAAAGAAAAATTATGTGCAATATCCAAAATTTTGCATTCTTCCTTACCACTTAAAAATATAGCTTCATCTCATCATAAAGCTGCAAACATGTCATTTTTTAATCTGCTTCAGAGTACATATATGCATAATATATACTTAGTTATAAAGTATACACATCAAAACACTGATGAGCAAAGACATAGGCAATGTACCTAGTCATAGAATCTGTGGCATCTCTGTAGTCAATTACAAGCCCCAGTTGTAAACATTCTTTTCCTCGGGGACTATTTCAGTAATTAATGAATGCTGTTGTTATGCAGAGATGCAGCAGCGTGTGCTGACATTATGGTTTCCCCAGTGGTATAACTGAATGATTCAGAGAACTTCCTTCCCACCGTGCTAGGGAGAGCTGAACTTAAAAATGTGTCAGTATATATTTATACTCCTTCTTTTCCAAGGGCAGAAGGGCTGTTTAAGTCTTTCACATCTGGCTGCTCTCTCCCACCCTTTTACTGTGGGAAGTTCTTCTCTTACATCTTCGGCCACAGAGAAGGGGAAGAATAGCTGTTTGAGGGACTACACAGCAACCCAAAGGTCAGTGAAATCTTCCTGGGAAAGCTGATTAAAAGTATTACTTTATTCTCAAAAGTGATTTTTAAAAAATTTTGGTCAGTTTTCTGAGCAACAGAGACATGCTGAACGACAGAAACTGATTTAGGAGAGCTGGAGGTTGTGATAAGCAGGGGCTCGAGGATACAGTGTAAAACTGCTGAACTGAAACTAAAACGTGTGGTGAACATCAAAGTAATAGACTGTTAATTAATTAAAGACTAGTGCCATTGATGTAGAATTGCCTTTGGCATTAAAATTAACTATCTGACTGAAATGTGCAGAGCAGCTCGTGTTTCTCATGATGTCTACATCTACAGTGCTACAGTGCACAATTGGCATGGAGTGTTAACATGCCTCCAGACTTTTGGAGAGCTAAGTTCACATGTCAGGAAAATTACAACAGCAGAGACAAAAAGCTCTATATAAATAGTTATCAGAATCCAGAATCAAAGGCTTATTTTTTAAAAGATAACCTGAGCATCCTTTACACAGAAACATACAAACCTTTACACAGAGGTTTGTTCTCAAGTGTGAACTTTTTTCAGGAATCCCAGAAGCTCAGTGAGACAGCATCCATACGTGGTTATCCAAGCTTTCTTTATAAATCACAGGCAAGATACTTTCTTCCCTCTAAACTGAAAGTTTGGACTCTTCAAGACAGTTGAGTGTGTGAGGACATTAAGTCATACAGTCTATGGGTTCTGTTGATGCTGGAAAAGAAGAAAAGTTTATGATTCAGAAGATATTCTGAGCTTGCAGAACTGATAACAATAGCAGTACCCAACAGCACCACTTTTACAGGACCATATTTAGTTCTGGTTTAAGCCTTAGCGTTTCAATTCTGCTGCAACACATTACAGTTTTCTTTCTGCTGCTCCCCATACCAGACAAGCCTGCAATGGCAGATGCATGTGATGCATAAATGCATAAGTAGTGCATACAATTTCTGAATTTAACTAGCAGCTCTACATAGATCAGATTGAAAAACTTGCAGCTATTTCATGTCTTGGAAAGAGTCAAAAACCAAAATCACTACCCCAACTTAATTTAAGAGATTACCTCCTTAACTTCTCTCAGACAAATTAAGGTGTCAATTCGCTGCACAGGTCATGTGGAAAAGTAGAAGAGATGAAAAGAAGCCAACCCTCACAATCCCGTAAGGCACATTTCTTTCTCTAAATGGGCCAAAACTCATGCTGCCGGTTCAGCTTCAGCAGGTCACCTAATGCTATCTTACTGAGGCCACTCATGTGATTCATTATGGCTAATCAAACCCTAAGTACTTAAGCAAATTCTGATCCCAGAAGAGAGTATGTTGACCCTGCAAACAGACTGTTAAGCAGTGGTTAATATGTAAGCAACCTGCTGAAAATTGAAACAAAAAGTGTATTTTCTTTGCTGATGAGGCTAGGCAAGCTCCTTGCTATGCGTTCCTTCTGCTTTTAAAAGTTTCATTGACATGGCCTCAGTTGCTCAATGCCTGAGACATACCAGTTACCTCAGTGTTGTTCACTGGAAAACAGGAGATGATTGCAGGTCTCCTGCCACTCCCCCTTACACTCCCCTTGGTACACCCCCCTGAAGTCTCAAATGGCAAGCCTGCTTTAGGCAGCTGAGGATCAAGTCCTGCTAGAACTTTTTTCCTGCTGGTGAAAAGCAATATTTCATTTTTGACTCTACACAGCCAAGTTCTCTAAAGAAAATAAATCCCCAACTGTTAAAATTTTTCATCCAGTGTTCATGTAAATATTCTTTTAAACCTTCATACTTCTTTTTTCCCTGCAAATGGGTAATTAATTACTTACAGAGATACACTGCTTTTCCATTATTTATTTAAATGACATTTTGTTGTGTTCAGTCTAATAAAATACAGTGGTTTTTATTTATTAACGCAGATTAAAAATACTTCTTGGCTTTTTCTTCCTTTGCAAATTTTTTTCCCCTCTGTGTTTGTATTTTAAAAGTTTAAAGGACAATCTATCCTGCATAATAGAAGTCCTTAGTTGTCTAATGGCTAAATGTAGTCCAGGCAACCAAAACATGAACCTTCTGCTCTGCTATATAATTCTGTCATGGCCATATCAGCATTAACCTGTTTTCAAGGAAGAATGCCTTCATTTTTACAGCATTTACATACCTCAAAGAACCACTGTCTATGAATAACTTTGCCATGAGCTAGGTGGTGAAGAGGGAGGAGGCTAGAGCTTAGCCTCCTCCCCCCAGATCACCAGCCAGCACAGCTCACAAGTACATGTTTAAACTTCAAGACATTAAGTTTACTATATGTTCATTAAGTATATTAGTACTATCTCTTCAACATTTCCTCCTGTCAATAGGACACACAGGACAATAAATATGCAGAATGGAAACAATTAAATAGAAAAACCCAGTGAAAAACAGGAGGGTGAAAGTAACACAATAACAGAGGAAAATACTAGAATTTTCAAAATGAGAACCCAGTCTTACGTTTCAATTGCTTCACTTAGGTAGAAGATTAAGAGTGGAGGAAAGAAAGAAGATGTGTAATTTTTTCATTTCATTTTGTACATATGATAAAAGTTTCCTTGCATTTATCAGCTAAAGAATGTGGTGGAGAATGGTCATTTCATATTCATGCAATAAAAGCACATACAGTACAGCAAGAATATGCTGGGTAACTGGAAATTTCACAAAACTAATTTTGTATCACAGATTTGGTGAGACTAATTTATTCTGTTGTGCTTAATTATTTTAGCATCTGACTTTGCACATGTAATGTAGTATATAGAGCATTTAGTGAAACATTTGTGTTTACAAATCCAGTTACTCGAAAATTACCCTTCAGTAGCATTCAGAAGATTTTATGTATTACATACATAATTTCCTGATATGGATTGGAAGGTTTAGTCAGAACTGTTGTTCTGCACACATGGCAAGGGCAAATAACTTTCTGATTGCCAATGTTTTGGTTGAATAGGCTGCCCCTTGGTCACATGATTTCCCCAAATAACTGGTGTGTATTCTGAAAAAAATCTTCACTGTATTACTTACCTTATTGATGTAGCTATTTCTTAGTAGGCTGATGACACTGTACCTGAAATGTTCAGAAAAGGAAAGATGAAAAATTCTAATGAGAATTTAATGTAAAAGTAATCCAACCACATGGGAACTCAACATGACTGTTTAACAGAATGGTCCATGATTATTTTTCTGCAAATAAACAGAGAATAGTTTAATTTATAGCCGTAAATTCACTTATGAATTGCTAAGTCACAAAACAGTCACCCTCCAAATATGTTTCTGCTCTTCTTTTCTTGTCAGATTGGCCTTCTGCATGATATTCCTCTGTGAAAAGCAGGAGACTGACAGAACGAGAACTCAGAGTTATAGATGTCTGACTTCTTTCAGATTTACAATTCTGAAAGAGTTTCCCTGTAGAAGGAGAAAGGCAAAACCTAGCCAGGTTAAAGATGGAATTTAAGGTACTTTTGAAAGGATGTTCCTGAAAACCTACAGTAGGGATGTATGTGTGTGGGTATATGCAGGCATAATGTACATATTTACATATATATGTACACACACACCATATATGGTGACAGAATATCATAGAAAAGAGATGAGCAGATCCATAGCCAAAAATTTGTAAAGGTATGCCCATGGATTTTATGTATTCATAGAAGAGACCCACTAGGATGATCAAAGTCCAGTTCCTGGTTCTGCACAAAGGATGCCCAAGAGTCACACCATGTGCCTGAAAGCATTGTCCAAATGCATCTTGAACTCAGACAGCTTGGTGCTGTGACCACTTCCCTGGGGAGCCTGTTCCAGCGCCCAACCACCCTCTGAGTGAAATTTTTTTCCAAATATGTAACCTGAACCTCCCTTGACACAACTTCCAGCCATTCCATCAGGTCCTGTTGGGTCACCAGAGAGAATAGGTCAGTACCTGCCCCTGTGCTTTCCCTCATAAGGATGTTGAAGATTGCTATGACATCTTCCCTCAGTCTCTTCCAGGCTGAACAGACCAAGTGACCTCAGCCTCTCCTCATATAGCTTCCCCTCTTGACCCTTCACCATCTTTGTAGGCCTCCTCTGGACGTTCTCTAATAGCTTTATATTCTTCTTATATTCTGGTGCCCAAAATTGCACACAATATTCTATGTGAGGCCACAGCAGCATAGAGCAGAGTGGAGTAATCACCTCCCTGAACCAGCTGGGCAATTCAGATTATAGTGCTAAAAGGAAAGAACCTATGTAAATAGAATACATGCAGGGAGAAAATGATGATGACTGTAAGATTTTTTCCAGCTATTCTCAATGTTATTCTTAGCATTAGCTATTCTTAGCCTAAAGCTATTCTTAGCCTTAAAATGAGTTTTTAAAGATATCTGCTGCGAGAAATTATTTGAATTATTTAGGCTGAAGCAGAGGGAGGCACTAAAACTCTTCAACCTGTGAACAGATAGAGCTGCCAGGTTCCAGGTATCTCAAACAAATATGACAAGGCTTGTAGGAAAAGGCAGTGCCTGACAACTCTAGAATGAAAAGCTACATTGTACCTGTACCCATCCTTTGGCACTTTCTGCTGCTCTCAGACAAATGTTGCCTATGATGTCTCCCAAAACAAACATGGGAAGCGTTATCTGCTAGGACAGACACGGCGGCTCTTCTAGCTTTGTTCCCACCACTGCCTGGAGCTTCCTCACAAAATCCCAACACATGCTCCTGAAAGGTGTCTCGGAAGATAGATGCAGCAAGCGGCAAAGGGGATTTGGGAGGCGGCCGGCCCGGGAGCAGCCGCTCATCCCGCCTCCCAGCACAAAGCCAGGGCAGGAGCCCACCCGCCCGCAGGCTCAGCCGTATGAAGCAGCGGGGAATATTGTTTCTGAGGGCGGATCATTCGAGAACCCCCCGCCAGGGCTATTCGCGTGCAGAACATCAAAGCACCCGGGGCAAAGCAAGGTTAGAGAAGGTTAGAGCGTCGCGGGTGGGATTCCAGTGGTCGCTCCCGCGGAGGTGCAAAGGGTTTGTAAGGGCGGGGGCAGCGGGGCTGTCTGTACAGGCTCTGAGACCGCGGTGCCGGGGCTGACCGCCCTCCCTTCCCCGGGGTACACGGCGGGGAACGCGGTCCGACTCTTTAGGGAAGACTCCCACCCCCGCACCGCTCGGCTGAGCGGAGTCTCCTAAAGGGAGGAGAAGAGAGAAGGGCAGGAGGGGGTCGGCAGGGTGGGGTTTGCCGGCCCGCACGTGTGGGAAGGCTGGGCATGGGGGCTCTTTGAGGGGCGGAGCGCCCCGGCTTCGGCTGCCGAGAGAGCCCCGCCGCTGCGAGCGCAGCTCCGCGCAGCCCCGCGCAGCCCGCAGCCGCCGCAGGGAGCCCTGCCCGGGCCGCGTAAGTGGCTCCCCTCTGCCGCCTTCCCTTCCAGGGACCGGGTGGGCGAGGGGTTGGAGGAAGCGCCGCTGCCGGGGCCTCTCGGCTGGCTCGGACGTGGTGGGGAGGGCTCCCAAGTCCCAGGTGCAGCGAGGCCGCTGTGCGGCCGGGGGGCCGCTGATCCCCGCCTGGCTCCGAGGAGTTATTCCTGGCGTCGGGCGGCTTGCTTGGGGAGAGGAGCGAAGGCGTTCTCTGCTGCCTTTTAAAGTCCGCCGTCGGGAAAACGGCGCTGGCGTTCCCCTGCTGGCCCTGGGGGCCGTCGCTCCAGCTGCTGCAGCCGGGGAGCGCGGAGGGTGGATGGCACAAGCGGAAAGGCACCTGGGCGCTCCTGGGCGGCACGTGTGGGACCTTGTTTGCTGGTCCTGGGGTAGCGTTTGCTGCTGCTGTAAAGGTTTGGAGGCGTCGATGGGTGAAACGCCCCTCCTTGGGGTTCTGACAAGCTCGCTCAAGGCACTGACTTTACCTGGAGGTGCTGTCCGTGCAGGTGTTATCTGTGCAGGGGTTTACTGACTCAAAGCACACAGTCGCAGTGTTACCCCAGTGCTTCAGTGCGTTTTGGGAAGTTGGGGAAATCACACTTCAGTGAAGAGCCTGAAGTGGGTGCAGGTCCCTAACTGCGGTAAAACAAATTTAGGAAATGTAAGACGGTTCCTTTCTGCCAACTTTGCATGTTTAAATGTAGAAATGCGTTTGAAGTATATATGACCCTACATATAATGCTACTGACAGCTGGAGAAAACTAGTCCAGTAAAATAAGTTTAAAATTTAAGGTATCAGAAGCCGGAGAACATAATCCTTCCGTTAAAAATATTTGGTATCAGTTGAGATTTGTGATACCATGTTTGGATGGTAGAGCATTATCAATCTGATGCTGGGTCTGGGTGAACTCCATTAATTTGGCTGAGTTACATTAGTTTTGGGGAAGGGGGAGTATCACACCACTTTAGTTCTGACAGCACATGTAATTTCTGCTGATTTTTATGCTGGTGCGTAACACATCATTCCAGCAACTTGCCTGTGAAAGGGAAAGAAGTTTCCTGAAGTTTGGCCTAAGGTGTGAAAGGACTTTCTTCAAGCCTACCCTCTGCTTCAACTATGTTAATACCCAGAATTATTTTGGAAGCTTTCAAACATTTCTCTTTATATTCTTCCTATTAAAATCAAAACAAATGTATTGTGAGGCATTCGGATGTTTCAGAGATGGTGGAGGTAAGACAAGGGATCATGGCATATAGGACTTGTATATATTGAAACAAGCTGATGGTAGTCTGTTTATGCTAAAAGAAAACACATTCTATAAAAAGTTCCTGTAGACACTGTGCAGACTCAGTACACAGTGGGTCTTGGATTAGAATTTGGATTACACACTGTGGAAAATGTTTTGAGTTCTGGTTTGTGTTACCTAACGGCATTAAAACATCGACAGTAAAAATAGGCATCAGGCCTATACAAAAACTAAGCTTGTTTTCATTGACATCTATAATGTACTACATACTCAGACAGAAAAAGACATGGTGCCTGCCTGCCCTGCTCCTGTAAGCAGATCTCCATGGCTGCAATTGATTTCATTTGACTCTACCCCTGTCCACACAATTCTTCTAAACCCCAGTGCACTGCGTTCTGATACAAATTGGCACAGAAATAAAACAACCCCACAGAGACATAAGTAGCCATATTGATATCTTATGAAAAGTGCAGTGATGTTTTGTATGAATGGCATGAATTTTTATGCTTTTGCCACATGTTGTGATGAAGATTATTCATGCATGGAGTAATCTTCTGTCTAAGTGATGTTACTAAAATGCAACTTTGATTCTTCAGATGTGGATGAAAACTGGCACTTTGTGAAGTTTTAATGCCAGGAAGCTTTGATCCTGAAGTTCAGTATGTGTGCATGCATAAATGGTCTGACCAAGGTTCCTGACCTCAGTAAAAATGTACTTGATAAGATGCATGACAAGGTAGCTGTTTCTAGCTTTGTACACACAGATTAAATCAATATGGGTTTCAACTTTCTTATTAGTCACAGAATCACAGAGTATCCTGAGTCAGGAGGGACCCACAAGGATCATCGAAGTCCAACTCCTGGCCCTGCACAGGACAGCCCCAAAAATCATGCCATGTGCCTGAGAGCATTGTGTTAATAAATTATTGTACTTAGCATATTTAATTAGGGATCTATTAATGCCATATAGCCAAAGGTATAGAAAGTTAGCAATGCCATTTTAATGCATATTTGTAACTTTAAAGCCAAACTTCATGCATTCATATTAGCTTTTTCCATACTAAGATATTAAAAAATATTTTATACATTGCTGAAATTATTAAAAAGTATACAGAAATACTTGGAGTCATGTTTCTGTGTCTGTAAATTTTCATGTGTCTGAAAGTGTCCATCTTCATGATACCTTTGTCATTTAGCACATTGCCCTTGATCCCTCAGTGTTGTGATACAATTTTGATCCTCAGGCTTCTCAGTTCTTTGTCCTTTTGTTTGTTCTCCAGTTGGGGGGAGCTTCATCCCACTGGTTTAGTAGCTGAGAAATTTAGTAAGTCAGCTGACAGGGCTCTTGGAAGAAAACAGTTGAGCTTTCAGAAAAAGACAAATGCGTCCTCCTCTCTGCTGGGAAAAGCATTTGTGTAAGTGATCTGCCACTACAACTCCAGTGAGAGTTATAAAGGTTACTAGTAAAAGTGGGCTTCTGGGACTCCTAAGTTTAGTCATTGCTGACAATCATCCAAGATCCACAGTATTATCTTGCCTGATCTCAAAATTCTCATTTATCTGAGTGGGCATACTCTAAGGAAAAGATCATTTAGAAAGGCACTGAGTGTTGTCATTGTCTTCACAAGTTCCTGCATAGGATTGCATATGTATGGAATGAGAGATTTCTGAATGGATATAGGATACTGATGGGAAATGTGATTGACCACAGGATAAGCTCAGGACATCTTGTTCTACACACAGCTGGAGAAGAAATTACCTCGAATGAAGCATTCTGGTTGCAAGATGATTGTTGCAGGTCTCTTAATGCCAATATATGATCTACAGCCGTTACATACATGAATATCCCTCTTTCTCACTTGACCGTGAACTGAACCCTTGTAGAAATGAGGGTGGGCAGGTTGTGACAGTCTGAAAAATAGGTAGTTTAATGGCTGGTGTTGAGCCTGTGTTTATTGACTGTGGAGAGGTGCTACTGGAATAGCATACATAGACAATTGTCATATCTATCTTTACTGTGTCTGTAAAGATTCTGTCCTAGACTACATAGACTTCCAACTGTATGTGTGATGGTTGTGAATATATGTAAGCAGCCGCCCCAACATCTGTTATGAAGAATTAAGCAACAAACTGGGGTAGAATATTGTATGGTTAAACTTACTAACAGAGGTCCTCACAAATAAAAGTATATCTCCATTCACATACCGTAAAGTTAATAGAATATCAAAGACAGATGGAGCCTCTCAAAATGTTGCCCAGACAGCAATGAACTTTTGAATGGTATGGAATAGTAACACCACAGCTCTGATGACAGCATCTACTCTAGTTTGGGTTACGGCTTCTAGAAACATTATCTAAAACTAATTTACATAAAAATCCAGGCCATAGGATGACTTCCACAACACTTACTTTGGAAGAGTATAGTCTCTCATTAGTGTCTGAATGGCTGCATGTGTCTAACAAGTAGAAGTAAACCAGCCACACAGGAAAAAAATCGAGGAAACAATCCTGTATAAACCATCACATTATCACCATGCTTGTTCACTGGCTCTGGTTCTTCCCTTTCACTTTTGCAATTACCTTTTCCTACCATAGCCAGTAGTTAATGTAGGTGACACAAAAGGCCTTCATGCAGTTGCTAGACAAAGGTGGGTTTTGGTGCCCTCGGTTCCCTGTGACAACTCATCAGAAATGCAGTGCAGTGCACACAACATCTGCTGTTTCTGATAAGTAATCAAAACAGGCAGAGTCAGTGTTGGTGATTCAGTGTTGTGCTGTAGTTCCCTCTATCACTAATAGCAGGGTAGTTTTGCGTCTTTGTGATAGTAACGTCAGTTTTCAGTTTCCTTCCATTGTTGTTGTCATTAAATGACCTCATTTCTTAAAATTACTTTGTCACATGTACTACCAGAAAGGGATGATTACATTACTCCAATTTACTGGTTACTGTGAATTTATTTTTGTGAATTTATCTGTTGTAGCAAGGTAACAAAATATAGAAAGGTGTCAACTGGCAAAATGCAAATAAATAAACTTCTGCAGGGAGCTTAACTAGGAAACATTTGTCAGTTGAGATTGGACTGAAGGAAAAGACAAACTGTACCAAGTGATTTTGCCAGATTTTTCTTCCATCATCTGTATTTAATATACCAATTTACTTCACCTGTGCTTCTTGCTTTCCAGAATATTTTTCTTTGAGAAACGAATGGAATAAATTTATTTTTGCTTTAAAGAACATTATGTTTTAGGTGACTATTTTAGGGGGAGGAGTTGGATTCAGTGCAATCTAATCTTCATTTCCTTTACTATAATAACAGTGAATGATGTGGATAAGCTGTTCTATAGCTCTGTGAATTCATGTAGCTGATCTCTGCTCCTTGCCCATTTAGTTAATTCTTTGCCTGGAGTTTGATTGCAAGCTGCTTGACAACATGGGAAAGCGATTGTGCTTATTTTATTTTGTTTGTGCAGTACCATGCAGATTGTGGTTATGGAATAAATAATGATTGAAATGGAATTTGGAAGGGATTATTATTGTCCTTTTTTCAGTTTCCTTAGACTGAGAAACATCTCCATATTATTTAAGGAAATTGAAACATTTGGATATTGTCAAGATATCTGATTACTCCCATGAGGACCTAAATTAATTCCTCTGAATACACTGTTTATGAATGATTTGGTCTAATACTGATTTTATTTTGCCCTTGAATGTTTTTGGACTATCTTGCAGTTGAGAGAAAACAATGGGATGTGACTTGCCATGAAAGACTTTCAGCACTGTGAATTAGATTAAAGTCTTGTGGATATACAGAATTAGCATGCATGTGTGGTTCTTTTCAAAGGTACAGTGCTTCAGTGTGCTTTTTGGAAGCAGTAGTTTAGATGACTAGGCAGTAATTTTGATCCTTGTAATGACAGTCTAAGGTTTCAAGTAGTGGTAAGTATTTGAGCACAATCAGTTTCAGAATATAGTTGCTCTGTTCTTGCTGCAAGGATTTGAAAAGGGGGAGAACTTTCTAGGGTAGTACTGAAGAAGTATCATGGAACATCAGGTTTGTTATGTGCAATAATATGTACATTGTAATCTATATGTTCTGTGGTTGTTGTTTTTCCTCAGCAATATGTTTTTAGAAAATCTTCATGCTTTATCTCTATGCCCTGTTTACCAACCTGTTGCCCACCCTCTTTCTTTACAAAGACTCAAGGAGGGTCCTTGGGCACTTTCTGATAAAAGGGGCTATTCTACAGGCATAACAAGGTCTCATCCTGAGTGAAGAGGGAAGTCCTGAGCTGGAGGCTTCCTTCAGGCCTGTTGTAGAAGGTGCCTCCTACATCTATGAAGATGATTTAAAAAAAAAAAATTTTTTTCAATAAGGCATGAGTATGCACTAGGTGAATTGCTATGCTGGCAAATTAGTAAAAGAAAAATTGCACTTATCTCAAACTAGATCAGTAAAAAGATTCAATATTAAGAATTCAAATATATGAATTACCAAGAAGTACATGGTGCTTGGTTAGAAAAACTATGAAATTTGCAATTATAGTATTCACTGTCAGGTGGAGAAGTCCAGAGAAATAGAAATTAGTGTTTCTTAAAACACTACCTATGGGGAGACTTCCTGTTGTATCAAATAGACCTGCTCTCAAGTTTTCATTGTTTTAAGGTAGCCTGTGTACCTGTCCTTGCCATCCTTTGACAAGTATCTTATCCTTTCTGGTAGTTTTATTCAGTACCCCAAACCCAAATTGGCCTGAATAGTTAGTATGAAAAAAGATTGAAGTATCTCCCAAGGAAGCCTCAAAGGTGAGTTGCTGTTCCTCATATTCTCAGAGTACTGTTTTTGCTGTTTCCCAACTTCTTTTTCAGTGCAGTAGAGACTGCTGTACTTCATGTTTACATCAGTTTGTATAGAATAACTTTATGGTTTTCTGCTCAGGGAAATGTGTGGTTGGTGCAACACAACATCTAGGAGATTAATGAGAGAGACCATTGTATTTGAAAGACCTCTTGGAGTGTATGGAGGTGGCAGTGGCAAATTTGTGTTATGCCAGTTACATGAGGAAAAAAGAATACTGTGAGGTTCTCTGTGGTAGTTTGTAGCTGAAGATGAGATGCTGCATAGAGGAGCAATGGTGATTCACGTGGTGTTTGCTCCTCAGAGTTTGAACAGGTTTCTTTAAGACCTGTGGTAGATCCAGATCACCTGAGAGCTTTAGATTTTTAGTCACATTCTGCATAAATTCTTGTGCTGCATAGAACTTAGGTTATGCACCATATCAGGTGTATGGAAAATTGAAGGAAAATTAAATGTATTATAAGTAAAACATTCAGAGCTGGCTTGCTTACATATTCTCAGAGCACTAGGAAGAAGACCTTACTTTGTGGTCTTTGGTTTTACTCTTGCTGACCTGCTATCAGAAATTTCCTTGACAATAAAATAAATAGGTTAGAACAATCCCACAGTGGACACCAAAATTATTTAACTGCCTACTTTGGACACCAAAATTATTTAAATACATACTATTGCAGAAGTGGTTTGTTCACAAGTATGTTTTATATAGAAAGTGTTGTGACTTCACAATTGATGTATTCTCTGTTTCTTTCTTTATTAAGTATATTTTGTTATCTAAAAACAATACCAAGTTAAAAATTGCTTCCTAACTAGCAACAATAATTATTTTATTTTGCTCAAGTGCATGACAGTCACACAGAACTTGAGTTCCTGGATGCTCTAGGCCAAGATCATCATGCAGACTAATCTGTAATCTTCCACTGCCCTCCCCAAACACATGTACTCCCAAAAATCATACATTTGGATTTTACAGCTTATTTTTATTGTGGGTTTTCCAATTACAATATGATATTAATATATGACTTCCCTGCCAGTCTTGCTTTTTGTTCATTTCTCCATGTCTGCTTAGTTTTTCCTGCTCTCTTTTGAATGTCCAACCTCTGAAACTGTATAATCTTTTTCTGGCAATTATGTCAACCAGCTATTGCTGAGACTCTTCTAGATTTTTAATGCAATTACAATAAGTTCTCAGGATTTAAAAAGTAGATGTTCATGTATCATTTGGAGACATCCCATTTGTCCCATGAAAATGCAACTTTCATCATCAAGGTAGAGCCTGACACTGAAAAATACCACGTGGTAGTAATTTATCATTTGCTGTGAGGTGTTCTGGTAGAATGAATGTCTCAGAGCAGTGAGGGATTCATTGTGTGGATTTTGCATGGTAGAGAGAGAAGAAACTGAGAGGGAAAAATCAGCCCTGTAATGTACTTTCTCTAAGTGAAGGAAATCTGTTCTAATTGTCTCAACATTTATTCCTTAGTGGAACAGTGCTTCTGAGTGTCCAGTCCAGAATGTTTTGCAGTTTCCCGTGCAATGTCCAGCTATTAGAAATAGTTTATTAGACTGTTGAAATTTATTTTTTAATTTATGCGTGTGTCTTATTCTGAGGCAATTAGTTTCAACATCAGACTTAATAACCCCATTTTGTACTTTTAATTGTCCCAGTTATAAACATTTACAAACCTTCATGCAATTTTACACTACTCTGCAAAGCCTTTTATGGTGTTTAATTGCCTATATACTCCACTTCATTAGTTGTCTAAGCAAATAATTTTAGATTTGTACTAAATAAGAGGGTTTTTTTCCTATTTGACAGTTTTTCTGTCCTATGTGGTAACAGATGGGTTGCACTTAGTTCAATGAACCAGATGCAAAATGAGCAGAACTTGCAGTAAAATACTGTTTATGTTGCATTTTTGTTCACACACAATAAATTAAGTCAGCTTTCTGATTATGTAAAGTGAATGTTTACACTCTGTCATTGAAAATAATTAAAACGTATCCAGTATGCTCTGTGAAACAAGTAGTTTTCCAGGCCAGGATGAGCTCATGGGTACAATTTGTACATTTCTTACTGAAGCTCTGTCAGCATAAGGAACTCTTATGTTGTGCTCCCGGCTGCTATCTCTTGTTCCTGTTCCTGTAACCATCCCTCTGTGCTGGCACAGCTGTTTGTGGTTCTGTGCAATGAACTGGATTAGGAAACACTAATCTTTTTTCTTGGGATATTTTCGATTGAGGATCAGTTCCCTATTCCAGTTGGAATGGCCACGCACATGGCTGTGCAGCCACAACTAAGGAACGGACACAGAGGAGAGAAGAGATTGAGTAGTGTGAGCTGCTTCAATTGTACCGCCATTGAAAGAAGCTATTCAATATGCTCCACATAGCTGTGAAACATACCGTAATTTCTCTTATGCCCTCTGATTTTTGTCTTCCCTTCCTTTTAGACCATCTTTGTTACTGAAGAAAGCATTAGTTGAAAACTTTGACCATGACTGTGGTATCCCTCAAACTTTTGAAGTAAGTTTTGGCATTTAGAATAATTCTTTTCCTGCAACAAAGGAAGTCCTGTAGAGTTCAGTTCCATAGTTTCGTTCCTTTGGACTGGAGCTAAAGAAACTAGTAACTTTTCAAACAAGAAGATATCACTTACCAAGTGCATTTTTATTGATGCTCTTCTAGACTGGCTTGGTAAATGACTTGTATGTGAAACGGTTCTGAATGAAGAATTTTGGATAGTTCCTAGTTTTAATCTGCTACATCTTTACTATAACTGTAGCTCCTCTATTACATATTTGACCTGATTCTGATCTCTGTTTGGCATTGTAAATAGAGAATATGTCCATAGAACCAGTGAAATTACCAAAGTGGCAAATACCTTTCTTCTGCCCTCCCCATCCCAAACACTATCTCAAGTCTCATTTGCTTTTATTATTAGACTATTATAAGCTATCAGAATTTCTTTAAAAAATTTTTTTCTTCAGAATTATTTCCTTGTGCTTTTTCATGAAAACGGGCAATATTACAGCATATTTGTCCGAACAGCTATGTGATGATTTGTACAAATTACTCCTGTAGAGGATGGTGAGTGTGATAAGTGTCTTCCTTTAATCTACATAAAAGAGCAGTAAAATACAGTATTTTAGCTTGGCTGAAACCTAGCTAATATAAGTGTGGTTTTCAATGTTCTATATGCTTTCTAAGGATTTGATAACAGGTATTGCTGATAGCACACAGACAGTGAGTTGGCTTAATTGCAGCTGTTTGCAAAGGGCAGAAAGGCAGCAGAAGAACAGAGTGATGTGAATGTTGCTCCTCGTGTTCCCTGGAGGGGCAGCTTGGAGTGGCTGGAAAGAAACCTGGAACTGTAAGCGAAGAAGCTCTCCTGGTACTTTGATTCTTTCTATGTTCAGGGAAACAGGACTCTGGAAACACACAGATGGTCTTCTCCAGAAAATGTGGAAACAGAAGATTGAAATAAGAAAGTAAATAAACCCCTCCTGTACAAATGCAGCCTCCGTAGGTTGCTGTCCTTGTCTTTCTTAGCTGCTTTTTCCCACAGTTCACACTGAAATAAGAGTAGGCACGCTGAAAATAAGGCATGTTGAAATAGAACTTTGGCTGTGTTTTCATATAAATAAAGCAGAACTAATAGTGTCTGTATTATTTCTGTAGTATCCTTAATATGCTTTTCGTATTTCAGATATCACGTAACTTGGAGTCAGAAGTTCATTTGGCCTTCCTGTCAGTGAATGCCACATCAGGGTGCAGGGTGTGGTGTCAGTATTCAATTCATTTCACAGAACTTGGAATGGAATAAGACTTAAAGTAACTTTTGTAACCGTTATTCTCTAAATATCTCTATTTCCTTAAGATGTACATACTTTGTGCTGAACAACTGAATTGTCCAAGTTTACTTAAAATAGATTTGTCTTTTGCACGTTTCTATCAGTGATGGGACCAGATTTTACGCATTGTTATGGATAATTCATCATCAATGCTGTTGCAGTGTTACATTCTAGACTTTAATCTTGCCATTCAGACTTCTGTGGCCTTCCTTGAGAATAATCTTGTCCTTACTCAGAGTTATGGTTGCACCAAAAAGAGTTGAAATATTTTAAGTCTTGCCTATGGTAGTTAATCCTTCTCCATGTCTACCCTGCAGTAGTGCTGGTACAAGAATTTGTGCAGCTCTGTAGTAAATTGTATTGGGAAACCAATCTAGTTCAAAATTGACTTAGTACCTACCCAGTGTTACTGTGGCTCCATTTCCCAGTTTAATTCACTTTTTGCAGCCACAGAGATGTTTATGTTGGCCCAAGGGAAGAATGCAGGAGCAAGCATCCAGTTAGGGTACACCACTTCTTTTGCTGGAAATGCTGGCTTGAGGTTTTAGTTCCAACTATGCTATCGCTGCTGATGAAGCAAAGGCAGCACAGAGCTTAGCTGTCTGATAAGCACCTTTGTATTCAGGTGGGTTGCAGACCAGCCTGCAACTTTTGCACCTGAGCATTCAGTATTATCTGTGTTCAGTGGCAGTGTGCACTTCAGCAACTGGTGTAGCTCTTCAGGAATGAAGCTGTAGAGGAAAACTTCTGATGCAGTGGATTCACTGACCACGCAACTTAGATTTTACTATGTGTGGGAGAATTGGGAGGACTTCAGGTTAGTTTTTATCTGGTCCCACAGACTGAATTTCCATTACCACTTGGAATGTACTAGGTGCTGTTCTGGAATACATATCCAAATTTTCTTTCATACAAAAGGATGTCTCAGCATTGCTCCATGGAGTGAACCAGGGTGCAGTGAATTGTCTGTATGACAGGGAAAATATCTTTGAAAATATGCATCTGAGCGAAAATGCCAGTGTAAACATGCCAAGGATAACTCGGATCTGCCTGCAGGTGCTGCGGTCAGACTGTTGCACTGCGGTATCAGTGGGGTTTCTGTTGTTGTGCATGACTGTCCCATTCTTTCTGATTCCAGTTCAAAACCTGTTTTGGTGACAGTTCAGCAGCTAGTCCCACTGTTGCTCTCCAAGCTCTGAGACTGATGCATTCATTCACTCTTTGTTGGTGGTAATGGTCAGAAAAAAGAGACATTTTCCAGCACATTTTATCACCCATCTCTATCTACCTTGACAGTATTCCATGAAAATTGAGCTAAGTATGACAACATGAAGTCTAAATCAAATAAAAGGTTTTTGGCTGGACTGCCCTTGGTGTGCACGTGTTCTCATTAAATTTAGTACCCAAAGAAGGGAATTTCTTATTCCAGACTGACTGTGGATCTTCCGCTGATGGAAACATAGAATCAGAGTACCAGTTCGGAAGGGACCTCAAGGATTATCTGGTCCAACCTTTCTTGGCAAAAGCACCGTCTAGACAAGATGGCCCAGCGACCCACCCAGCTGAATCTTAACACTATCCAACACTGGGGAATCCACCACTTCCTGGGGAAGTTATTCCAGTGGCTGAATGTTCTTGTGAAACATTTTCCTCCTGTGTCTAATTGAAATCTCCCCAGGAGTAACTTGTACCCCTTACCCTTTGTCTTTGCCATGTGACTCCGTGCAGAAAGGGAGTATCCATCCCCATGAGGCTTTGCCAAAAAGAGAGAAGTGTAAAGACAGTGCTTGAAAGTGTTGTGTTTGCTGTGTAAAGGAAAACGTTGAATCCGAATAATCTGCAAAGCACCAATGAAAGAAACCTGGATGTGTGTTTTGCAGATGAACTGTACCGGCTGTTTCTATTCTTATTCTTGTTTGGTCTTGTCTGACCAGCAGTAGCTACACTGGAGCTTCTTGGTATTTTGATAGTCAAGCATATTCATTGTGCATCTGTAGGAAGACAGATGAACCCGCCAACACACGCACATTTCACTGTTTAACTCCACTTTCCTCATACTACTGATTTTTCTTAGATCATGCTCTAAGGCCTTGATTCTGAGCTGAGTATTACTGCAGTATGAATAATTGCAGAGTATTTTTTTGTCTTAGCACAGCTGAAAAGTTTTTTGTTTCATTAACTGGGGCTCAAAGTATATTTATAGAGAGAATTGTGCCATGTGGCTGCAATCTGTAGTAAATTCAAGTGCTTTTATAACAAAGCCCTAATTTTGAAGGGATTTCAGTCTTTTTGGTTATGCATAAATTTGAATTTCTGGATCGAGGATAAAGAACTAAGTATTTTCTTTTACTTTTTAAAAGAAATAAATGCTGACTCTTCCTTTTCCTCCTGTTCTGGAGCTTAAATATCTTGGCAGCAGTGTTTGAAAAAGTTCTAGTTAAACCAGTTTTGGAAAATAGTTTGGCAGGCCACAGTGCAGTAAAGCCAAAGTATGTTAGATGTAAGTTTTAAAACCTAATTGTAAGCTAAAATTATAGCTATAGTGGGAGAGAGATATGTGCAACTCAAATACAGTATTTGGCTCTTCCCTCACCTCCTTTTTTCTTTTCTCCAGTTAGTCAAGCTGTGCTAGACTGCTAGAAGCAGTGCTCAAACTTCCCATGGATCCTACATTTCTTCTGCCTGAGCCTTCTCTGCTCCTGAGACAGGAAATGACATAGTTAAGTAGTTCTTTGAAAAGTAGTTTATTTTTCATATCGTATCATATCATATCATATCATATCATATCATATCATATCATATCATATCATATCAATCTCATATCATATATAATCATTAGGTAAAATTTCACATGCCTTAAAAATTAAATTGTGTGGAGTCTATAGCACTGCAGATAACTGATCTTTTTTTTGCTACATCATTTCTGGCAAAATAGTTGAATCAAAGGCTGTTTCCATTTCTCATGGTACCTTCCAGTGTTGTACAAACACAGCTACTTTCAAATGCTTTAGTTTATCTGCTGTTGACTTTAGAAGTACAATTTGCAATATGACAGGATGACTGCAGGATATTATCTTTAAAGTTTATATAAAATGGATTGTGCATCTTTTTTCCCACAGTGAAAATGTCTAGACTCTTCAGAACCTTTGTAAAGCTGTTATCCAGACAAATTAGTTCCATGAATTTGAGTCACATCAGCCTCAAGAATTATCCAAATAATGGCGTCACCAAGTCATTTTACTCTTAACTATAATGCAAAACTCTGCTCGTAATCTGTAAAGCTGACAGAAAATTGCTTATCACATACAGCCCAACTTCTTTTCTTCTTCTTCTTCTTCTTCTTCTTCTTCTTCTTCTTCTTCTTCTTCTTCTTCTTCTTCTTCCTCTGTTTTTCTTTTTTCTTTTATTTTTCTTTTTTCAAGAAGACTTTCTTTTCATCTAAGTGTTAAAAATATTTCCCATCAGAGTGGGTGTTCTATTGCATAATAATTTTGGCTGTCTCTGGGCATTGCTAAATTGTATTAAGCATAGATGTCATAAGGAATAATTTGTGGCTAACATCTGATGCCTAGCCTAAGAGTAGAAGTCCACGTAATTCCCAGTTATATTCTTAGGGACATGTTCAATTCATTTTGGGGAAGTAGAGATGTCGTAATCTTAATGGTCAGTAGCTTCTTTTTGATCTTTTATACCATTCCAAAATTCATACCAATGCCAAAAATTAACTCCTCCTTATCCACAACTTCTCATCTGGTTTTGATTGCACTTTCCAAATAGCCTTTGATCCAGCATGTGCTTGTTACTTGTGCTTTTTTTGTGTGCCATTTATTCAGTTTGATAAATTTTGAACAAAGCAATCCTCTGAACACTACTCACATTCACTTAGAGTCTATCTCCTTGCTTTTAGACAAGCTCCAACGAATGTACTTTGTTTTACTTCCAAGCAGTTAAAACTGTGAACATTATTTAGTTTGGTCTTTTGTCTTTTGTGGAAGAAAGGGGAGAAAAAAAGAAGCAATGTGAATAAATTGAGTTAAGCTAAGTTTAGGAAGAGCCAGACTCATAGTTTGAACAATTTCCCCAGCTGAATGATATTTTCATGCTCTCTTTATGTGTTGTCTTTGAAGAGAACCTGTTAGCAGAACATAACTTTAATCATATGAAATAGCTTTTTGAGAGGTTTGGTTTTTTCAGAGTTTGCATTTTAAAATTAGGAACAAGTAGAATGAAAGGAAATATGAAATTACTTTAATTCTTGAAGAAGTCATGGCATGTCATCACATCCTTTATCCCAGTGTATATTTTATGGTGATAGACATGAAATGGTAAAGTATCATTTCTCAGATGCATTTTCTGCTCTTTTGGATGATTTACGTCTGGTCATGACAAAATTTCTGATTTCACACGCTCATACAGCTTTCACAGCAGAGAGCAAAGTTATAAATAAAAAAAAGAAAAAAGTCTTTTTTGTGAAGGAGTAGCTGTCTTTGATCTGTTTGATCTCTGGGCTCAGTAGCTTAACTGCCTTTTTCTCCTTTTCTCATGTTTTGGCTTAATAGCTGTCACCAGTTTCATATGAATCATTGCAGTCCAGTGCTGAGCCCACCAATGTCCTTCAAGACTAAACCTATTTTTTCTGCTCTGGGCAATTCATCCATTTGCTGTTGCCTGCCCTGAACACCCTTTCAGAAGTATTCCTGGCCATCACACAGCTGTCTGCTGGTTTTGGTGGGTTTTGTAATTCCCATCAGAAAAAAAAAACAACCCTCTTTTAAGGCCTCTTTTGAAGATAATTGATCAGTTCTAATGATTTGGAGAGGTTTTTTTTTCCATTTCTCTTTGTTATTGCTGGGAATTGCAGAGTAAGTGAGATGTGTCCATCTGTACCCTTGTGAAGAGTTAGCCTTCCTGCTTAGGATGTTACCTTGCTATAGTTGACACGCAGAACAAGTTGTCTTGAAAATTTCAGAAGAAATACCTGTTTGTGGTTCATGGCTAGAAAAACAGCATTTTTCTTTTTCAGACTTCTACTCTCAGTTTTCAAAAATTTCTCTCAGCTTTATGTCAGCAAGAGACTGTAGTGTGCCATCATCCAGTTAATCTTTAGGGATAATCAGAGTGAGGTAGGATGACTACTGGTGCTACTGGGGAGTTATACATGAGGAGGTAGAACATCTACCATCATTTAGAGGTAAAGTAATTGCAGATGGTTTGTACACAACAGGCAGGCTTCTGTGGCAGTTTCCTTAAGTATCGGCAGTGCTGAAGCAGATTATCAGATTTCATGGATTTTTTGTCTTCTTTTTTAAAATTTTGTGCCTGCAGGATCTGGAAATAGAGAGGAAGTTAGACTTTAGGGAATAAATCCCTGCCTAAATCAGAAGAAGATGACAATTAATTCCAGGTGAGTCATCTGGATTATCTTCTGAAACTTTGCTAGAAGGTACAAAGTTGCTCTTAATTCAGAAAATCACAAGGAGCTTTTTGTCCTTCATATCCTTTTATCTAGACCCAGACTTCCTGCCTTGGATTTCCAAACTTCCATCCTATTTTGTTACTTCAATTAGAGCTTGTTATTTGACTTTTAAGTATACCAGATTGATAGCATTTGACAAGGATACTTTTTTCAAAATGGTTTATTATCTCAGACCAAATAACCTGAAAGAACCACGTTGTTACTAATGGATGATGCGTGGACTAGTAATTGCTGCATTTTTCTTCTTTTTTCCCCGTTTACCAAAAATGTTTTAGGTAGTTCAATAACAGATGTTGAACTCTGGATGGTTTGTTTGAGAAGGCTACATAAAGTTCGTGAAACTGGAGGTATTTTGGTCTTTTGACCTATTATTTTTAGATTTCAGTGGAGAAATGCTGAAGAACAGCAATGATTTTCCTTGTATTATCATCAAAGTATTCCTAAATTTTTTTTATTTTGAATATTAGAATTATGTTTGGGGTTTTTTTTTTAGCCAAAGCAAACAATTCTTATGATAAAATTGGAAGCAATTTAAAATATTTTTAAGAATATTTTCATAGTGGAGCAGTTACTGTATCTTAGTATTTTCCTGTCTGATGAATAATGATTGAAGAAGGCAAAAAAAAAAGAAAATTTGAACCTAGTATGTACGTGAAATGTGAAAAAAAGGTCAGAATTAAAGGGAAATTAAATTAAAGAAGAAAGTAACTGGAAGTTATGGGAGTCTGAGCGTCTTCAGCTGCTGGAAGTTGAGATGCATGAGATATGCATGTGCGTTGCCGGCTAAGTTTCTAAGGACAGAAATAAAGAGCAATAGTCTGACAAATGCATGCCAGAGTGGCATTTTCTGAAGGCCAGTGAAGCAATGCATAGGTGCAAAAGGATCTTAGCCAAGGTATACTTGCTGAAATGTTGATTATCACTTAAACTAGCTACGAGTGTTTTTTTAGATTAGGCATGAAGGATTTCACACTGATTATAACAATTTTATGTAACAAAATTAATTTATGAGTTTCTGTTGCTGGTGTAGAACAATTAAAGCTTCATGTTTTCATAGTGTTTCCATGAGGAATGTGTACTTACTCTTCGTGCCAAAATTTTTTTGCGTTACGAAAACATGTATCATTTACAGGTGGTACTAACCAGCGGTCAGGTTCAATAAAAATCAGTAGGCTGGTGAAATACTCCATCTAGTACTAGTAAGGGAAGTGGTGGCATTTTGAAATTAGAAGTAATTTCGATGACATTTTCCATTCAATATTTTACCCAAAAGGAGTTTTATGTATTCTAGTTACTCTATGAAACAAGATACCTGATGTCAGAAGCTATTTTCAAGTAGCTGCTAAAATTAGGAGCTGTCCCATCGTTCCTGCGTGCCATTTCCTAGACCATGGCATTTCAACTAGCAGCTTGTTTTCTGGGTTTGGCCCTTGGGATAGTGAATCTGTCCTGGCCTCCTTTTTCACCTGCGGCAAGTAAGGAATGGGTTGTGGCCAGATCCTGCCTCTGCTCCCACAGGCAGCCAGAACTCAATTTGCTGTCATTGTCGCCAGAGCTCACGAGAAGCACGTGAGCAAGCAGAACAGTTTTACTCCAAAATTGTGATCCAGCCACAATAACAGTATCTTTTTGCATAGTAGGAACTGAGAAATAGTGCAGTTTGCACTCATGAATACACACAAAGCCACACACACACAAAATATGTGGAAGGATATCTCTTTGGTGACAACTATTCTTCCTAATTGCAGTGTATGGACTTTTGAGGGCCTGACTTGTGCATTTGGAGTGAGCTTTTTTAAGCAAATATATTTGGCTGTATTAGGATCTCGTGTTCTATGGGATTTTCCCCACAACTTATTCACAGCGTGGCTGGAGATGAGGCTGATATGTGTATAGGTTTAGAAAAACTGGTTGATTCAGGAACAAATAAGGAGAGACTATCTTGTTTCACTTAAATAAGTGAAAGATAAAGAAAGAAGAAATATATGAACATAGAATTAAAGAACAAATATGAGACAAGTTGGTAACTAAATGGGCTTGATGTTCTGTATTGCTAATATTCAGTGCATCTTAGTTAGAAGAGGACGTTTGAGGGAATTTTCTGTGTGACATCCCGTGACCTTTTCAGTCAGAAGTTAGTCGTGCCATTCAGGATCATTGGATGTGACAAGGGAAGAAAGTGACTGAGGAGAGGAGGTGGTATAGAATGTTTATTGAGATGCTTTATGTCTGCTGAAGATAAATAAAAAGTTGTACATTTATGGGGCCTTCTGTTGCCACAACAAAAAAAAATTGGATAATTATATTTCACCCAATCTTCATATGGGAGAACTAATGGCTGTCCCAACAACTTCCTATTTGCTATGTGACACAAATTATCCTGAAAACATATTTGCTAGTATTTATTTTAACTAGTGCATCAGTTAGTACTGCAAGTACATTACAGCAAGCAACATTCGTGTTGTTTGTTCCTCTGGGCCATTTGGTAGTCAGTGAAGTAGCATCACAGGTACAGTAAATGCAATTTAATGCTCAAGTGACTTTTGATTTTTTTAAGCAGAACTGCCTCCTTGAAAAACTGTGGAACTGCTAAGCTGCTTGCTTTTCTAATACCTCCAGACAATTTATATTGAAGATAAAGTTGCAAGTAAAGAACTATCATGCTGGCTGGCTGGGAGTACAGAAACACACGCACACCCAAGTTGGGTTTTCTCTCAAATATCTGCGTTATTCCATATGTTATTTATTACGTACAGAATACTCATTGCTTTATCAACCAACGCTTGTGCTTCTTCAATGCTCTGCTGAAATGATTCTCCTGTTATTGCTGAACTTGTAGTTATTCCAAGAGATCTGGTTTCTTCAGGCAGGCTTGCCAGCATTTCAGTCTTTATAAGTTACGTTGAATCTAAATGGATCTGAAATCATGTCTTCATCGTGGTTACACAATTGTCATGCATAGCTGTGATCTGATTAAAATACAAAAGAATACTTCTGTCTTGGTGAAAGTTCACAGAGGGTTTTTGATGTCCCCTCAGAAGATGTTGAGCAGGGCCTTGCTGTCTGCAGTGCTCTGTTATGTTACATCGTGGAGCACTGCAGCCTGTGCAGGCTCTCTGGAGAGCCGCAGTGCATGGTTAGGGTCCCTTCCTGTACCTGTTGCTAACCCCACTGGAAATCTGTAAGCAAGATCTCAGTGTGCAACTATTGAGGTCAGTACTGGTTTTTGCTGTGTTTTGAAGTCTTGGTCATGTTCTACCTGTGAGATGTTACATGCAGTCAAGATGTTTATTGACTTGCTTAAAAAATACTGAGAAATTTGAAAGTCTTTCCAAAAAATTACCCAGTTGAAGGTTATGATGTTCTTCAAACTCTGTTCCTGAAGCATTAAATGTAGTGGTACTATTTAAAGCCAAGAATGAAAAGGGAACACTCTGGCATGAGTTACCTCAGTTATGAATCATGTTAGATGTTTGGATTTACGTGATCTTGTTATGTACAGTATATATTGAGAATGTCTGTCTACACCGTCCACATTTAATGTCAAAGGGTAGTGCTCTGTAACAGGGTTGCTCTAGTGACTTTGCAGTGACTTATTATTCTGGGGATTTCATATTTGAGAGAAGCAGTGTTTGATTTTGCAGGGTGCAGAAAGTACCTCCGAGGAATCTGGGGTGGTCTTAGCACTTACTTCAGACTACAGAATGCTCTTTAATGCTTCTGGGATTAAGCATTGCAGATGCAGCTTATATCGTGTGAACTAGCCATTCCTGTTTATGTCGTTTTGTATTGTTCTGACAGATGAACCTAAAATAAATCACAGCAGTGCACTTAGCGGACATGTTACGTCCGGTGTGTGCGATGTGTGGCGGTGGTGCTGGGCATGTCACAGTTCCGTTTTCACACCGAATGGAACCAAAATACTTCTCTGGTTTAATATTTAAAGTCCAGTACAGATCCAGTGAGGAATCCTAATTTAAATACTTTGCCATTACTTCATAGTAATATTTGGTTGCAAAGGAGATTTTTCAAAACTTTTATGCAAGAATCTCTTAAATTAATTCTTACTGCCTTTGACTTACGATAAAAGAAATATGGAATATAAATAATGTGCATCTAGTTCTTGGATTTCTATAAGCAAAAGAAAGCAAATGTAATTTTTAAAACTCTTATAATTGGCAGATAATTGAAACATGCTTCATTTTAGATGTTCCATTATGAGAAAGTTGTGACACCTTGATTAGATCTACTTTTTTGTTGGGTTTTTGTAATCTCTTTGAGATGGCATCTTTCCCAGGTGGCTTAAAAACTCATGTAGAAACAAGTCAGATGTGAAATAGGAATTCCCTTCCTTCCCCTGCTCCATGATTATTTTGTAAGTGAGGCTATTTCTGGGATCATCTGTGATTTCTTTTAGTCTTAAATTAGATATATTCATCTTTTCTTTCTTCTCCACTGACTCTTCCTCCTTTCTTGGCCGCCACGGAAAATAGGGGGAAAGGCCACTTTTTTTTAATATATAAAACTGAGTTACTTTAAAAAGTTTTCAGTAACTCAACACAGGATATTAATTGCACTGCTTTTTAAAACAAAAAGATCCACTGGAGCCCATTAGTGTATGGTCAAATGGGCTGAGAGGTGCTGTGACCCAGGGATGGGACTGGACAACCCCAGCGGAGTAGGAATCCCTGGAGCTGGTGCTACTTGCGTCATCAAACCAGCCAGCTGAGGTTGGGAAGGGAGGAGAGAAGTGAGGTGAATCATTAGTTCTTTGCTTAATTTCCATTCTTGCACCATGAAATTAGGCTACTTTTTGGGTCTTTCAACTCCCCTGTGGAAGTGCACAGGAGCACAGAGGCAAAGCCATTTAAAAAATATAGATTTTATAGACACTTTAGAATCCTCAGGATTTTAGGCATGTGAAAGGACTCTTACTATTTCTACTTTAAAACCAGTGTCTGACTCCCTTTTAGAGAATCACAGGCTTTTGTGCAAATCAGTGCAATTTTCAGCAGGGAAATGTTTGGGATTGATTTTGATCCTGCAGTCACTGCGTACATTTCCTATTATCACTGAAAAAAAAATATTCCAGGACTGTATTTGTAAATACATCTCTACTAGTTTTTCAGAGTTTTATTTTTTGATTTGGTCAGGTTTTCAACAGAACAGAATACATGGAATTGATCTGCCTCTACTTGAGAGGCTTTTGCTTGTGTCTTACACAAGAGGCTGTTGCTGAAAACTTGGTAACCAAGGGGTCAAAGGTAAAGCCCTGTTACTGATTAAAAAGAGTAAGTAAAAACAGCAACCTTCATGTCATTATCTGGAAAGGAAAATGATTATTAAGTAGAAATGGAGTTAATAGAAATTTTCTGGACAAAATTGTTTTTTATAGGAAAAAAATGTTCATTAAAGATAGTAACTGGAAAGATTTCTCTTTTTGATACTGAGGAAAAAGATGACTTCTAGCCTTTCCAGCTGAAAAATTTTTAAAGAAAAATGAAACCAAAAAAAGAAAAAAAAGAAAAAAAAGAAAACCCCTCACAAATATTCAAAAAATAAAAAATCCATGTAAACTGAGGAAAGAAATTGATTGGCTGGGGTGAAAAACAGTAAGTCAAAGGAAGTCCTGTATTACAGAAGGATTGGGAAATAAACTTTCAGTTGGTTAATTCAGATAATGAAGAAAGTGGTAACTAGAACAGGGTGACCTTGAAAACCTATAAATGAAGCATATTCAAAACTACTAAAAAACTATTATCTCCGTACATGATAATACAACTTTTAATAATAACTATCCCAGGGCCTCATTCTTTGGGTAAAAAAGCTTGGTGTTTTGTGTTTTTTGACATTAAGTACTACTTTTAAATGTCAGTTGCCTTTACATAGGCTGGGATGGTTTCTACGAGATGTGCCTGATTACCTACCTGAGTGGTCTTTAGATGTGTTATCGCACATTTGGCTCAAACATGGGCTGTTGTCAGAAATTGAATACTTTTCTTTTTTTTAATGTTTGTTTCAGTTCAATATGTTGTAAGTTCAAACAGGCTTATAGAAAAGCAGAATGTTACATCACAAAGCTTACACCACAAAAAATCCACAATGCCTTAATGTTGTAGTCCCCGAGCCACCAGCTGGGATGGCTGGGGAACCAGGGGGCTCAGCAGCTCAGTGGTGGGTGAATTCAGAGATCTAACACCACCCACAAGACAGCTGGCCAGGATCCCCTCACCTGGTCTTGTGACCTGTGTGAGGAGGGTCCCCCTGGTTGGTCAGCAGCCAGACAGTCACTCTAACCTTGGGTCACACCACATTGGCCCTCAGCTGTTGTCCCTCCCCTGTCTGTATCCCTTGATAAAGAACTTGGCGGGCGGGGCCCGCCCTCTTGCTACCTGGCCAGCCTGCGTGCTGGTCAGAATAAACATCGGATCCCTCGCAAGAGCCATCTCTGGACTCTTTACTTCTGATACCGCTCGAGCTAGCAAGCTCTGTGTGGGCTTGGCCGCGTGCCTCCATCGCACGGGTGAGAGAGAACCTGTATGCGAGGTGCCCGGACACCGCCAGGAGTTCCTGAGCCAGGAATTCTTAGGGAAAAGCAACAGTTTCCTCCACCAGCCAGGCCACACAGCGGCACCTTAATAGTTTGTTTTCTGGTAGACCTTTCTCCTTGCTCTTACTGGAAGCCCATTTGTAACTTCCTGTCTCTGACGGAGCAGTGTACTCAGGCTTCAGCTGGCTGGTGGTGCTTCCCAAGCTGCAGTGTGGAGCTGCATCTGATGCTCCTTTCCCAGGTGTCCAGGGAGATGCAAAACAGAATTGTTTCAGTTTTGGCAAGACATGGCATCACAATTTATTTTCAATTACAGATCAAGTCTTAGTTTTAACTTTGATTTTCTTTGTTCTTCTTTGTATATATTACAGACTTTTCTGTCTAAATTTCTTATCTATATTTATCCTGTATTCAAGGCCAAAAAGGTATGTGTGGGGTTTTTTTGTAGATAGTAGGGCTTTAAATAGTTACTTTCCTTCTCGAAAACTGTGGTTTTAGACTTAGGGAGCACTGTGAGTCAGCACTACAAAAATTTCCTTTAGACTCCTGGGAATATTTGGAATTCAGCAAACGGCAGCTAGTAGCTGTTTGGGACATGCTTAATGTTAGGTTAAATTAGTCATTCCTGAGTCAAAATAACTAATAGCCCTTCTTATTGCTACATATGAAATGATGCAGGATTGCAGATTTATTCATCGTGCCTGGATTAGTCTAGTACTATGTGATTATTTTTTATAGGTTGTATTAAATTTCTTTTACAGAAGTTCAGGATTTGAGGTATTTTCCTAAGTACAAACTGAAAAAAGAATTATTAAAGAAAAGTTGAGAGAATTGGTAAGTGATAATTTTATTTTAATCTGTACAATATTTTGTAGGAACTAGTTTCAGTAATCTGCTTAAACCATGAGAAGCAATCTAAAATAAATATATTTTTATTTTAATAAATAGGAAGTCCTTTACAAAGTGTTGAATTGTAATTTATTCTCTTCATAAGAGAATCTCTGTCATAAGATTCTAGAGACAGCCTACACTACTGTTGAGCTTTATAAATATTCTTTCTCTCTTGAATGTTTATGATCATCTTATGTAGTTTAGCACATAGATTGCAGTGGATTTTTGTTCTCAGAACCACAAGTCAGAAGCACTAAAATGTAATTACTTTATCTAGAAAAGATCCTTGCTGGCACTTGATGAATCCTCTTATGAATACCAGTACATCTTCTCATAACCCATCAGAGCTGCACAAAGTGTACAAAACATGTTGTGTTTCTTTTTAATCGTTCTTGACAAAAGTTGCGTTTGTTACAGTTGGCTGCAAAGTGGAGGGATTGCCATGGTTCACTAAGGCCCGGGCCTGCAAGCACTTTTGTTCATGTTTAACTTTGGTGAGTCATGCGTAGTTATATGGGCAGGCACATGGATATGCACGGGCACAGTTAACACCTCTAGTTATGTAAAACTCCACAGATTTTTGGCCCGTAGCTGTGAGGCTGCACCTGTGAGACAAGTCAGAGTCAACAACAGAGCAGCTGTTAATCAGTTTGTCACTTGGGCATCTGTACAACTTTGTTTCAGTCTGTGCAAGAGTTTCAAAGTTAACGGTTTGGGGGTTGTTTTTTTTTTTAATTAAAATCCCCTGAGCATGAATTTCTGCATAAATTTATAAAAATATGTTCATACCCTTTTGATACTCTAAGGGAAAGTCTTAAAAGGAGCCTTCCGTAGAAAAATATGATAAACAAAATAAGAATTCCTGATCAACTTTTTAATGGAAAGAATGGGCTACAAAGGTCCTTGGGGTATGTAAATCAGAGAACTGTTGGATGAAGCTCTTTAGATTAATCCAAGTGATATAGTTGCTAAGGAGTAGAAAAGTCTCTAAAGTCGGAACTTAATGTTGTTGGTCAAAACACAGCTGGATTTTTAACTGGAAACAAACAGGGAGCCACAAAGTGGATCTACCACAGCTCTTTCCTGCAGAGAAACAAGAATTTCCTCCAAGAGAGAAGCTGGGTATGCTACTGCAGGTAACTGTCACCAGATAGGACTCTGTCTGCTCAGTCTTGTCCAAAGAGCACCAGGTCTGGCATCCTTCACTGATCCCCCACTAGACCCATCCCTTTATGAACATCTCTCTCATGCTGCTTTGTCACAGACCTTCAGGCACACAAATACACCTTTCAGCTGAACCTACAAAAATGACCTTTGCTGGGTGGCAGCATGGTCTTCTTGTAGTTTCAAGTGTGTGTTACTGAAAACACACACGAAATTGTGTCTGAGTGTCTGTCCAAAGGACGTTTGATCCAAACACTTTGATCCCTGCTGTGATGGGGATGTACTGATCTACCCCACAGTGCGCTAGATCGAGGTGGGACCCCCAGGATGTAAGCCATTTCATTTCACCAGCCAGTGTGCTCCCTGCCTCTTGACTGGGAGCCAGGAGGGTGCCTTTAGCAGTGTAGCTTTTGTGTTCTACTGTTCTCAGGATTAAGTTTTAGAAAGTCAGACAAACCAAAGCAGCCTAGCTCTGTCATTGTAATGATCCGTAAGTGTACTGGTGTTACCAGGGATGAATTGTTATCACAGACAGGAGGTAAGCAACAAGACAAGAGGCAAAGGGCAGAAAATGATGCACAGGAAGTTCTAGTTAAGTATGAGGAAAAACGTCTTTTTACTGTGCAGGTGACCAGAGCACTGGCAGAGATTGCTCGGAGAGGTTTGAAGTCTTCTTCACTGGAGATATATTCAAGAACCATCTGAGTAATTTTTGAGTCATTCATGGACTTGTTAGAGAGTCCTAGTTTGGTTAAAAAATGCCTAGATATTGTCACGGGTCAGAGTGATGCTCCTTAAAAGTGGTTGTCATGTACTGCTGCACAAGAAACCTAACCTGTAGCATAACTTCTTGTTTCTGTCTTCTGACAGTGTATTAACTGTGAAAGAGATAAAGTTCATCTTTAACAAGGATGAGATCAACAACAGGAGAAGAATTAGCATTATCATCATCAGACCTTCAGCAAACAAGACCTTTTCTCTTAACATGGTTTTGCCTGTAAGAAAATAATTGCCTTGGGTAGCGTTAAGTTGGACTCCTGGTTTTGCAACACAGCCCATCCTTTTGGAGCACACTTTCTTGGATGCATTTCTCCTTGGATCTGGGAGAGCTGAGGAAAGGTTATATTCTTCCCCTGCATGTGGCTGCAGGAAGTAGGGCTATTCATGAAGCAAAAATGAAGAACCTTCTCTGCTTCTGGAGCACTGGCAGACTTTTCACTAAGGGAAAAGTAAAAGCTGAGAGAAAGTTGCAGTGGACTGCCACACAATGTATGTTTTTCTACATATTTTCCTAGGAAAGACCTTTTAATGATGAGAAGCATAGCGCTTTTCTCTGCAAGGTTTATCTTAAGTTAGCTCAACAAAAATAAAGTGATTGAAACATGAGTGTTTAGAAGGAAACAATATGCTGTGAATAATACTGGCTGGAAATACTACTACATGTTTGGAGTGGGGTTGTCTGCCATTGGAAGTAATAAAAATACAGCTGTAAATTATACACTGGGTTTGGTTTATTCTGGAAGCTAATTTTTTTAAGAAACTGAGGTTTATTTATTGTAGTTGTGTCACAGGAATATTTGGCTTGTTCTAATTCCAGTCTTCAGCATTTTTCATTTCAAGCCATATAAAGGAGAAGATCATCTATGGTACATCTACCCCAGTTCAACAGAATGGGCTCTAACACATCTCTGTAAATATACTGCCTTCTGTGTTGCTTCTAGCCACAGCAATTTTTTTAAAATTATTTCTATTCTTCTAAAATTTACTCAACAAAACCAGTTTTCATGCTATGCTATTGCATTCAGGTCTCAAAACATTGCAAAACATCCTTCAGTATGCTTAAAAACAAGTTAGTTTTTCACAAGGGCAATGGAAAGACTTTGCTTGGTTATCACGGTGGGATACCAAGCTTGATATCTACGTTTCCTTCGGGATGTGTGAGAAGTTTCCCTGACATAGGTGTGTTTAAATGCGGGAAATGGCATTCCAGTTGGTTTTGTGTCATGAAGACAGTAGTGCATATGATTTATTTTATTTATTTACCAGCAAGACTTCCTCTCCCTCCCTCCCTGCCTGCTTGGCTGGGCAAATAGTTGGCCAGCTCGCAGCCCTCCAATCACCTGGGTGCCAAGCCTCCACCCCTCAACACCAAAGACTCCCACACCACCTGCAGCTGGCTTTTAAAGCAAGTCTTTTAATAAAATCACTTTCAGTGATTACTCTTCCATATGGCAGCAGGAGTTCAGGACTAAGAGGAGCAGAAATTTGTCCAGCAGAAGTTGCTCTGAATCAGGTTAGTAATGAAGTTTGCTGCTGAAAGACGTAACCTGAAAGCAACCTAGGTTACCGTAGGAAACGTTGCCTTTAACATATGTGCTGTTTGAGTAGCAAGAGCTGTGGTATGCAGTTTGTTTACATTACAGGATTAGTCTGTCTTTGGTAAAGTATAAATTACAGTGCTAATATGTAGAAGATGCAGTTATATTTTCCTTCCCAGTCCGACTAGAAGGTGTTTCTGCTTTTGAACGATAAAGCTTTCTTTCCTTTTCCCTTTTATGCATCCTGTACTTCTATTACAGGTGCTGTTTTCCAATTTTACGGCTTGAAATATTATTGGAATACACTACTTTAAATATTCTAAGGCATTAGGAGTTTTGTGAAAGTCTTGGGCACCATATGAACTTTCAGGACACTTGCACTAAAACAAAGTATTGGCTGTGCATGTGTGTACATGCACGCAAATCACAGATTATACTTAGTTTTGCTTCATCTCTGAATTCTTTTACTTTCATATATTACTGCACAAGGTCCAATCAATGCAATTCTTTTACTTTCATATATTATTTCACTTCAAGAAAGATCTCCCTTTCATGTATTATTGGACAAGATCTAACAAATGTAATACTGCAATTTTTAATAAGGCTACATGTACTTAATAGGAGAAAAAAAATATTCATAAACTTTTACAGGTTTTTCAGGAAAATGAAGCTGAAGAAAGATGCTAAATTAATCTGTATTAACCAGTATATATATATTTATATTTTCCCATTTGCACTATGTTACAAACTTACTGGAGTATTTTATCCTTAAATTGCTATGCTGCTTAAAATGTTTAACTACTGCATCTAAAATTAATAGTATATTATATAATATTAGCTCAACAGAATAGGTTTGAGTAAAATATGTTACTTTGGCTTCAGATATCATTAAACATAAATCTTAATAACAGTACTAAAACTTTCAGAGGCTTCATATTGCTTTATAACATTTGCTTTCCATATGAGATTTTAATGTTTTTTTATTAGAGCTTTTGATGGAAAATTTTGTTGGAAAATTTGAATGGCAACTGCAGCAAAACTTTGAATTTTCTCATGTGTAGCTTGGGTTTAACGTGTTCTAACTTAAACCATGCATGAGACATAATTAAATTAAAATTTTATTTAACTGGAAATAAAATTATTGATGCATGACATAAATTAACCTTTTTTGCTCCAATATCCACCTATTTTTTTAATTTTGTGTGGGATAGGAGGCTAGGTTAGGTTATTTTTACATGAAAAATACTTTGCGGAAATGGTAGATTTTACATGATTGTGAAGCAGTCAAAGCAGTTTTAAATATGAATATAATCTTTGCAGATAGAGACTTTGTCCCTTGCATTGTGTTTTTAGTTAAAAATTTTTTGACACCAAACATTTCCTGACAGAAGAGGGCTAATAACAGATGATGATTAAATGTTCCTGATCATCCACCTGAACAAGGAGCTGGTATGAATTGTAAGGCTGAAGTCATTTTCTTGGACTGGTATTCAGATGTGTAGTGGACAAGCAATAAATGATCTGGTTTACAATTGGCCAGGAAAGGCTGAAATTAAGACAATTTTATCAGCATACTGCAGAGAAAAAAATTAACCAAGACAATAAAGAACGAAAGGGATTGGAGAAATACCTGCTTATTCATGTACTCTGACAAATACTGTGAAAGTCCATCAGCCATGAGAAAGCTTTGTTTTTTTTTTCCTCCCCCTATGTTAGATAAATCTGTCAAGTTCCCTTCCTATCTAAATTATGTCCTACTCTCCTGCCTGTATCTTTATTGAAAGTGGTAGAAGGGGTAAAACTAAGCTGTAGTGTGGATGGCTTAGTGGTTCTCTCTAGGAATGCGTTCAAGGAAGGAGGAGGTTTCAGTAAGGGCTGATCATTGGTCCTCAAGTCTAAGGCAGCTGAACGGAGACCTGCCTTTTTTGGAGGACTGTTGGAGGCGTATTCCGTGTTTATAGCGTAATCTGTAGCTAATTAAAACTTAGTCCAAAAGAGACTTCAAAAGTGCAGTGACCCAGCACATGCAGAGCCAAAGAGCTGCCACCTCAGTTGTACGCAGGAAAAGAAATGTGCCAACGTCGGTAACGAATGGACTTCACAGGTGTTTGCTTGTGATAAAGTGAAACTTGCTTTGCTTGTGACGAAGCGCTCTCTGTAAAGCAGACTTCAAAGTGGAACCTAGCATAGGTTTGAATGCGTGAGAGAATCATCAGGTTGTGTCTGCTCCACACCTTAGTTAGAAATAACTGCATACTCTTGGTGAGTTCAAGGGCATTTTCCTTTTTGGTTTCTTATCACCCATTGCCTATGTTTAAACTCTATAAGCTCAGGATTCAATCTTTTCTCTTGCGTGAACAATTCAGCCCACCCTGACTAGTTTTCCTTGCAGGTTACATGCCTAACATTGCTGTTCAAAGGCAGGCAGGTATCCAAGTCTGCTCCAAGAAATGTAGGACAGCTGCACCAAAGATGCCTCAAAAGCACTTACTTCCTTCTTGATTGATTACCCAGTGTAATTATCAAAAACCTCCTCCCCCAAGCTGTCAAGTGTGTCTTCCCAGGAAGGCTCAGAGCAGAGCCAGTGCTCCTCAGCTGTGCAAGACGTTCAGCAGGGGCCCAGGCCAGCGCTGGCAGAGCTCACGGCAGTAGAGGCCAAGATGAAGCAGAGCCCGCAGTCGTGTGCTAGGATGAGGCAGGGTTAGGCTGCAGCAGGGAAAAGAAGAAGAAAGAAGGAGCAGTTAGGAAAATTCTGAAACCTGCTAGTCGAAAAGTAGGAGAGAGAATTTTTTAATGTGTTCACTTACCCTACTTTATGTTCCTCTCTGTCATAAAGATCAACAGGAAAGAAAACCAGTATTTGTCCTAACTCAGGAATAAGATCTGTGAGTCTGCAGGAATAAGACCCTTTTTATAAGAGTGTATGGTGCTGGTCAGTATGAGCTTGTCTAGGACAATGCTGCCACCAAAAGGCACACCCAAGCTGTTACCTTCTTTGCCTCTGTAGGTTTGCATTTTAGCACGAGATGTGCTCAGCTTCAGTGTTCTGAAAAACGCTTGTGAGCCAGCACATGTCAGCAGTGAGTCATTGCCCAGGCCGTTCTCTTGCAGGCGGTAATGCATGAAAGGATCTGCTTTACAAGGGACACCTCAGAAGAACATTACACTTGTCAGTTATTTCTGAAGATACTTGTCACCTCATACCTATGTCATTTGGTCCTGTGTGAAGCCAAATAGCTTCGTAAGCTCATCAGTTCTTCCTGTCTTATCAAGTATGAAGTCTTGGAATGTCTCGGCCAAATCTAAAGGGGGCCATGTCTGCGGTACGGTGCTGCACTTGGCACACAGCAACAGAAATTGTGAAGCAGGGTTCAGGCATTGTTTACTATACATTTAGGCACACTAAGTGTAGGAAACTGTGGAAGATATGCTCGATTCCAGTGGTTGTTGTAAAAGGCCATGTGTTTGTCAACTCTATGTTAGGATGGATATACTCACAAAGAGAAGTTTTCCATGCACATGAGGTGGGGTTTTTTCCTCTACAGACACAAAGTCTGTACATTGAACTTTGTCTTTGGTTGTGCTCCAGTTTCTAAAGGCTAAAGAAGAAAGGCTGGGTTTCAGTCAGAAGAGGTGTCTTCTCTTACTGGCTCGTGGCTAGCAAGAACTAGCCTCCTTCCTCTTCACAAGAAGCAGAAATCAGAAGCAGAAAAACTCCTCCTATTTTGCAATAAGGATTCCTTCTCAGCAGAGATAATATCACTACTGGCCACTGCACAATGCCTGTACAATTTTCGGGACTTGTCCCAAATGGCAAAGAAGCAAAACAATCCGAGATGATGTTGGAATAACAAGAGTCTTGGAAATTGCTTAGTGGTCTGAGAACAAGATCTCCCAGAGTATTTTTTCCTGCTAATGAAATTCCAAATGAAATATTACCTGGAGGAAGGGAGAAATAATTCTGTAAAAAGTGCTATATTTCTGCAACATTGAAATTGCTAAGGTGAAGGGCATGGAGTCACGAGAGCATTACTGCCTGTCACATGGGCTGCAAACTAATAAGCGTATTAATACAACATCCACAGCTATTCAATTCCATTCACTACCCTTCGTCAAATTCTCTTTACTTAAAAGGGAATGGAGACTTTTTTCTTAAGGATGCTCTTTGAAGACAGAAGTAGCATGTTTGAGTGTACTTGGGGAGCTATTACAGGAAAAGGGTGAAAATGTTTTTTCTTTTCTCAGGGGATTGTTTTTCCCAAGCACTCTTGTATCAGGATGGCAGTTCCTGATACTCTCTGCTTCTGACTCTCTGTTTTAGGATCAAACACTGTTAATTGAGCTATCCATCTTGATATGAAATCATTGCTGTTAGTGGATTGAACTAGAGTGAGTAGAAATATCCTTTACTGTTCTAGGAAGCTGATACAGACCAGGAAGGAATACACCAGCAGAATATCTTTGAATTAAATAGATTTTCAGTTCCCAGCAGGGTTCCATTTAACAGATCATGAGCAGAGCATAGGTATTTATGGTATGAGTTGCAAAGACAAGCATCAGTTTGGGAAGATGACAGACGGTATCACTTGATTCTTACGAAATTCTTAGCCGTCAACAATAGAGTTCAAACAAATACATAAAGAAAGAACTTGTACATTAATGTTGCCTCTTTAAGATATTATTTTCTATGGGATGCCCATGTCCTCCCTCCCAAGCAAATGCTTTGGACCCTCAGTGACCATCAGTTTGAGTTGGGAAGCTGTTCCTAGCAGGCACCCATATCACAGGCCAGAGAAGCACTGCCCATCTGCTGGCCTCCAGGACCAGGTCGGTCACAGAATCTGAGCTTGTGTGCTAGAACTGATCACATCCTATACTGTGACAGGCACTCAGAATATTGAAGAACTGCAGCTGGCATGGGATGAGCACTTAGCCCATCAGGTTTTGTTAGACGATTGTCAGGCAGAGATGTACAAGATTTCTTGTAAGGATAATTAGATCTGGGAAACTTTATTGGTGCATGAGAGAATAGAAACACTAGTTTAATCTGCTTTCAAGCAGTTCTTACTGAAGCAAATTCTAAAGGCAAAAGCTATGTTTTTGAAGACAAAAGGATATTGAATTGGCTCTGTCAGAATGCTGTATTTTAAAGCTTTTGCTGTGTACAGTCGTAGTGTTGGAGTTTCAGATCCCAAAAATCCTTATTTGTGTTGGTGTTGGTCCTTATCTTAAAAGGCTTTATGATATATGAGATAATAGGCTGTTTCTGTTTTAGAAGTGGTTAAGAAGTGGCCATTAGCAATGTAATAAACCTAAAGATACTGGATCTCTTCCCCTGGGGAAATAAGTGCTACATATAAAATGAGGAGTACCGTATCCCTAATTTGTTTCCTGGGTAAAAAGTGCATGCCAATTTATTTAATGTCACAGAACAGTGTGAATGAATTAGTTAGTAGATGTGATTAAAGTTCGTCATGCAAATACTTTTTTCCCACTGTTTTTCACCAGACTCCACACTATCTTTTGCATACTGCAATCATTTCCTTTATTTCAGAGCTCTACATCCACCATGTTGCCCTGTGGACCAGCTCTGTCCTTTATTCGGTGTCTGGTGCGGAAGAAGAACATCAGTGGTGAAAGTCTTGAGGACTCCAAGTTGTGCCGATGCTTGTCGACAGTGGACCTTATAGCCCTGGGAGTAGGAAGTACCCTTGGTGCCGGTGTTTATGTCCTTGCTGGAGAAGTAGCCAAATCTGATTCTGGACCTAGCATCATTGTTTCTTTCCTCATTGCTGCCCTTGCGTCTGTGATGGCAGGTCTCTGCTACGCCGAGTTTGGTGCTCGTGTTCCCAAGACTGGCTCTGCATATTTGTATACCTACGTTACAGTTGGTGAACTGTGGGCTTTTATCACCGGCTGGAATCTCGTTTTATCCTATATTATAGGTAAGCTTAAGAACAAGCACAGGTCCCAGGGGTTTCTGATAAAAGCAGATAAAAGATACAGATTTAGGGCTGTTTTTCTTTTCTGTCTCTACACTTAGGTACCGTTTCTTTTTAGTCCTGCTGAGATGAAATAACCAAAATAATTTGATTAGGTTATTTCCTTCTGTGCATCACCATTGCAAACAGGGTTTTTTGCAAGATACTTTTGTAAGACTGTGATGTATGAACCACACAGCTTGTATGAAAATTGTGTCAGACAACTCAGTGATGATGCACAAGAATAAAAAGGATTTCTGTGCCGTCTTTGGTCAGCAAGAACAATTTCAGTAAAATCAATAAGCATTTTTTTTCTGAATATACACAGCAAGGATGCTTAGAGGGACCCCGTCACTATAGTATCTTACAAGAAAGTCATGGCGTTTAAGTACTAACTTGCTACTATATCCTTGTGCTAATTAAGTGCTGTCCTATCAGGTAATCCCATAAAATACAAAGTTGACCAGATCCGAATAAAATCAATGCTTATGTGGCAGATAGTCAAACAACTATTTCAGTGCTTCAGCAGAGATAACATTTTTGGATTTAAAAATTATTTCTCTCAGAGGAACATGTTCCAAATTTCCATTATATTGTGTGTGAACACGCCTAGCTTTATACGTGTACCTACAGGATGGTTACTCAAATCATTACAAAACTGATGTGCCCCAGTATTGTATTCAAATGTATTTCATGAGAGGAGAGTTATAAAAATAAGATTGTATTTGGCCATGCACTCTTTACCACAGGAGAGCATTAATTTTAAATACAGACTCTAGTAACATACATATTGCTAGTCTTTTTTGTTTGTTTGTTTTACTTACGGGTGGACAAACTTCATGTTCTTTCTTCAAATGCTTTCTTACATTACTTTATGTTGTTTAACATATGCCATATTGTAATTCTAGAAATAAGCTTCTTCTAGAATCAGACATAAATGACACGGAAATAATTTCTGCAATATTTTGGGAATAAATGAGGCACAAATTTGTATGTTTCAGTTCTAGAAAAACTTGTTACCATTTAACAAGCAAAGTTTTAAAACATTAAAATTCTTCAGCAAAACAAACTCACTTGCAGCACGAGCTCTGCTTTTTTAAATGCAAGTAGCAACAGGTTTAGTTTTGTTTCTTTTTCAGTAGAAGTAGCTGTATCCCACTGTATGAATGTAAAACCCTAAACATGCATGTGTTTTATGAAGGTACATCAAGTGTAGCAAGAGCCTGGAGTGGCACCTTTGATGAACTTCTTGGAAAACGGATTGGTCATTTCTTCAGTGCCTACTTCAAAATGAATTACTCTGGGCTAGCAGAGTATCCTGACTTCTTCGCTGTATTACTTATATTACTTTTATCAGGTAAGACAATATACGGCTTAATTTATGGTGGTTGTGATATTTTACAGTTAAAAGTACTAAATTGTAAGGTTTTGCACCAGAAATACCTTAAGGGAATTCAGATGCACATTCTGTCCTGGCACAGTGGCTCTGTGAATTAAATGTATATAATCAAATTGTCACATGCACCCTCTTCTCTTGAAACTGAGACATGAATTAATCATTTGTCAGGACTTTTTTTATAAAACCATGATACAGATGGATGGTAACAGGAAAATTACACAGTTCTCTGTGTTTTCATGGCTTTATCACCAATAAATGCTTTAGGAGTAGCCTGGAGGTTAAGCTCCGTGGTTTGGTGATGTGGTCTCCTTAAATCATATATTGTGCATGTAGTGGGCATTTGTAAGGGGTTTTTTCTGTCTAAATTGTTCACTTACTTGGTATAAAATAATGTTCCCCTTTCTAAGTCTTCAGTTGTTTATCCTAGAATCTGTTTGAGCTAAAGGGCACCCCACGGTACTTACATGGACCAACAGACTGGTTGGAAACCTGAGTAAACCTTTCCTGTCTACTCTTCCAAGTCCTGTTTCTTTTTTGTCTTTACTCATGTATCATACTTTTAAATCGCAAGTATTGACACCAGTCCATGCTATTTGAGGGATCAGAAAGCTCAAAAATACTGCAACTTATTTCCATGTTTGCGTTTAACAATTATTTACCTCATGGAAATGTTCCTACTGCCACTGGGAGTGAAGGAAGCAGGAAGGGTATTCTGAAGCATGCAGTTTGTTTTCAGGTAATACTAGAAGCATTTCAATATTCAGAGGAGGTCTTACCCATATCTCATATACTTGTCATGTTTAGTTTCTCTTTGGATTAAACCAAAGCAGGAACTTTTCTTTTCTGGAAAGTGAAACTAAGTTATATGTATATAACCTGTTTTCTGGTTCTCTTGTTCTGAGTGGGTTTTTTTTGACACAAGAAAACATTTCTGTTCAACCTGCTGCTAGAATGAGTGACCAGTGCATCTGAAGATCTATTAGGTCTCTGTACATAAAAGTATGAATTCCTACATTTAGGAAGATCTGGGAGTTGACTTGACTAGGTTTAGTCCAGCATCCTGCCACGTTTGTGGCTCAGAGTTGCCTATAGGACCCATTCAGACCCTTATGTCCTCAGGAGGGTTGGGAATGAATTTGGAATACAACTGGAGCAGAACTTTCAGTTTCACCTTTTCCAAATAAAGGAGGAAAAAATAACACTCAGAAAAGCAGAGCACTGAAACTCCACAAACCAAACTATACAGTACTAGTTTAGATGCCAACACCTTTTATGTTTCCTCCATTGCCGTTGCTGCTTCAGAACATAAGAATTAGAGGTTCTTGATAAAAGAGGAAATGTTTCTCCTGTTGTTCATCACTGCTCCTGAGTTTTCATTTGTGTCCTGTCTTTTCATCCCTACCATCATTTCTTCTTCACTTCTTTCACATTTGTGCTGCAAATTGCCTCTCCAGGTGTCTGTGATAAGGAGCCAAACCCCCAGTGACTGAACTGGGTGGAATTCCCCGCTGCTGAGAGGAGGGGCAGTGGGAATGGCTCAGGACGGCATAGGCTGAGCATGATACAGTAATTGGATTGTGAGCTGTGTAAAGCTGAATCATAGGAGTAGCAGGTGATGTTTTACAGACAATGTTACGTGCCAAGCACAAGGGAAAGTACACAGAAATCTAGTTTGGGATTTTATTTTTTTTTTTTTTTAGTAAAGAAAGTACTTTTAAAATGCACATACTGTGATTTGTACTGTGTTAGGCTGATTGAGACACTGCGTTTTTGGGAAAAACTGAGCTGAAGAAAGCATACACCTATTTCAATAAAAATGCCATTGGTGAAGAAAACCTGAGCAGCTCATAAGATAATTTCTGTGTTCTGATAAGATAGCAAATATCTCATTAGCTGCATTAGAAATTTTTTAGACATTATTTTGAGAGGCTTAAAATTTTCAGACTTAATCTCTAAATAATGAGGGAAAGTATGTATGGGATATTAGTGGAAATGCTTAGAGCGCAAAGGACCTGTGAAAACTTTCCAGTTGTATTTAATTTTTCCTGATCTGCTCACTGCCTGCTCTTCCATTAAATTGTTAACACTTTAACACTTAAAATTGTTAAAAATCTAATGATAAAGTAGAATCCTGAAGGAATAACTTTCAGATTGTTTAAAGCTCTTATTTTACATGTATACCTTCTTTAAAATGCCATTTTATTAGTATAATGGGCCATTCACATCTATAAAATATTTTTATTTTACAGGTCTTTTATCTTTTGGAGTAAAAGAGTCTGCATGGGTGAATAAAATTTTCACTGCTATTAACATCTTGGTCCTACTCTTCGTTATGATTTCTGGTTTTGTGAAAGGCGAAGTTGACAACTGGAAAATAAGTGAAGAATATCTCAGAAAACTTACTGCAGTAACAGAGTAATTTTTAAAAATCTATTTACTTGCTCATATTCCAAGCAGTTTTCTGTTACATGTCCTTCATTAGTAATAAACACTATTATTGTTTTAATATGTTTTGTCAAAAATTTCAAAGCAAGTATGATAATGGTTACTTGATTCAGATATTCTTCCATTTGCTGTTATTTTTATCTTTCTTACAAGCTTGGACATAAAAATGTCATCTCATGCAGTTTTGTAAAGCAGACCTCTGTCATGATGAGAACACTTAAACATTTTTTTCAGAGTTGTAGGGTAGGAGGGTGCATGTATTTATCCTACCAATAACGAAAAAAAGTTATCTTTCTGCTGTATTTTTGTTCTTCATAGGAACCGCTCATCCTATGAAAATGTGACAAGTATGTATGGGAGTGGTGGCTTTATGCCATACGGTTTCACAGGAACATTGGCTGGTGCTGCCACCTGTTTTTATGCTTTTGTAGGATTTGACTGCATTGCAACAACTGGTATAGTATTTATATGTGTGTGTATATACATTTAACATGGGGGGTTTTTGCAAAAAAAAACCCCCAAAGAACCACAAACAATATAATAATCTGTCTACTCTTCTTACCTTGCTTTCTTCCAAACCTCTTTCAGCCAATGTAAAATGAGTATAAGTTTATTCCTGAATGTGGCTATCTTTCTGGGAAGAAGAGGGAGATTTTGTTTATTTTATTCCTGCTCTAAAGAAATGATTGTTGCTTTCTAAGTCTGGAAAGTTCTTAGTATACAATTTTTCTGCTCAAATAATGTTAATCACCTGCTCACTTTTACAGTTCTCTGTAAAAGATAAGGATAAGGAGGCTTTCTAATGGCTGATAGGGAATGAGTGCATTGAACTTATAAAGTGTAGGTAAATAACTAAAAATAATGGGCTTGGAGTACTCTGAATATACAATGTATTTTATGACACTTAATTTACCTCTATTTTAATGTTATTTCTGACAACAAAATACTGAGTTCTGTTCTGTGTGTCTCAGTTTATTTTACTCAGGTCTTTAAAACTTCCATTACAGATATGATTCCCATGACTTAGATTAACAAGTGATTTGTCTTTGATGTTATCTTTTAAAGCTGAAGGGGAAAATTAGTACGAATTTTTGGTGGGGCATTTTCTTTTCCTTTTTTCAGGAGAAGAGGTCAAGAATCCTCAGAAAGCAATACCCATAGGAATTGTGGTGTCCCTGCTTGTCTGCTTCATGGCCTATTTTGGGGTTTCAGCTGCACTGACACTTATGATGCCGTATTACCTGCTAGATGAGAAAAGTCCTCTGCCAGTAGCATTTGAATATGTTGGATGGAGTCCTGCTAAATACGTCGTAGCAGTGGGATCCCTCTGTGCTTTGTCTACAAGGTAAAGACGTTGAAATACTAATTCTATTGGGAAAAGCTGATTAATAACACATTACATTTATATGTGTATTTGTGTGTTCATTTTGAAGGCTCAATCCATGTGAAGAATTAGCAATAAGTATTATAAGCAAGTTTTAAATTTAAGCAGGTCTACATGACAGTAGCTGTATTAGTTTAGGTACCTTTTTTTTTAACTTTACTGTTATTGAACTCTACCTCTTTGGTAGACCCTTATTACCCCTGTTTTTTTAAAATTTAAGTAAGTATTTTCAAACATATGACCTTCAAGTTATCTTTATTAACTGACAAAGTAAACATCACCCATTTTGTCCTTTTTTGCTGTCTATTCCCAGTGACTCAGCAGTTTTTTGGGCTCTGTGTATTTGCAGGCAAAATTGAAGACATGATTAACTAGCTCCACTCCTCATCTTCATTGCCTGTCTCTGTTTTCCTCCAGTAGCCAGTCTGTCTTCTGACATCATCCTTTCCTGTGGTTTCTGTGTGGGTATTTGAGATGTAGATTATAGCTGTGAAAATATTATAATTTATTCCCCTTTTTGAAACTGTGAATGTAACCTTAACATATTATTTTGATTAAAAAGATCAGGGAGGGCATGATATGTATTAGTCTGTGTTCAAATATATTACACCCCAATTGTAATGTGATATAAACACTTCAATAAAATAGAAAATTGCTTGATATTTGAATTTAGGGATAGAAAACTGCTGATGCCAATCTTTTACCTGAGTTTATGTAGGTAAGGAGTCATTTACATGAGCTTCAGTGGAACTTTCCACAAAGGAAAACAAGTTGCCTGGGGAAACACTAATACGAACAGCACTCCGACATAACCCCGTAGGCATTAGCCCGAGTATGAGCTTGTTGACTGTGGGCAATGGTTTAAAGGAAAAGAAAGTTTAGATGCAGGATGGGATAGAAACATGAAGTAGTTCAGGAAGGACATTAAAAGAAATGTAGGATTGACTGAAGCATGTCACAGTTACACAGTTCATCCTGGGATTATAGTTATTTTCTATATAGTTGTCATGGTCCCCTCAGTTTGGAGGGTTTCACTGATTTTTTTCTTTACATTGATAAATAGTAAAAGTTACATATAAGAAACTAGATTAAAGAAATCAATACTGGAAAACAAAGTGAACTGAGATGGTAGGAATGCCTTTTTAGAAATTTGAACCGTTGGTCTCTTTTTCCAGCGTATCCTGAAGAATTATATTTACTCCTGTGGAGAGATTAATCTCTCAATCTGTTGACTGATGTTAGTTTAGAACAAAACAAAGGAAACTGTATTTCATACTCCTCAGTTTAGAGGTACAATTAAGAAAAAAACATTTGAATGAATTGCTTTTGGTCTTTACAGTTTCCTCTCACTGTGCTATGTCATGGGTATATGTCATGCTATTGTCCAGGGTAAGGATGTTTGTTAATATTGCCAGTATGTGAATGTACTTAAAGAAGGGTAGGATAAATGAACTTTACAAAGCTAAAACAACAACAAACTTTCTGGAATTTTTTGGAACGTACCTTCTTTGTGGAAGGTACACTCATGCATCAAAATCAGTTCATTTGCAATAAAAATTCTCTCCTGTCTAACCTTAACACTTGTGTCCCACAAGCATTACTGGATGTACCTAGCACCTGTGGTATGTAAGAGCTTTACCTTCTTTAAGTGATATAGGTGCTTCTCTAAAGTAAGAAGGGAAACCATTCACCTGGTTAAAAACTTCTGTGCTTGCTGCAGAGGTTATACTGGCTATGATTTTGCCTTTTGTTTTCTTAATTAAAAGTATTTCTCTTCGAGGGAAAGAAAACACCTAATTTAAGAAGTATGTTTAAGAGCTTCAAGTTATCAATAGTTTAAAAGCTTTATGTGTTCTGCTAATAACAAATCTAAATTAATTAGCTTTACTTCTTCCAAAAGAAGTCTTAATGAAGCTTGCCTAGAGGTGTTTTAATCGAAAGAATTAATCTGCCCAAGTATACTTGTATGGTGCTTACTTTGAATTACTGTTAATCAGGAGGCTTACATGGAAATATAGAGTGTAAGGGGTGCTGCTTATGCTTATTTATCTGCTGCTGACTGACAGACTTTCTTCAGGAATACTAAAGCTTAATTGCATAGTTAGTGTGATCTGGAACATGTTCCTGGTCCACTAACACCCAAGAACTACAGTGACGACAAGAGTTATCTTGCTAATCTGGATTCATTAATTATATAATGATAATGATAATGATAATAATAATAATAATAATAATATCAACTTCACAGTTTAAAAAAAAATCTATTTGTGTCTGATCTGTAGTACCTTGGGCTATGGGGCTTTCTGGTTTTGTCTTACAACCATACATTTTGTTTCTATACATGCCATTAATTAACATTTTTTATCTTGTCCATGAATACAACTCTGCATGAATTGTGTTTGCCATGTTGCATGTGTTTGCTTTTTACTCAGTCTTCTTGGATCCATTTTCCCAATACCACGTGTAATCTATGCTATGGCGAAGGATGGGTTGCTTTTCAAATGTCTAGCTCAAATCAATTCCAAAACGAAGACCCCACTAGTTGCTACTCTATCGTCTGGTGCAGTAGCAGGTGAGACTAAGAGTTGATCCTTGTAAAGAAAGGTGCACTGTTGAACACGTTGCATATATGGAAATGAACCACTGTTGTGCAGCTTTGATTTGCTTTGGACTGAAATGATCAAATCTGCTTGTTTCTAGCTAAAGTAGTCTACCAGTAAAACTTCTTTACCACAGATTTTTATTTGTTGGTTTATCTCAAGTGCTTTCAAAGCCTAGGGTCAAAATAAACAACAACCCAAAACCAAGAACATCAGTCGACCAAACAAAATACCAAGAGCAGCAACACAGAGCCTAAGCAAAACTATACCTAAACCCATTAACTCCTCCAAGCTTTCTTTTTGTGTAGTTGGGTTTACCAGTAAAGCATTGTGCTTTTAATAACCTGTATTTGAACTATACATTTTTCTGTTCTAGTCTTCTCGGCTCTATGTTCCCTTTGCCCCGAATTCTGTTTGCCATGGCACGTGATGGTTTACTCTTTAGTTTTCTTGCCAAAGTGAGTAAGAGGCAGGCACCAGTTTCTGCCACCTTGACAGCAGGGGTCATCTCTGGTAAGCTCTCAAAGCCCGTGTTACTTAAAACTGAGATTTAAATGCTCTATGCACGTGCATGGTACTTTATATTTTTGAAAAGGGCTGCTTGTTAACTTCCCTTGCATGCACAATGGGAATAAAATTACTGAGTAATCAACGGGTTTAAGAACTCCAGATCAAGCCAATCATGGTGGTGGTGATGGCCTTAATGTCACAGAATTCAATTTTTAATTTTTTTTTCAATATTAACCCCTTGTATGGTGAATAAGCTTGTTACTTAATCTGAGTCCCTTAGGCCTTGATGATCAGACAAGGGCTTCCTTGTCTGATGTAGACCTAATGTCTTTATCCCATCTATAAGGGGGGGAAAAGAACTGTCACATTTTTTATTATGAGATATAAGGAAAAAAATTACATTTGCAGCAGGATCAACTTTTGTGTAAAATACAAAGATTTTTAGAATTGTCTTCCAAAGAAAATGATTCTGTTGTTGTATCGGCTTACCAAGTTGTGGTTGAGGGGCATGTGTGTATTGGGGGCTTATGTGTCTGCACATATATGTATACACATTCATGCCTACATATATTTTACCAAAACAGTGTTTTGGGAGCTGTTGCCAACTATTATTGTCAATTCGTAAACTACAACTGTTTCACTTTTGTCCATACTTTTTGCAGAGGTACATGTAGCTGTGCCCAAATTTCATCGATTAGTGGGATGTCTAATCACCCAAGAAAACTGGAAGCTTCAGAAGTATTTAACTCAAAGGAAAATAAAAAAGTTTAAGTAATTAAAATACGAAATACATGCCTTAGAACTTTTAGCAACCTTGGCTAAAGTTAATCTCAAATAAAAGGTTCAGGAATGACACTAAACTATTTTTATTTATAGTCAGGGTCATCCTCAGATGCCACAAGACTGGATGCTCACGCTGTGTACTTGACAATAATGCAGAAAGGCACAGTTGTTGTCCAGATAGTTCCCACATGAAGCATAATTATCAGTTCCCTTTCCTTTGGTCAGAGTATAGATAGATTGCTTAGCACTACTTTTATTATTTCAAGTTTATTTTATTTGAATTTATCTTATTGACGTATTCTCCTGTAAGAATATGGAAGTGTAGTTTTGTGGGATGAAATCAAGATCTTTACATGAAATCACAGTAATGATGAGAAGAAAGAATAGTGTATTACCCAGCTGGTAAAGTGATTAATAAATTATACAGCCCTGCCTATAGCTCTGCAGCAGCTGACACTGGACTGCTTTTAGACAGTCTGGGGAATTTGGTGCATCAACAGCTCACCGGAAAACAGCTTTATCTACTGCTGGAGAAAGAGTAATTTCTTCTTCTAATTAAAAAAAAAAAATCCGCATATGGTAACTTGTGGTCATAAATAGTTTTGACAGAATAGTTATGGATGTATGCAACAGCTTATATTATCTGACTTTTCTATGCATTTTTAGCATGAATAGTTTTACAGCTGTAAGAAATACTAAGATGAGATGTTTAATTAAAGTTATCAGGTCAAGACTACAGCTGAGGCAACCGTCACATGTTATTATGTGACTTACGTTTTCACAGGTGGTAATCGTGATGGCAGAACTCTGCACATGGCAAAATCTTTTGTTGTCAGTCCAGTTTCATCATAAATGGACCTACTGTTGTCTCTTGGAGAAGAATTAAGAGTGTTGGAAAAGAAATACTCTGCCTTTTTTTCTCTTAGTAGAGAAGAACTACTAAGAAAAAACTTGCAGGCATTTTTCAGTTTGTTTCTAAAGTTAAAGAATATCCAGGCTCTACAGAGTAGCCTTTTGAAGCTAGGATTAAAAATTAAATATAGCTACTGTACATGAGATTTTAGTAGGTTCTGTTCTTCCTCAGGTTTGCTCTTCAGAGCATTAAAAGCAGTGAGGTATTCAAAAATCTGCTCTGCAAATTGCTTTTTGGATTTAGGAACATCCACTGTCATTAAAGAAAACAGGGTGGTCTTTCTTAATTGGAAAGAGAGACTCACAAATTATATAAAAGTTCTGTAATCCAGCAGTCTTGTTTTCAGAAAATCACATTTTGTGTCCTCCTTCAGGATCAAATACCAGCGGAGTATGTGTCCATGTGTTTGTGCACTTACGCAGCTGTCTACAAATACATTAACAAACGCATACCATAAATATTAAATATAAATATTTTTGAATATAGAATAATTTGGGTGTGCATATACACACAGGGTATAAAGACTACATTTAATAGTTTCTTTTGATGTTGAGATTACTGATGCCTCAAAAAAATGCATCTCAATAAAATACAAATATTTTAAGAGGCTCTTTGAGCACATATATTTCAAATCAATTGGAATTAGCCTTTCATTTACTGATAGCTTCTCCTAATTTTTTTATGAATAATGTTCTTCTATGTGCAAACAGCATAGACAAAAAAAGACATTCCAGAATCTCGAACTGAAGGTGGCATTAGCTTTCATAAACACAAGATTTCTAATTACTTCCACTGTCATGGAAGTTTCTGCCTCTGAGTTCAGTGATCATAAGAATATTAATTCTTGAGAGATGTTACTGGTCCTTCCTGAAGGTGAATTGAAAACTACTTTTAGTAAGGTAACCATTAAAAAAACCCCACAAAACTATTTTATTTGAGACAGCTCCTGAAAGTCCTCTTCACATAGAGTTCTTTCCCTGCTCAATAGAAATTTTACATCACAGTGACTTTTTTTCTCAGTTTGGCAGTGGGATCCATCCTTTCAGCTTTGGTGAGGTTCTGCTGCAGGATCTGAACTTTATTCTGTAAAAATGTATTTTTAATATGGCCCAAATTCAACAATATGTGTGCAAATACTTATATCCAAGTAAGTCCAATATAAGCATTTGATTATGCAGCATGACTCTATGACTCATCAGTGCCTATCTATATGAATGAAATCTCCAACTGTACGGAATTAGTTTTGGAATGATACCAGTTCCTTTAAAAATGTGGTTTTAAGGATTATCACGATTTCACTCATATTGCTGTCAGCAAAACAGTAAGTTACACTGCGGAAAGATTTGAAAATCTTACCTTAATATGTCTTAATATTAATCTTGGCACTTATGGTTAAACTTGATGATCTTAAACTTCTTTCCCAATGTGAATGATTCTACAGTTTTATGTCAGTCTCATGGAATTTTTTCCATTTCTTTTCTTTTTTAGCTGTAATGGCATTTCTATTTGACTTAAAGGCTTTAGTGGACATGATGTCTATTGGCACACTTCTTGCTTATTCACTTGTGGCAACCTGTGTCCTCATTCTTAGGTGAGCCAAAAACATCCTTTGTATTCTACTGTGGTTTATTTTGTGTTGGTCAGTAAATAAAAAAGTCATATTTACAAGACATGTCTTTTGCTAGACAGGCAATAGCTGTAAGCATATAAATGGTTTCTAAGAAGCAGTGACTCCTCAAAGGAAAAAATGGTATATTGTTGCATAAGTATAGCAGTGAGTTGGGTCGAAGCTTCTGGTGAAATCTAGACACCTTTTATTTTCCAGAAGAAGTATTGGTCCAAGCATTAGTTCCAAAGGTACTAAATACAAGCTTGAGTACAGAATTCAATGAACGATATTTTGATATGAATACAATGTATGCTGTACATCAGGCATATTGCATTTTGGGGACTATATGTGAAAGGGGTAGATATTCTAGGTTGTTCACAGGATGAGCAAGTTCAAATAGTTGCTTTGTATTATCCTAGTAAGAAATGTAAGACAAGGCAAGTGTTTTAAGTTATGGTAGCCCCAGAAGAGAATGCAAATATTATCTCTCAATGAGTGAGATTATAAATACTTCTCAGTAAAACTGGTGTCGGTCATGTTTGTAAAGTTATAGAATTATATATTGCTACCTATAGCTCACTTTATTATGTATTGCTCTTTTTCTTTTAAAAGGTCAGCCTTTATTACTTAAGGCTAAGTAATTAACTTTGAAAATTGTGTAACAGCTTAAATTCAGATAAAATTCTTTGTTGCAATAATCTACACTTTAAAAGAGAAGCCTATGCTATTTTAAAAGGACTTATTTACCATACATATTTTTAAAAATACACTTAAAAGCTAACAAAGCAGATATAAGCTTTCGGTTAATGCCAATTAGAAGCTCTTATAGTATGGAAAGCAAGTCAGAAACAAGCTCCCTTACTCTTTCCTTGCTGTTGACTACCAGACCCTGTCTTTTCTTTTTGTACGGGACTGGTCATTTATCTGAGCTGCTGGTGTATTCAGGTAGCTTAAAAAACTGCCCAAAAAAAGCTCCAAACAAACCAGTCCAAAAAGCAAGTTGCCATAGTATTTTTATATATGATAGTGACTAATTATGCTGTTGCAGTGCAGGTATAGCTTGGGAAATTCTGATGCTCCACTGAAAAGAATTTAGTACTTAAATAGATTCCTACAGTCATATTGCTTCAAATCCAGAAGTATGCTTACTGGTTTTTTATTACTCTGTTTTATACTTAGGTACCAACCCACCTATGAGGAACCAAAATACTCTCCAGAGAAAGCAGCTTTGGCTGCAGCTGAAAAGGGATCTGCAGTAAGTGAGTCTCAGATAAACATGATAGAAGAGAACAGCTTCCGTCTTCAGGCCTTGATTAGTCCATCCAGTTTACCGACTGAGCAGACTGCAACTATAGTTAACTTTTTAGTGGGTCTCTTAGGTAAGTATTCGGCTGTCCAAACTCACGTATGCATTAACATATATAGTGAAATTTTATTAAAGACAGGATTAAAAATCCACTGAGAACACGCCTTCTTTCAGTCATACTAAATGTGTCATTCTGTGCTTTTATCCTTCTTCATCAATCTAATCTGGAGTCATTTTCATTTAATTAAACATATTCATAACAACAGTACATGTTGAAGCTTGCTATCACTCTCCTTAAAAGTCACTTCCTCTTCAGTGCAGAGATTAAGTGACCTATTTCTGTAATTTTGTTTTTCATACAGCTTGCTTGATTTGTGGCTTGAGTGTCCTCATGACATATGGGATTCATTTCATTGCTAACTTGGAGCCCTGGAGTATTGGCCTTCTTGCTTTGTTGGTGGTATCCTTCATAGTTACCATTCTCCTCATCCAGAGGCAGCCTCAGAACCAGCAGAAAGTAGCCTTTATGGTGAATAACTTATTCTCTGTGTTATTCTCTGATGAGAGCTTTGGATGGATTCTAACGAGTGGGAGAGAGAACTTAGAAGCTGGAAAACAACTCAGAAACTGATGAGTGTACACTTTTCTGTGTAGTCTGCAATCCTTTGGAGCTCAATACAGAGTATAAATCCTTTCATTTTGCACTTTCACTTATATTCTAAGATCAGTTATTTAATGGAAATAATGAAGTACAGTGCTGAAGGTCAAGGAATCTGGTGGACCTTGGGGAGCACTTCAGAATAAGAGAGATAGATATATTATTTTTCAGCTGTAAATATATGAATTTATTAGTATATGTTTAGCACAAACTGGAAAGTTTTTCTATAGCCTTAGAGAATATATATTAAACATAATGTATTTTAAAAGTTTAAGATCTGTAGAAACTGTAGGTTAAGCTTAGTGAAAAAGAAAGTTTCACGACATTACAATGGAAAAAAAAATTTCTTTATTAGTGATTACACGTGTTACCTCTAGTTTGTGTTATAGACCTGAAGTGTGACGTGCAAAAAAAATTTAATACAAACACGTTAAATATTTCCTTTTAGGTTCCACTATTGCCATTTTTGCCATCATTCAGTATACTGGTAAATATTTACTTGATGGTACAATTAAGTGGAGAAACTTGGATGAGATTTAGCATCTGGATGGCACTTGGTATGTACTTCTGTTCATTTCAGTCACTTCATACACTAGAACTCATGAATCCCATCTTAGAACATTCTTTTCCTTAAATATTTGAAAAAATCTCTGTGATTTAATCAAAGTCAGCTAGTATTTCTAATCAAAACAAGAACATGCTTCAGAAGAAGTCTATATATATATATATATATATATATATATATGCAGTCAAAACTGCAAATATAGCTTTTGGGTAATATGAAGAATTCCAATAGGCCATGATTTTTTTCCTAGTAAGTATAGCCAAAATTGTGTAGAAACCTGCTTGTAACAGGTTTCTTCCCAGTATATCAGTCTGTCCTCTTTTAGATCTAGGAAATTGTATTAATTCCATCTAGACATAAATGAGAGGTACTAGTTTCCATAACCTACTAGAGCATTTAATTATGCAAAAATTAAGCACTGGAATGTCCTATAGAAACAGGGAAGACCTGAAGCATGAGCTCTGATTCAGATATCTGAAGAAGAAAATTCTTTTGCAAAATCTGTTCAGCCACAGAGAAATAACTACTTTTTAATGCACTACTTGCCTGAAAACCCTATGAACCTTTTTTGTTTTCCTTTTGGAAGGCTTCGTCATTTACTTTGCTTATGGCATCAGACACAGTGTTGAAGGTCATCGTGGCGATGGAAATGATGATTCTTGTTCAGAAAATAGTGGGTTGCAAGAAAAGAACCCAGTGGAAGAAGGGGATGACCCTGAAAATGCAAATGAAAGGGATCAATTTCTTCCACATGAAAGGACAAGTGAATGTTAAACTCTGCAAACACACAAATCTTTTAAACCTTCAATTGGGATTTTACTTGCAGACTGAAATTTCAGAAGCTTTCTGCCAACACTGGGCCTCTTGAAAGCGTTTGCTACAAGGCCTGATTGATATTTTGGATGAGCTGCTAATCCATCTTCATCATTTCAGAACTGACAGCATGGAGATTAATATTTAAATGTAAAAGATAAGAAGTACCCTTTGGCAAGCAAAAATTTGGAGGCATTATTTGAAGTGTCATCCAAAATCACTGGCAATCATCAAATATGAAGAATTTTAGAACTGTCTGCAAGAAGTTCTGAGTATTTGACAATGCACTGTGAACACACGTGCCTTTCATACCTTCTCCTTATCTTTGTTACGTGTTTTGGTAACAATCTAAATTCTCTTCTTTTTGTTGAAGTAACTCATGGGAGATAAATTTCATTCATACAAGCCTGGAAAGTATTTGCAGAATGAATGGTAATTCATGTGGTATGAATTAGATGCTTCGTAAAAATTAGAGGATCATATATTTATGTAAAAAGAAGTAATTGCTTATCTTTATTAATCATGACTACCAATCAGTAGTCATGGAGAACTCAAGCAGTGAAGATACTTCAAAGGTTTTTTAGTCCGTCTAAATAGCATTCAAGATTTCTACTTAAGTGCATGCCTTTGAAGGACGCTGTGTGTATAGAATAATACTCACAAGAGGAGCTCTTGTTTTCTGTAAAATCATCTGGGAAATAATCTGTTGGTTACAGTATTGACAGTGACAATCAGATGTGGTTTAGCAAATTTTGTGCTTTTGACTTCAGAAGGGCCAGAATTTCATCCGACTAAATAATTTGATCTACCTGCAGCAGTCATCCAGTTTTCCTCCTCACTACTCATTTTCCCCCCTATACTTTCTCCTTTATCGTGTTCCAGAACTGATATTGCTGAGATTAGCGTTACACATTGCTTCTCCTAAGAAAAATTAATGCACAAAATCCCAGATTTCTTTTCAGATGGAAGAGGAGGCTAAAAAACCAGAGGTCTGGGCTTCAGAAAAAAAACTTTATCATTTCAGTGCTTCATTAAGTCTTAAACGTATGTTAGTGCAGGACTGTTTTGTGAGTCAAGCCTACATCCCTAAATCCATTCATGCGGGTATGATGTCTAAATGCTAATTTATGTAAAGAAGCAAACTCGTGTGGCAGTGCTGGGTGAATAATTATTTTAATGCTGGTAAAACCAGAAACTGTTCTTCTTTCAGTGTAAGTCATGTTACCTGTCAAAGGCACCCAGATATTTTAACACTTTTTCTCAGCAAGGAGTAGGTTCAAGTCGCAGGAAGAATTCCACAATATGAAGTCATTTTGCAAGAATACATTTACAAAAAATCCTTCCCTAGAGTGAGAACTGTCTTGGACTTTGTCATGGAGAGTTGCAATCTGTTGCTGGTACTAACCAGTGGTATTAATCTCTATTGGTAGGTATAAGAACTTTAGATGCCATGAGAGCTATGTTGGTTGGCAGTGAAAAGCAGCTTACTTTTTATAACAGCTGGAATTTCACAAAAAAATAAAAGAAAAAAACCCCAAACTAGTTAGGCTGCTTCTGTCTCCTTTTTCAGAGCAACAAGTCACTCTTTTTAATCTTAAAATTACTTCTTCCCCAGTAGTCTTAAATCCTCAGCTTCAAAAAAAGCCATTGTTGTGGGAGCAAGTCAGCTGTACCCATGTAAAGCTTTTGCATGATGTCTTTACAAGCCTACAGTGAAACACAGCTCTTAAAATTCCTTCCACATCTCAGCACGTGGGAAGCACAGACTTAATTTTTGGCTATGGTTGTTGATGCCACAGAGCAGGCCAGCCAGGCTCCCAGGACGCAAACTGCTGCTGTTCTGTGATGTGCAAGGGAGACTCCATTCCCTCCCAAGGCCATCATAAGAATGTGCATGTGCTCGCCTGTCTATGCGTTTGCATCTGTCTGACATTAGCCCATAGCAAAACTGATATACTGGTTAAAATAATTTCTGTATTGCACTGGAGTTTTCCTTTGAAGGGATACTGTCAATATAATTAGCTTCTGACTAACACAAGTGCTAGCTAAGGCCTCTGGAGAGAACTAAAGGAAGTAAATTTTCTAGCTTATTTACCTGGCGGATGTGTCAGCACTTTGAGTATTGACAGTTTCCCCTTTCGTTTGTATGAATATTTCTCCCCCCTTGTTAGAGAAATTAATTATTTTAAAATAATAGAATGTGCCTGTACAAGAGTTGCTAAGACAGATGTGAGGAGCTGCAGCACCAGAACTATCCACATAACTAATGAGATATAAAATGGAATGAAAGGAAATTCATTGGGTACTCTTAGTTGCTTCAGCTGAGCAAAGCTTATTTATATGTGTGTATAGTCATTATTAGTCAGTGGCTGAGTGAAAACAGACAACGCAGAAGTAAGATATTTATGGTAAATTTAATGTACATTTGTATATGCAGCCTTAAAATTCCAGATGCTTTAGCAGGACTTTGCAGAAACAAAGAACATGCCATCCTTGTCCTTACACAGGAGCGATGGATGCAACAAATCCTGATTTGTTCTCACATTTGCTCTGTATCTGTACTTGCTGGAAGATCAGCTGAAAGCACAAGTCCATTGGAATTAAATAGTTGTTATTTTTTAACACAGTTGTTGATATTGTAAATTGTTCTGTGCAATTAATAATGGTACTTATTAATATAAAATACCTACTTTTGAAGGTAGCTTATTGGGTTTTTATTTCCTTTGTAGAAAAAAATTCTCATAAACTTTGTGTTGGTACATTCTGGATATACCATTAGATAAAGGAATTATTCTTACCCAGTTGGCTTTAAGAAAGTAAGCCAAAACATATTTAACAGAGAACAAAAAAATCTTTTTGTTCTGAGGTATAGCAGTTATAAAACATTTCTGAATAATTAATGTTAACTGAATTGATCCTCCTGTGGTATTTCAGTCCTAATTCTGCAGTGGGAAGTTCTATGAGGCAACTTAGATTTCATTGTCTATTATCATGGATAAAACAATTCTGTTAATAATAGTATGCTTTCTTGGGCACAACAAATCCTGGTCAGATTCCTGAAATCTGTCATATTGTGCTTATATTGCCAAGTGTTACAGCCATTTATATTACCTGCTGTTGGAGAACTATCAGCAATAAATGTCAATAGCAGTGATACAGAGTTACTTATGTACTTAAGTAGGAATTTAACTGTGTCATCCAGAAACTTCAAATGATACAATGAATTTAGAGGCAAAACTTGGTAAAGCTTAAATATATATTCTGTATTTTATTACATGATAAATGTACAAGTCTAATCACATTTCCCCTAAACTTTATGCCAAAACCCCCCTATATTTAAGAAATATAAGACATAGTGTTTTCATAGAAGTTTTAATAAGTGCCAATATCAATGTGCCATAAGCATCCTGAGGTGGTGAAATTGTGACAGTGCAGGAAACCTGTCTGGGACTGTGCAATTGGGTATGAGGCTTTTGACACTGAGGCACATTTTGTACAGTAGGAATTTAATTCACAGGACGGCTGGCATGTCTTACCTGAGTGCATAAAAAAGAAAATAAAAGCACCTTTTTAATGCTCTTGGGCCCTAATTCTTCCTAGACACACTGGGAAGTCTGTACAAATTGCAGTATGTTCACTGAAGGCACTGAGGTTACTCAGTGTTAAGCAAATACATATTTTACAGAAAGAGTGGGTGGTATTTCACATAGTATAGGATCTTGGTTTTTAATTTCCTGTACCTTTACTATTTCTTTCTGGTGTATGTTTTGAGGACCTCTGCATTTTTAATAGTTGGACCTTTTCAAAGCCAAATATAATGCCTTTACCAGATGCTGATCTGTTTTCCATTTGATATTAGAAATCAAACTCCTTAACATGAGCTAAGTTGAAGGATTTCTGTGCAGACATGCAGGCGTGCATTACAAAGAACTGTGTATATATATTTTTATATTGTCAGTTGGACAAATTTTGTTGCTTTTGTACGTTTTCATGAGCCTCGTGCCAGGTAAACTCCAGCTTCACCAAGTTTAATTGGAGTCAGAATATGAGGATTAGAATATTTAGGAGAGCTTTTTTCTTTTGTGGTACCAGAAAATAAAGCATGAAATATGTGTTACATATCTTTAAAAACAATTATGTGTGCATCATTTTAAAAAACATTCGCTTTCATATCCATCTTAACTTTTCTTTTTGTTCATATGTACATTTTAGTGATTATTTCTGTATTGTATGCTGCTGAGCATTTAAAGTGTAGATAGGAAGATTATGATGCAATTTAAACTACAAATTTGTATTTCTTTGAAGTGCTCTACCAAAATAAAAAGTCTTTAATTTTTATGAATGTAAAAATGCTTGTATTTAAGAATATGGTGCTTTTTTTATCCACTTTACAACAGAATTGTTATCAGTGACATTTTTAGTTACCTTAGTTCCAAATTCTAATGGAAATTACATTGCTCTTCATTGACTGTAAAACAGGCTTTGTGGGATAACAATTGTGCATTTGTTCCATATTTTTTAAATAAAGTTGAATATCACTTGTATGTCCTTCATACAGCAGCTGTAACTTTAACCATGACTATAGTTTTAGTTAACACTACAATAATATAGTGACTTAAAATCATCCGTATAGCCAGATATCTAATGTCATGACATTATACAAATCATAGCACATTTAAAATAAATAACATGATAACATTGTATGCATTTTATAGAGGGGAAAACACAACCATGTTTTATGTTTAAATGGGGAGATGGTCTGGAGATGAGGATACTTGCAGTGTTTGTTTCCTTCTTGCTTCCAAGCACTGAAGAAATCACTGAAATAGAGAGTAACAGCCTTTGATTTGGGCATTTTGTGTTACACTGCCAAACCAGAGATGATGTTAGGCTTGATTTCCAGAGGGGTCAAGTAGCCCTTGGCATTTATGTTCAACTTTCTGAAGCACCGAGCCTTGCCCTGATATTCTCCCAACCTCAGAGCTGGATGAATAAACTCGTTGTCTCTTTGCTCCCTTTTTCTGAAAAAAACCCAAACCAAATCAACTAACCACAACACTAACAATGCAAGCCCCCCCACTCCTACAAAAAATGCCCTCCAAAACCCAAAAAGACCCCGAACAAACCAGCCCCCAAAACCTTCCTCAATTTTGAATAGTACTGTGAGTATAGCAAGAAAATAAAAGCGTGTGTCTGGGCAATGGATAACAATAGTCTGGGCACAGAACCCTACTGCCAGGACAAGATTATCATCCGGCACTGTTTTCAAAGACATTTGAGTAGTCATCTTCCTTCACGGACTTAAAAGTAGCTATGACAGTATTTTTTCCGAGGTATACTCTTTATAAGGAATTATATAATAGTTTTCAAATTATTAATAATCACCTTACTGTACATACAGACGTACTAAGACCGGTCTTGAAAATCTTGGTTCCATGAAGCAGTGGAATAGGGCCACTGATTTAAATGAGGACGAGTCATTCTGCAAGCATCTCATCACATTTAAAATATTACTTGAAAAGATGTATTTAATCTATCGGGTCATTACATGAAGGTTTACATTAGTTCTTCTGATGGCTATAAATGAAAATGTTTTTCATGCATACCCATTGTAAGGTAGGACACTTAAAATTCATAAAATAGTTTTCCTTCCTCATTGTATACATCTGCATAGGAAAAAGGAATATGTCAGTTTAAAAATGTCTTAAAATTAATGCAGTCTGAGTGTTATTTCCATTTGCTATTACCATATTTTCCATAATACACTAATACTTGAAGCTCAGACACCATCAGATCATTGACCTACCCCGTATATGAAAGCAAGACAAAAATTTCACCTAGGAAAGCACATAAGGATTGCAACTAGCAGTTTTGCAGACAGAAAAAAACCCCAAAACAAACCCACTCTTCATCATAAGCAGGAGTTGTAAATATTTCTAATGCAAATTTGCAGTTTATACTACACAACTTTTCTGAGTTTTTTCTGAGATTCATTTACCTTAAAACAAAGACTGATAACCTTTTCCGATATAATATTTGGTGGTATCCTAACTGTTTCAAGGGGGAAAGACTTTTAAAATATCCTGTAGCACCAAAACCATTCTTTTTCTTAATTTGTCACAGGTAATGGATGACATGTTTATGATACACTGATGATAGAATGAAAAAGAGATCATGACATTTCATCATTGTACTCCACTCTTGGGCCATACTGGCTTCTTTATGCTAACCCAGGGTCAAGTCTCAGAGCAGGGTCAGGCAAGCAAGTCTCCAAACTCTGCAAGCGCATGTATTTATGAGGGTAGGGGAGCATTATGCATAGACCTTCTAACATTTTTTATGTGGATGCAGATGAAGCCTAGGCTTCCTTTAAGTAATCTGTAAAATACTCTGTTCTCACATTTGCTGTGGCCCTGGAGCTGTGGTCAGGGACACCATTTTTATTTATTTTTATTCACACTGAACTGTGGTTGTGTCTACTACAGGGTCTGCCTGTGATCTCTGACAGCCATTATTTTTCCCCCCTTCCAGTCCAGTGTCTTCACCTTGCCTTGCATCTACCTTTGTGGCCCCTCCAGTCACATTTTCCTCTCCCTTCTCCTCCAAGGAAACACTCAAATTTCAAGGAATGGCTTTTTCCAGCTCATTTGGGCAGAAACATACATGCGGCAAACATCGAGTTTACCACGTTCATCTCTTTGCTAGCACCGTCTCAATGTGCTTCACACAGGCATCCACAGAAACTTTGTCACAGCCTATGGAGCCCCAGGTTGGACCAGAGAGAGACCTTCTCTGTTTTCCACTGTGAGGTAGCTTTTCCTAAGCTATTGGGAATCTCTTGCGGTGGCAGACTGGTACGAGTGCAATAGTTTGACGTAAAAATGTACTTTTGCTGTCTTAGGCCAGCACTGTTCAGTGCCCGACGTGCAGCCCTGGGGGTCACCTGTGATACAGCCTGCGCGGCTCTCGCTGCTCCGCTCTGCCCACCCAGGGCAGCCAGCAGCCGGCCCTGTGCAGAGCCTTGTATGGCGAGGGGCAGCTGTCACGGAGGAGCTGGTTCGGCCTTCCCGGGTGTACCGGGGCTCCGCACACGGGGCGTCCAGCGACGAAGGGCGGTGGCAGCAGGNCCGGGGCCGCCCCGCCGCCGCGCCCGCCCCGCCGCCACCGCGCCCGGGCCGCTCCCGCCATGCGGCTGTGGGTGCTCCTCAGCCTGCTGCTGCTGCTGCTGCAGGAAGCGCTGCCACAGGGTGAGCCGCCGCCCCGACGGGGCCCCCGACTTCGCGAGGCGCCGCGGGCTTCCCTTTTTCCAGTCGTACCCGCCGGCCCGACAGTCCCCGGGACAGGAGCGGGAGCCATCACGGGAGGGAGCGGCGGCGGGGCTCCCGTCCCGCTGGGCAGAGGCGGAGGGAAGGCGGGTTGCTCGCATCGTGTGCGGCCAGCAAGTCGCCGAAGCCTTCCGGCGAAAATGTGGGTTTGGGTTTTGGGAGAGGCGTTCGCGGCAGCCCCGGCTGCTCCTGCCGCCCGCTCTCTTTGGGGTAAAATGTTTGAGTCCGCGTCCAAGCCCGTGTGGCGCCTGAGGAGGGACAGTGCCGGACGTGGGAGAGTGCTGGACGTGGGACAGTGCCGGACATGGGACAGTGCTGGACGTGGTGCTCGGATCTAGAAAACATCCAAAAAATTTACTGGTTTTGTGCATCGTTGTTCGATTGAGAGCATCGAACTTTACTCGTTAACTCCAGGCTGTGAGAAAGTCTTGTTGGGGAGGTTTTTGGGAAGGGACATTCATAACTAACTCTTGATTACGTAGACTTAACTAGGCAAAAGTGAGGCTCTTTCCGTCTTGCAAAATGTGAATGAACTTATTAATACTTATTGGGAAGAAACAACAACAAATTCCATTGTTTTTCTCCACGGGAAGGGCTTGGGGATCAAGGCCTGCACAGCCCGTGGACGGGTTTGTAGAGAAATGGGAGGCAGGCTCTTAGGTGAGTGGTGAAAGGCAAAGAAGCATTTACACAAGTGCTTCAGGAGGTCATAAGGAATACATTCTTGTAAGAACATTAAAAATCGTCCACTGTTAAGAGAGCTGTTAAGCATAGAAAGAATTTGTCAGAGGAGGCGGTAGAGTCTCCAGCCTTTGGGAAAGTCGGAGCTCAACTGGACAAGGCTCAGAGCAGCTGAACAGAGATGGGAAGGGACTTCCAGAAGCCTTTTCCAGCCTAGTTTTTCTCACGACTACATGCAGAGGAATTGCACTGTGGATCAGAGTGGTGTGGGAGAGGATTTCTGCTGAAAGATCTGGTCTGTGGGTATACCACATCAAGAAAAGTGTTTCTTATTTGAGAAGTAGACAGTAAAAACACAGAATAAGAAATCAGTTCTAACTTGGGCAAAAGATTTCCCAAGTCTATGTTTTTGTCAGTTTGTCATGGTTATACTGAGGTTTGACTGGGTGCTTCCCTCTCTGCCATCCAGAAGCTTAGCAATGGGAGAAAGTCATCTGGCATATTTAATAAGAGTTTCTTGTCCAAAGCTAAATATAGAAGTCATAATGTAGGAATTGTAATTTCAAAATAGTCTTCCTAATTTAGCTTAAATTAATTTATGAACTAATGACATATACGCCCCTCCAGACTGGCCATGTGTTTGGATGATTACCTTTTCATTTGAAGTGCCACAAATGTTGTGTCCAGCCTGTTCTGTTACATTACTTGTAATCACAAAGACTCTTTCCTCACATAGTAATCCCGCTGGTTAATTATACTTTATGGTAACCGCACAATTAATTAATTAATTAATTAATTATTTTTACAAAAAATTTAGTTTATGGTAACCTCACAATTTTATTTTCTTCTCAAGGAAGAATTTATCAGTATTAATTGAGAGTTTTTTCAGTCTCTGCTGGTGCCAAGATGTAGCATGGGGCCTGCCTTGTGGAATGGGTATGTTTGGTGGACAGTGAACCTGATTCCTTTGTACTTGTGGGAGACCTTGCTCCCACTCTGCTTTTCAAGTTCTCCAGGCTGACACTTGAAGATCGGGGGCCTTCTCAAGTTATAACCTGTGCAGCTGTGAGACCAGTGGAATGAGCTTGTGCATGTAGGTGGTGTCCCAAATAAAAAATGCATGCTCTTTAGGATTGTATAACTAACACCCATTTTGAAATTGTTTTGTGTGTGACATTTGTGAGAATAAGGGGCAGACAAACATTAAAGGATGAGACAAATACTGTGAACCAGGAACAGAAGTGCTGCATGATGTATTTCTGTGACATATGGATGCATATTCTCCTACTTTGGCAGGGTGAGTTAGTAGGGACCCTGAATGTACTGTTGCAGCTGAAATTAGTACAGTGCCTCTTAGAACTGACATTAGGAGCTGATCAGAGGTAGAAATGAGGCATTTTCTCAATGAATATTTTTCTAAGCCTTAAGTTTATTATATTTATATATATACTAAGAAGTGCTGTTGCACTAAAGCAGTGCAGCATTAAACAGTACAATGTTATTAAAACAGTGAGGGCTCTGTGCATGCCTCTAGTGAGACAGTAAAATATCCCAAACGTGGCATATTCATGTGCTTGCATAAATGGGCTAGTTGACTTTGTTCCCTTTCTTGGGAAAGTCTTGCAGATTGGGTAAGGAAATGGAGGATTCTTGGTGACGGTTTCTGTGTTCCTGGAGGGATTTGATTTTGTGTCCTTTTTACCTTAGGTGGTACTGTAGCAGTTAATTTAGTTATCTGGCATGGAAAGACTTAATTCAGCTATGACAGAAGACAGGATTGTGAGGTGCAGAAGTGGTGGTGTCAGTAGATATCTTACAGCAGACTTACAAGGGAATGTTGGGAAGGAGCATGGCCATGGCTTGCTTGGAAACTCACCTCTCTGGGAGGTGCAACAGAGGCAGAACCAGGTTTTCTGTGTAGGAAGATAAAAGCTCCTCTGATGGTGCTTCCTGAAATGCCTCTGCTGTCACGTGGAGGGAAATACAAGGTCAGGCAGACAAGGGTCTCACTGAGCAGCTGGGAGTGTGGTATAGGAGGAAAGTGTTCAGACTTTTTCTGAACTGCAGAAACATGGAACAGAGGAAGCTTGTGTGGAGAGAAAAAACTTTGTCTTGAGAAAATCAAAACCAGGCTTCTGGCACTTAAAATTGAAAATCTTTCATAGTGGAGTCTTTAACAGTTTCTTAAAGGCAGAGTGTCAGGTGTGGCAGAGCACAGAGTATGGGATGAAGCATTTCTTAGGGGTGAGGTTGCAGGATCCATGTACCTTCGAAATAGTGTCAGGATTGAGGCTAGCAGAAAGTAGTGGAAATGTCAAAGAGTAGTTTGAGCAAATTTCAGTAGGGTTTGATGGGGGAAAAAAATGAAAAAGGATGGCTGAACCAAAGCTCATGTGCTGCTACAGACTTATCTGGAAAGTTCAACAGGGACCTGGAATGGCCAGTTTGAAATGGGAATGCTTATTCAAAAGGCTTATCAGGCCTGTCGGTGGAAGCTGCTGGTACTAGGACACAGAAGCTTCTAATACTAGGGTGCAGTACTGTGATGGAATTCCACTAAGATGGAATAGCTTACCCAAGGGAGAAGTGGCAGTATGTGTTGAAGAAAACTTTCGTGTTAAACCTGTTTCCTGGTGGATTTTGATGGTAAAAGACATCTGGACTGAAATACCAGCCATGTGGAGAAGGGTAACTGACCACCCAATGTGTAATGACTGCTCTGCTAAGGATAATCAGAGGGGCAGCAAGGACTGGATAGAAAAGCAAAAGGAAGAATAACTTCCCCTCGCATGGGCTGGGTCACACACATCGGAGTGTGGTGCAGAATGCAGTTGTTTAGATGCCACAAATAATGACTTAGAGCTGCTTCTCAGAGAGCCCCTGAGAAGAGCAGCAATTCTTGACTTGATCTGGAGCAGTACTCAGGTAATTGGATTCAGATGTTGCTGTGGAACAGCCAGACTGTAGTTTTAATATTCTTGCAGGAATAATAAAAGACAAAGAAACCCCTGATGTATTTAATTTTGGAAGGGGGAATTACATAAGAGGAGGAGGCTCCTTAACTCACATATGAGTTAAATATAAAAACCGGAATAAAGCAGACAAAAAGAGTTTGAGAAACAGCTTACAAAAGGATAAAAGCAGCCATAAATCCTTTTTCTTCTTCTGATGTACCATGGTAGGGCAGGGAGACATGGCTGCAGAATTTTTATGGCTGGTAGGAATGGGGGATAAGAAAGAGCATCTATAGAAAGTAAAATTAAAAAATTTATCTGTGTGCACCCATGTTCACTATGGAGGTGCTTAGAGGGGTTTTAATGGAAAATGGTGACATGATAAGCATAGAAGAAACTTGAGAGTGCAGTATCCTACGAAGCACTATAACAGCAGACTCTGAGACAGAATTCTTCTCTATGGGGAGAAACATTAGAGGACATCTCATTAATATGCCAAAAGAATCAGTGTTAGAGAAAATCAGCAACAGAAATTGTTTAAGTGCCATGATTTTATGATAGACACCTGAGGCGTAAAAGAAATTTGAACCTGAAATTGGTGAAGCCTTAACCCAGGTGCATAGCTTGTCATAACTTATCATCTTTTTCCAGAGAAGGGCAATGAAGCTGGTAAAGGATCTAGAGGGTAAGTCCTATGAGGAGCAGCTGAGAGAGCTGGGGTTGCTTAGCCTGGAGAAAAGAGGCTCAGTAGTGACTTTATCACTCTCTACAACTGCCTGAAAGGAGGTGGTAGCAAGGTGGGGTTTGTCCTCTTTTCCCAGGTAACCAGTGACAGGACGAGAGGACAGAGCCTCAGGCTGGGCCAAGGGAGGTTCAGGTTGGACATTAGGAGGAATTTCTTCACAGAAGGTGTGATCAGACATTGGAATGAACTGCCAAGGGAGGTGGTGGAATCACCATCCCTGGAGGTGTTTAAGGAAAGACTGGATGGCACTTAGTGCTGTGGTATAATTGACATAGTGGTTTTTGGTCAAAGGCTGGACTTGATGATCTCAGAGGTCTTTTCCAACTGAATTAGTTCTGTGGTATCACTACATACCACTATATCATATCATATAATTATACCTTTCCAGGAAAATGGAAATATCCCAGTATTTTATGATATTTGAGAGAGGTAGAGGAACAAAACCAGATATCTGTATTCTGTAGACTGAACTCATGAATAAACAGGCATGAATTGCAGAAAAGTCAGTATGGCTTTGGCATGGCTGTCTTTTTTTTTTTCCCTTGAGAAGTATCTTTTGTTTTTCAGATCTGCTGAGGTTCTCTGAGGGCTTTTTGTAAGCGTGTGGCCATGGATGAATTGGTCGATGTATTTGGATTCCCAAAGGCTTTTATTAAGCCCGTTGTAAAATATTCCTTGGGAACCAAGGTGCTGTGAGACAAGGGAAGACCTCTCATGAAACAGTAACTAATAGGAAATAAAGAATAAGAGTTAGTCTTTTTGCAGTATGGATAGAAATGCTTTTATCCAGTTGAATTTAACTGGGATCTTGTAAGACACATGCTTTTCAGCATGTTTAGTATTTGTTAAAAGAAAACTGTCAGTAAAGAGTTGTAGAATGATCTCTCAAATTGGAAAGACTGGGCAGGGAAAACAGGACTTCAAATTCTGTGTTGGTAGATGCTAAGTAACACAAATTGTTCTAACTTCATATATGCCTTGATGGGTTTCTACTTAGGAATTATTAACCAATAGTTCCTACTTAGGAAAGTCATCTTGGAATTACACTTGATTATTTTAAAGAAAGTCATCTCCTAATAGTGCTGTCTTGAAAAGTAATGAGCTGTTCTAGACAGGAAAGAAGACACCATTAATACATACAACTGAATTTAAGCATACCTTGAACCTGTTGTACAGTCTGCTTTTGTGTTCTTGCCCATCACCCAAATGTGGTGTAGCGGACCTGTTGTAAGATGCAAATTCCTTACACGAACAATTATACAGAGTAGGACTTGTTAGTCTGGAAAGAATATGAGTCAAAACCACTGAAGTTTTGTAAAAGTGTATGTGCTGGAGAGAATGTTGTTGGAGAAACATGGATATTTATTAATTTAATACAAAAACTAGGAGGCCTCTAGTATATATGTGTAATTTGTGTAATTTTGAGAACTGACCGGACAAATTAATGAAGGAAAACATCCAAGGACAATATAATAAAAAAATACAAAAAAACCCCCCAAAAACTAGCCAAGCACAGTAAAATGTGAGGAGTTCACAGACCCCTTGAGCTAAAGGTTCTTGGAAGCTTAGGAGGGTAGTAATCAAAGGAGCAGAGTTGGTCACCCTGTTCCCTGATTGGCATCTGACACTAGGTGGTGTCAGTGCAAATAATTTTGGCCTGGCCCACTGTAGCCTTTCTAATGGTAATGCAAGGAAAAAACGCTAGAACTTCCTGATTTTTAAATTTAAGCTCACAAGGCACCACACTGTTTAAAAAAAATGTGTTGTACATCAGCCTGGACTTGGAGAAGTCAAAGCTGATGCAGTGCAAGGTGTCCAGCTGGGGTTTGAGGAGTGTCACAGGAGCCATCTGTGGCAGGAATCTGGAAATCCTGCTGTTCATACTGGCAGACAGTACCAGTTTTAACTCATGTTGAGTGTACAGCAGAGCTGGTTTTCATTCCAGAGGGAGCTTGTTGATTGATTTGTACAATGAAATACCTCAGCGTTTCCATGTGGAAAACAAGAATTAGCTGTCAGGCGCAGTTAGTGGAGATTCTGGTGTCTGGCAAAAGTAGTTTTAGGCTTGTGTCACAAAAGAACTGTGCTTCCTGATGTCAGTTAAAGTTGGAATTTAAATTTTTTCTTTAATTTTTTTTTAGTATTTGAGACACCTCACTTTTTCTTTCTGTTTTCTTTGTTTGTAAAGGCAACTGTGCATCCCTCTTGTCTCTAGGAGATAATGAAATCTCTTGTTTGTCTCTGAATAAGATTCTGTCTTCATCTGGACTGTCAAAATAAATGGCTCTTACGGAGAAGTGATGACTTAAATAAATCAACTTCAAGTGACTTAAGTGTCATTTGCATTTCAGTAATTACTGTAAATGAGGAAAACTGCATTACTATCAGTATTTTATAAATTGTCGTGAAGTTCTACACATGTCAGTTCTTCATGTGTCCCTTATGGTAGCGTGGAGTGTGAAGAGGTTATGCAGAATTGATGGGCACATGACATGAATGTGGAGAGCTTGTGTGGCATTGAGTACTGCATGGCAATACCAGGAGGTGGAAATGACAAAAGTGGCTGGAGATAGAAGTGCTGTATTTCTTTCCCTTACCATTTATAAAGTTTTCAAACCTTGCATATTTCTCTGTTTATATAAGTATAGGTTTTCCACATGTTGTTGAAAGCTCTGTTTTTTTTCCTTTTTCACCAGGAAAATGGGTCATGGCAGACTTAAAAAACTTATGGAAATTAACTCTTGCTAAGTTTTATGCATCTTTTCTAGGAAGAACAAAACTTCAGTTATTCTCTGGGATAATAAGGAAGATTTTTTTTTCAAAAAGACTATATAAACATTGCCTTGTTTCATTTATTTTACCAGTTATTGGACAGCCTGTGAAGAGTAAGCGTCCAAAAGAACCTGGGGAAAATAAAATTAAGCCCGTTAACAAGAAAGTAAAACCCAAGACTCCCAGAATGAAGGAGAGAGAATCTGCAGACTCTTCTCTGAAGTCCCAGTCCATACTGACACAGGTGATGGATAAAGGTCATTTCCAGAAACTAGCTGCCACTTTAAGCCTGGCTGCTGGACAAAGCATAGAACTGCGATGTAAGGGGAGTAATGTTACTTGGAACTATCCTTCATATTTAGACACCTTCAAAGACTCCAGACTCAGGTAAGCTATTTTTCATTTTTTGCAGGAAAAATCCAGAACTTTTTTCCCCCTACTGCTTTCAGCACCACTGGTGTTTTTGTTTGTTTGTTTGTTTACATTTTTACAATCAAGATGTTCTATCTAATAGTTTTTAGTGTCAGCAAAAAGGAGGAGCAACTTTTAGTCATCACCAGTTATGGCCTTGTGATTTGCATTGTGGGATAGTCTTACAGCACGTGAACTGTATTTCCTTCAGATGAATCTAAAATAAAGATGATGTTCACCATTGTTCTGCAGCCACAAACAGGGAACACGTTAGGGTTCGCCCAAAGTAAAACTCTCAAAGTGTGTGAGTGTGGATGTCAGGTGCTCACTGCAAACCCTATTGCTCTACAGAGACCTGCTCCTGTTGGGCAGTAATGGTTGCTAATGTGGCTACCACGTGAGGTAGTAAGGTTAATTTCCTGAAGAGACTCAAACCCACATCTCTTAACTAGCAAAAAATACACCAGCCTCCATGCTAAGGAGCAAGTGAGAGTAGTGGTTCAGAGTTGCCTTTGTGTGCAAAAGGGAATTGCAGGGCTTGTGTTGTGTCAGAGTTTAATGCTGAGGATTGTCACTTTAAATCAAGGAAGGCTTTTTTTTTCATCTAGAGACATCTTAATCGAAACCACATAAAGATTTGTTAGAGCAGGAAGAGGAACTGAGGGCTCCCTCCTTTTTTTTGCCCCACCATCTGAGTGTCCTGTTGCTCTGAACATCTTTTCTGAGACTCCATACATTGTTTGCCTTCCTGATTTTTGAGGATAGTACACATAGCTAAATGTAGATTAAATGTAGATTAAATGTAGTAATTGAGTTCTGTATTAGAGGAGGGAGGGGTATATTAGAAAGAGGAGGGGTATATAAGGAGCTTAAGGATGTCTTCCACAGACATTTTGCCCTGAGTAGTGTTTGTTTTCACTGACTGTTTTATGGAGACAGTGAAGCACTGTGAGTGATACCCAAAGAAAGAACTGTATGGAGGTTTTCTTGGATTATTAGGTGAGAAGGGCACAGAGATATAAGTCAAGATATCAGCTGCTCTTTTCCTTTTGTTCCTAAACTAAGTACAAGTGTGTATGCTCTCTCTAAGTAACTCAGGTTATGTGAATCTCAGTGATCTATTTCACTTATTTATAGGTGTGATGTTACCTTAAAATCACTCCCAGTTAATTAATTTTTCAGATATATTCTTCTTCTTTCCACTTCTCTTTCCCAAGAGGAGTGTTGATGAACAGCAGTTACATGCTGTGATCTCTAGCACATCATCCTGTAATTCATGAGCCAGTTCTCTGTGCAATTATTTGCTTGTCCCTTGTTGGCTGAGGAGTTCAAGAACTACCCTGGCTGAGTGCAAGGCTTCTGCCACAGAAAGTTACAGCAGCAAGCTGGTTCCTGCTGTGGGCTTATCGCAGCAATGTCTCTCAAAAGATCTTGTGGCTGATTTAAACTGCTGCTGCTTATTCTTTTGCAACGAGTACTGTTCTACGTAGGTTTCTTTCAGTAGGTGGCGTTTATTAGCTGCCATACAGACCTGGCCTCCCAGCAAGCCGGAGCTGGATGTGCAAATCATCAGGGAGCGTGTGTGTACATGGTGGTGGTTCTCAAGTCTTATCTTAATGTTTTGTGCACTTACAAATAGGTTACTGGCATGGTTTGGTCCTGTAGACCTCCAGGCCATGTTATCTGAGTATCAGCATCTGGAATTGAAGAACGTAGGGCAAGTATTCAGAGTTTTTGGAGAGGAATCTGAATGCTTCTTAATTGGTTGGCTGTCTATTCCTCTCATGCAAAATTAAGTGTTCTGTGTTGATGCATATGGGACAAAATACAAGAAATTGAGATAGTTTGGGAAAACAAAAAAAAATACGTGTGTCATGATTGTGTAGTTTTCTGTTTTCCAGTTTGAAGTAGTTTAGGATCCTGTTGCCTCAGCAATTTACATTTCAGTTCTCAGTCAAGTTAACAGTAGTAATTTAACCATACAACAAAGGCTAGTAACGCCATACAAAATAAATGCTATAAAACATTTTGACTGGGTGGATATAACTTGCCTAAGTATTTCTTTTCCTTTAGAAGTATGTAAGTCATATACTTAAGGATCTGTATTGAAATATAATAGTCATTGCTTTTGAAATAAGTTGTTAAAGCAGTAAGGCTGTGTTTGACTAAATCAACAGTTTTGAATGCAAGCAGGAGATCCTAAAATTAACTAGAGAAATTGAAAACATAGATTAAAAGCAGATTTCAGAGTCACAGAATAGTAATAATTTATGGAGACATTGACCACAGAATCCTGTGCAGTTACATTTTCATCACATTTTCATCCCAGTTTTAGCATGGCTTTGGTAATTATCTCAAGGTCTTTACTGTAGTGCTAATAGGTGCATACGAATTAAAGTCTGCTCTATAGAATGTGAAATTTGAAATTTGTGTTCTGTGGTTTTAGAAAGCTTTGATGGAGTTTGACTGGAAGTACCATAAAGGTACCATGTTACTTAGCTCACTTGGCAGCGTTCCTAAGTGAGTTGGCACGAGAAAAAGTTAACAAAGCTATGATCTTTGAAGAAGAGCTTAGATCTTCCTCCTGGCACGTGCAAGACCATGTACCAAGCATCATCTGCAATAGGCAATTTAAAAAATTTTATTAATATATTACTTTCATTATTTTAAAACAAAATGATGAATATAGGGCAGAGGGGAGAAATTCAGAAAAGTTATTAGCAAATAATAACCTACAGCAGAAATTGTTTAATCATCTAGATAGATATATGTCCAGTATCTTCTTTACTATATATGTATCTTCTAACGTTTTTTGAAATGTACTTGAAGACCAAGAATAAGAATAACCTTCATTACCAGTTAGTGAGGTGTGCGGTGAAACCCAAGCAAATTAACTGGGCTGGGCTTTTTTACCTTAGATTTCCATGCAGGTCTTGCTGGAGTTGGGGCACTGGTGCAAACCAGAATTGATGGCAGCAGCAGGGGAAAGTGCTGGGGGTGTGAGGAGGTAATAGAAAATGAAGAAGGAGTGGGTTGGTGTGCCAGAGGAAAAGTGAAGAGGAGGAGGGACAATGGTGATGAGATCCCTGCTGGGGACTAATAACTACAATTTTTTTTTTCATTTTAATGCTCCTATAGAAACAGATGCTCAGGCATCCAATTCCTACTTTTCCATTAAATCCCATTAGAAGGGATGTGTAAATTCAACTTCTGTGGCATTTTGGTTTACAACTAGTTAAATTTAGCATCAATGTCATGTATTTTCTATGGATGGTTGCAAAAAGAAGTAGGGATAAAAGCTGGATGTTTTGCCTCCATGCTGTGCTTACCACATTTTTAACTCACCCAGATGGTAAGGGGAATACAGCAACCTGGGGGACAAGGGGACAATATGCCTTTTCTAAGGAGGAAGATTTTAATTAGAAGAGCCATTTCTGTAGTATTACTGGCTATGCTTTCATTCAATTTGTCCTTGTAGTCATACTTTACAACCTGGTAAATAAAATATTTTGCTTGCTGTAGTAGAGAGTCTCAGTTTTTAATAGGTCTGGAGCTGTTACATATGCTAAAAATATCACATCCGAGGGAGGGAGAGATGCTGGGTGAAAGGAGGAGGAGGAGGACTCTCTGGCTGTTTCCTGCTGAGATGGAGCAGAAATTCTGCCTTTCCACTGTTCTAACTGGAGTACATAACAGTAGACACTGAAATAATTTACTTAGCTTAAGAGACTGTAGCATGCAATACAACTCCAGGAGAAAGCTCGAATCATGCAGACATGGCTCCCAGCTGAAGGACACACACAAGCTTGCTTCAGAAGTTCAGAACTAGCCTGTTACCTGTAATGCTGTCTTGCTTTGTGCAGCACATAAATACTTCTTGTCTGAAAACTTTGTGTGCTGGCTGAACTGGCCAAAAACATTGATGGTGTTAAGAGTCAGAGGTTGCTCTTGCACCCCCAGTATGGAAAGGCTGGAATGCTGTTTTGTAAGACTGTGAATAACAAATTAATGACTGGAGGCTCACCCAGAAACTGGATCTACAACATATGAGAGGGATGAAAATAAAAATATGGGCAGGCACATTTTCCCTTTACTACAGCTTTGTAGTAGAAAGCTGCTCTAGATGAAGGCAGTGTGACTTCACACAGTCTCTGCAGTGCCTGATTGGAGCATGGGTCTCTCCCCTGCTGAAGACCAGCTGCATTTAACTTCGTCTGATAAGTTAACTCACATGAAATGGAGCTGCTCTAATGGAAGAAGCTGGGGCAAACAGCTGGACATGCATCACATGTACATTCTTGTGAGCAGAGGGTGTCTGGACAGGAGCACTCTCACAAAAATTGAGGAAACTGGATTTTGTAGGGGGCAAAATTAGACTGAAATTAGACTGCTTTCACTGAATGCAGACTCCCACAGGCTTAGTGGGACGTCTGTTGTGCTCATGTATATAACTGAATTTAATTTTGCTGCTTGTGCTTTGAAGTCTGAAAGCTAAGGATTTTTTTGTTGTGTAAAACAGTGAGATGTTATGTTCCTGTCCTAGTGAGCGTGTATTTGAGATAAGCTCTCTTTTGTCAGTATGAATGCAGCTGCTGGAGAAGAGCTTGGTAGATGCTCTTTGAGTGATGCTATGTACAGTCTTTATATATATATATATATATTAGCGTCTAAATATGGCATAGTTTTCTGGCAAAAATCTTCTGAACTGTAAATATCTAAAGTTTATTAAGATGAATGTATGGAATAAGATTTTGGGCTACTTTTCTAGTTTCTTCAAACTATGGTAATGTTTGTGTATACAACATTTTTACTTTGTGACATCTACAACACAGCAAAGTTTTGGCTTCTGAGTCAGATTTCCCAGCATCTAAAATATTAATGAAGTAGTAATGAAGTAATAAATTATCCTGGAAATATTGGTCAGCTGTAGGATTTACCATTTATAATTTATTTTATATGGCGTGTTTTGTCTGCTTAATATGGTCATGTCTCAAGTTTCAGCACTTCCACTCTCAGTAGCCAGGTTTTGTTAGTGCATGTTTGTGGATGACTTGCTACATCATTTCCATAGATTACTGGATAGCTTGTTCTCAGTTAAGAAGAACACACTGTACAAGAATTAATTAACTCTGACCTTATTTTTCTGCCTGTTGGGATTTCGAGCTATAGCTCAGTGTCTGCATTAATGATTGCAGGCAAAAGTGTTCTGGCATAGTGGTTTCTCTGTATTGTTGACATTTAGTACTTGATCCTTGGAAAACATTTTATTCTGAGGTAGTCATATAGCCTGTGAACTGTGAAACTAAATAATAATAATACAGACTAGGACATGTTTTGGATTTATCTTTTCTTCCTGTTGAGTATGATATACAGCGTGTTTTCTTGCACAAATAGGAATCTCTCAAACGTTATCCAAAAACTGAAGATAATTTATAATGTAAAGTAGTGTATATATTAAAAATGGAAAGGCTACTGCACCATAATTACATGATTCTAAAAAGTGGAATCAGACAAGGTTGTGTAGGACAAGTGCATTAGTGGATAGGAAACATGATTTGCCTGTTTATTGAGGCAGGCCTCAAAACTGCCCTGTGGTGGATCCATGTACTAAAGGTGTCTGAGGGCTCAACTGGAAAAGGTAATTCTGTTATCTCTGTTTGAGGTGTGTATTTGGTGTGCTTTTATCTCTAAGCTGCTGGCCTGACTGAAGGCTGAATGTTGGGTTACATGAATTGCTGCTTGTGATTGCTGGTAGTTGTGCAGACTGCTAGCAGAACACCTGGGGAGTCAGAACTTTTGGGAAGCACATGCAGCTGAAGTGGTGGCCTCTGTTTAAACAGTTACTCTGCCTGCAATGGAGAGTTAAGCAAAATAGAGCTTTTAGAGAACACAGCACACTCAGGCATGTTTAAAGTACTGCTGTTACCCAGTGATGAGGTGTTTCAGAGGATAAAAATTTCTTGAAAGATGCTAATCCCAGAAAGAAATTATTCAGTCGGGTATCTGCCTTACAGAATAACTGCCACATTAATAAGAATTAGGAGGATAATAAATATTCAAAAACCCCACAGTTGGATGAGTATGAAAGCTGTTCATATTTCGTGCAAGTTTTTATTTGTCCAAATCCCATTTAAAACAGTAAAAAAATGTTTATTATCAAATGCCTGAACTTGGAAAAATCATTCCTGACTTGGTTAGAAAAGAAATTACCATGTAACTCAATGTCTGGCAAAAGAAAGAGGGAACCCTTCATGACCTTGATGCACTACCATGAAAGGCAGCTGGTTGAAAAGAACATTTTTAAGGGTCAGAGCAGCAGCAGAGTGCATCAGTACTGCCACACGGCTGTGCTGATGGGGTTCCCTGAGAACTGGTACTCTCGGGCCATTGCTTTTGCAATCCATCAAAAGTCAACCCAGCATACTGCCAACCACAACACCATCTGTCTGCCAGAAAGAGCCAGGAAAGTAAACCTTAAAATATATAGAAAAAAGAACAAGATGAGACTAGCTGCTGTATTTAATAAGATAGGACCTTTGCCCCTTAGAAAAACTGGCAGTATCTATGTATATGTCTACATACTTACAGATATTTGCACACTTAAAAATGTTAATCCACTGAGAGATGTGCCTGGGAAATTCAGGAGAAGAAAAAAAAAAGTGAATGAAGTCTGAAATAATCACACGGGCTGAATTTTGTGTAGTTAAGTGATGGCAGTGCCAGTACACCTCCAGCAGTTCTCAGGGTCATGCTCTAAAATAGCTGAGGGATGAGGAGGAAACTCCGGTGAGGTGACTTAGAGCAGAGGTGTAGGTGATGTAAAATGACTTAACTTGCAGGACAAATCCAAGCTGAGATAGTAGCTCTTTGCAAGTGGAAACTTGGACCAGTATGTTAAAGATTGGTAAAGCACTGAAAGCAGGCACAAATTATTAAACAAACTCTCAGTAGAGTACCTGCTACTAACTACCTGTGAATTATCTTTGTTAGATACTATTGAAGCAGCGCTACAGTATTTAAAACGGACTGAGATACACGTGGGTTGCCTTGTAGAATGAAGGAAAGCACTATACATGGACAAACTGGGACAAAACATAGATGAATATATTGCCTAGAACAGTCACAGCCCAGTTTCAAAATGGAGACTTGAAGGAATCCAGAAATCAACTGTGCAAGACAAAAGCTTGCAAGCTCTCATATGTAAAGTCAATAAAACTACTCGTGTAAACAGTCTCTGCTGGAGCAAAAGGGGAAGTTACAACAGAGCTCTGAAAGTGAAAAGTGGGTCAGTTTCAGAGAAGGAATAAAAAAATCAAAAGTGGAAATGAACTGACAGAATTGTACGAGGAAATACATCTGTGCTTGTCTTTGCCTTTTGTTTTTATTTTTCCACAGCATAAAGCAGCTTGACAGGTATAGTCAGCTGATCCTTGCAAACTCCACTGCAGCAGACACAGGTGAATACAGCTGCTGGCTTCAGCTGTGCAATGGTGACAAATGCAGGAAGGATGAGACTAAAACAGGGTCAACATACATCTTTTTCACAGGTAATTCACTCACTGGGGGATTATTAATGGAAATATATTTGCCAGTAAGCCAGGAATAAAGCTACATCAGTGGTTCACTGTTGAGATTTTACTTACCCAATTTTCATCTATTTTTAGTGGATATTAAGGAAGATGGTGCTGCTGGGCAGAAAATTACTTGCTTAGTGTGATTTTTTGAGTCCATTTTCCCTATAGATTATGCAAAATGTGCACCCGAAGTACGCATAATGTAATGAAAAGCACATACCTTAGAAAACAGTAACACACTTTCTGAGGATTTTCTACAAAATGAATAAAAAATGTTTTAATTCTTGAACATGTGTCTTGATAAAGAAAATAAACCTGTGCAGAAGATTCATTTTGTCATGGCATTCAGATGGCCCCATGGACTCTCCCCACTGCCACTTTATTCCAGTTACCTGCACAGCCTTAAAAATCTTGACCTTGCTGACCTTGGTACGGCCACAGTTTCTCTGAGGAGTCATTATAGCGTATTAAGAGGCAAAACACTTTTCAAGTACATGTGATTTCCCCCAGAGACTGTGCACAGTTCACTGCTACTTGGTACAACAGAGCTGAAATCAAATGGTTCATTTTTTCTTCTGGAAACCATTCTGAGTAGTAAAACAACCTTTGATGCCTCATTAGAGCTAAAGTATTTGTGGCTAGAAAATGTTTTAGTCCAAAATGTTTAGATAGGATTGTTTGCAATACGTTTTGGAGCTAAATTGGACCATGAGACAGAAGTGCTTAATGTTTTTAGGATACATTCCTTTAGAAAGGCTGGAATAAACTTTTCAGTCAAGTTATTATATAAATGCTCATGCTATAAAGAGGAATTTCAGATTTATATTTCCAAGAAGCATGCCAATTATGGAAATATTCCTTAACTGTGATTCTAAGGGCGCTAAATATTTCATCTACTTAGGACGGTAAATCAAACATTTTGCCTAAAAGCATAGGTATAAAAGTCTGTAGCTTCAAAGAGTATCTTTTTCTAGTAGTTCTTATCTTACCAGTGGTGATGGGATCCAGATAAGTATTTGGAAGCTTACTAAAAGACATTCCAAAGATTTTCTTAAGATTAAAAAAATACTTCGTTTTTATTTTAAATTTCATGGTTTTTAATGCAAGCAATGTTCTTTTTTCTTTCATGGGTGCATATTAAAATTAAGCCAAAGCTTTTTGTTTTAAATGTTGCTCACAGCTATTTTCTCTTGTCAAATGTACTTTTCTTTCTGTTAAACCAAGATGTAAATATTTCTGTAATTGTGTCAACTCTTCTGCACAGACAAAGAGGAACTTTTTGTACCTACTCCCAGTTATTTTGAGATTGTCTACCTGAACCCAGATAAACCTGCAGTCATCCCATGCCGTGTTACTACTCCTTCAGCAAAAGTAACTCTACACAGGGAATTTCCAGCAGAAGAAATTGAAATAGATGGAACTGATATTATTTATGATGCAAAGAAGGGTTTTGTCTTCCAGCACCCTACTCCTGATCATAAAGGTATTGTCTACTGCAAAGCAGAGTCACAGGGAGCACCTCAGATTTCCATCAAATACCACCTACTATATGTGGAAGGTAAAGTGCAGTTTTCTCTATGCTTAAACTGACTCTTCTGCTGACATTAAGAAAATAATTTTAAAAAAGTAAAGTAAGTAATGTAATCAGAGTTTCAAAATCTTGATCAAAAGTCTGTGTGATAAAACATTTAGCAGCAATAAATTCCAGCAAGTTTCCCAGTTTGGAGGGGAAAGTTGCAGGTGTAAAACACCTGTTGCATTTAAGTAAACTGAGTCAAAAATTGACTCTGGATTTTATCAGTGTATTTAACTTTAGCAGCTGATTTTCTGTTTCTAAACACTGTCTTTGTCTCAGTTCCCAAGGGCCCGCCCTCAACCACAATTGCTGTGTCATCCAGTAGAGCCGGACTCGGTGACAGAGTTCATGTCGTCTGCACAGTCCTGGGGGAGCCAGATGTGGATGTGAACTTCAGGTGGCAGTACCCAGGGCAAGAGGTAAGAGGTGTATGCCCTGCCTGCAACGGTTTGTTCCTCACAGAGGCAGCACTTGGAATGCTCTTGCCAGTTCAGGCATGCTGGCAGGAGGAGGCAGCATATCCCCTTTGAACTTCAGCCTGTCTTTCCCTGAGAATCTAGAAGTAGCACAGGGATGAAGCTGGAGAGCTCTACCCCTGTTAGTAAAAATCAAATTCAGCAAAGCTCACTCCTCCCTCAGATTTCCGTTCCAGAGATATTTGGCCTCTGGCAGCATTTCCAAAGAAAGCCTCAGACAAGATCAAAGCCAGCCAGCATCAGAGGAGGCTGTTCTAGGGCAAACCACAAAGCCCACTGATGCCTCTGCATTTGATATCCCTTCCTTCTCCATGGCTTGGGAGCATGAATCATCCCAGCACAGAACTTTTAAGCTTGCCAATATCCAGAAGCAGAATCTGCTTCTGCCCAGCCTCATCTGAAAGATGAAAGAAAACCAGAGTGAAAACAGGAAAACCAGAGTGAATCTGTGGTCTCTTTTCTTGCACAAAGGACGATGTATCTGACTAGCATCACTGAGGGTCCCATCTCTTTTCCCGCTAACCACCTTCACCTGTTACAGCAGAGCTCATTTCTTAATCAGCCTCATCCCTATTGCTGTTTATCTTAAGTAGATGAGGAGCAGAGGAAGGACTGCTGGGAGATGGAACCTTTCACCAGGGAAGAGGGATCTTTTGTGACTGGAGGGTTGGCATCATATCCTCTTTGCCAGCTCTCCTGGTGCTGGGTTGTCAAAGGACAGTGCAGAGCTTGCTAATAAGGTTCTTTTATCAGCACTGGCCTCCTTGGGAGAGCAGAGAAGTAAGTAATTTAACAGCAGAGATAATTGCTTAAGTGAGTGATTTGAGTTCAGTGCTTACTAGGCCTCAGGAAATGCAAGTCTAAGGCCCCAGAAGTTTTCAGTAGCCATTCAGATAGAGGCTGTGGTGTTCGGCTGTCAGGGGAACAGGGGAACGTGTGTGTGTCCTCAGGGGGACATCAGTGAGAGAGCAAGTGAACACAAAAGGGATTTGAACTGCTGGTGAGAGCAAGAACCAGCTCCTTGCTTTAGATGTTAGTTTGTCCTTTCATTCCCTCTATCCCCCTCCAGCCATCCTTTTCTGGAAGAGAAGAAATGCCCCTGCTTGATCGCGTTAGCTTTGTTGACTGATACAGTTTTCCATTTTTTTGTCTTGTTTTTTTGGGGGTTTTTGTTCAGCTTCCCCTGATATCCATTTATTAGACTGTAACAACTGGCTGGACAAGCCCCAGTTTTGTCTTTTGTAACTAACTGTAATTACTGAGAACAATTGAAGGAATTAAATTCTAGACTCAGCTTGGCCTTCCAAAACTCTGTATCTCATTAGTATCCACCCTAGTTTTGCATCTTTCCCAGGCTGCCCCCAGCCTGGTTTGCAGGCTGTTATTGGCCCAGCTGCTCCCAGTGGTTTTACAGCACCTGATGCATGCTGGCATGTGCACGTTTACACCTCTAGCACTGAATATGAACAGCTAAAGCATGCAGATTATCTCCCTTGTTTGCTATGGATACTAGAGCTGCAGTGCAGGGCACGCACACTATTAGCAGAGGACTACACCCTCTCACTGCACCCACCTACGGGGGTGAGAGAGGCTTTGGCCTGTGGCCTGCCCTGGAAAGGGCTGATGTGCTTATCCACTGGAATAAACAATCTCAGCTCCAGCTGTGCCTGGGGATAGGGAGGGGACAGTTGTTTGGGTTTCTGCCCCAACAAAAGGATCAAGTAAATGTCAGAGTAGAAGCACTGTATGCTTGTTGGAGACTTAACATTTATTGAGAGTGTTCACATACTGCAAAGAAAAAAGCTGGGGTGGAGGGAGAAGAGACAGGACCATCAGTGTTGCTGGTCATATGGACCTTACATGCAAGAAAAAGGACTGACGTGGTTCTAAGATTCAGTGGGTGTTTCCATTCATGCTGCTGCTTTCAGTGCTGGGAGCTCAGTGATAGTTTTGTCCCACCCCATGTCACCTACTGCTCGATTCCTGAGCAGAAGCAGCACATTAATCCCTGCTTGTCTCTAGGTATGCTGCATTGTGGAGACCCTTATTTCATCTCTGTGGTCACTAACCTCTCCCTCTTCTTTTTTTCCACTCAGTTGTTTTTTTTTTCTTCTTTCCCCTTGCCACTCCCTGACAATTGCATTTGCTCTTCACCTGCTGTGAATGCATGCAGCTCCACCCTTAATCTGATTCCGTGCAACAGGCTTCAAAGCAGAAGGCAATTAGTTTGAGGAAAAATGGACTAGCAAGAGCCCAACCAGGCAAACAGGGTCCACCTTGCACAGTCTTTACCTTCACTTTCAGTAGGGTCAAGGAAGTTCCACTTGCTATATTTAAGAACTAACAAAGACTTGAATAAAGCGTGCAGTAGTACTTGATTGCAGGTAGCACTTAATTTTCAGGCTTGGAACCTGAAGTAGTGCTTTGCTAAGTGGCTTAATTACTTTTAAAAGTTTAAGAATTTCTATGACATTTACAGCTGCCAAGAATTTTTTTTTTTTTTTTTTAAAGCTAGTAATGCCTGCTGCTTCTACGCATTCCCTGACTGCACTGTGACTCATCCCTAAGTTTCAGAAGACTGGCAGCTGCCTTTGTACTGGTCATTTTGCAAGTGTGAGATTGTAGCTTTGACTCTGCTTAAGTGTCTAACTTATCCTTTTGCTACATTTAGTTTAAGCCATGGAGCATTCATATTGGTAAATGGTTAACCCATCTATTTCATGAAACAAGGGAAGATGGTTTCCAAGCAGAAACCTCTCTCTTACAGTTTTATGCCATTATTGGTATAGCAGAAGCCAGTGTGCTTAAAGCTGCTGACTAGCAGCTGATGGATTTTGGAAGAAAAGAGAGTGCCTTAGTCTATCTGTGGGCCAATTTCTCTTACCCAGTATTTTGTGATCTTCTGAGGTACCAGGCAGTGTGACCTCATAACCAGTCCATTAGGGAACTATCTTACAGAACTTAAAAAAAAAAAAAGCGCCTTTTATTTAATAACAAAAAAAAACCCCCAAAAAGCATTTTTTTATCTAAACGTGGTGCGGGGGGTGGTGTATTTTAGGCTTTGAAGTTATGTATACATTTTGCAAAGCAGAATGTGAGGATTAACATAGAAGTATTTGAGAATTGTTAGTTTGTTTGAATGTTTTCTAATACAGTGTTTTCTAAAACTAGAGGAAGAATTAGTTCTCAACATGTGACTTAAAGCTATTTGCTGTGCGAAAAGAGAACTGAAACTCTGACAGCTACCTCATGCCACTGCTGCCTTCTTTTTGAGACATGCTGAAAGTCTGAAAATGAGCTCACACATCTATCCTGGCACCTCCCTCAGGATACCTCCCCTATTTGATGAGGTACCCAAATGCAGCCTTAGTAAGTGGCCTAAAACTGAGCTTATGCACAGGCTCCAGGCAGAGCTTTGGCAAGCCCGTCTCTGATCTAAAGATACACACTACCTGTGCTTGGAGTGGAAGAGCCATTGTATTATCCTTATGTGGCACAGCTTATTGGTACATCAATATTTAATGCAAGAATGTTGCTGCAACTGACAGACACCTTCAGTTCCCTCACTTAGGGCTGACTTTTGGATATAGGCTCCTACCCTCCAACTTCTTACTTCAGGGTGATGGGGTGGTGTCACTCAATATACTTTTCAGCATCACCTGTTTTATGTGGGTGAGTTATTTTTGTTTTGTTTTGTTTTTAAACAGTCCGAGAGGCCTGTGATTATTCAAAGCTTCTGGAGACTGATAAACAGAGGAATTGGACATACTACAAGAATCTCAAAGAGTGTTCTTCTTGTTGAGGATTTTGAAGACATAGATGCAGGAAACTATGTCTGTATAGCTCAGAACCTACAAGGAGAAACAACAGTAGCTACCAAAGTTGAACTACAGTGATGGGCAAGACTTCTGGACATGGACTGATCTGTATGTTATCTGACATTATAGCCATTAATCTTCTTTATTAATGTTTAAATGAAGCTTCTCTCTCACTGTTTCTTTTGTGTCAGTGCATTCCATGTTGACTAGCTTGACAGGCCACAGCAGAGTTCCCTATGTCCAGCAGCAGTGAGTTGCGAGTTAATGAAACTGCTATGAAGCATTAAAGTTTGAGTCTGAACATGCATAGGGTGTGTGCATATTTAGAAACAGGTGCTCTTTGGGCTTTCCTTTGCATATGGTCTTTTCCCTCAGACTCTTGCATGAGGTCAACCTGCTGTGTGGAATGTGCAATTTTAACATTAAGAGTACTGTACATGTTTAAAACAACAACAAAAAAGCAAACTAAAAAAGCCTTGTTACAAAGTTAGCCAATAGCAATTGTTTATTTTGCAAGAACAATTAAATTTCTGAACATTATGAAAATATAAATGTGTGTGTGCTCATTTTCATCTATGTGTAAAGACATAAACACAAATAAAATTTTCTCTCCTGCTGAAGATTAATACCCTCTAGCACCTTAATATATATTTAGTATCTCCAGAGACTTGTAAGCAGTTGGGTATGCTGGGTTTTCCTTACGTTGTTACATTCTTACAACCTTATAATAGATGTATGGTGTTATGTTTAGTAAATTATATAGCGAATTATGGTTGCTAAAGGTAAAACTTGCATTTATTTATATATTAATATTTACAGAAGAAAAAAGCAAACATTAGAATAATGTTCAGTTTTACAGCAGAATTTCTTATTATTACGTTAATAACAAGTTCAACTTGATTGTATTAATTTACTTAGGAGAAAAGGAAAGATATTTTCATTTTCACAGAACTATACCTGGATAAATAAGCCACTGCTTCTCTCACCCTGGGTTTAGTTACCAGTACAAGGAAAGAACTTGCCAGAAGAGAGGGTAAGAACTTGGTAACAACATTGTTGGACATTTTGGCAATGTTTTTTTTCCTTAGTCTCAAGCACCAACTTTATGTGGGCTAGAACTTTCAATACAAATCTACTCCTTAGTAGCAAAATAACGAAAACGAATTTAATGCAAGCCATTTTATTTACAAGGCAACTGAAAACCAGCTGATTCTGAGCATACAAGGAAGCAAAGCAGGAACTGGTCCCGTGGTCGCACACTTCAATTTGTCTCAGCCTGCGTTTGACTGGAATTCCTAAAGCTTCTGGTGAAGTAACCCTGTGCTCCAGGTAATTCAGACCTTTGAGCTGATGTGTACAGCACTGTTTTGAGTAATGACAGCTCTAAGTGCTAATGTAAAAATGGCAGCTTCCCAATAAAGTCAATAATCTGATTAGTAGTGTAGCTAATGAAAACATTAAACAAGCTTGCTGAGTGCTTTTCCTTCAGGATGCAGGAACCTCAACCAATTTAACTGGTAAGAGAAATACCCATGGTAAAGACTGAAAAGGCTCTGTGCACGTCTCATGTAATAGGCTACTTGGAGAACACTCACCAAGAGGTTTTTTCATCTCTGGCCTCTGAAAATAAGGTATCAAAAAAAAAATTAAAATATAGCATGCAGCAGAACTAACTTTGAAGGCAAGGTTAATCTGTTAAAATGTATCAAGAACATTACACTGCATTCCAAAGGACTAAGTAGGTTATACAATTTCATAGTAATACCTAAAAAAGGTCTTTGTACATTTTTTTTTAGGGAAAAAAATGTCCTTGTACCATATATATTTTTTTTATTCTGACTAAATTAACTTTAATGATCCTTGAGCTTTTAGATGAGGCTGTGCAATGTGTTAATTCCTTTTTAGCGTTTTAATTTCTCAGAACAATGTCTTTCCCTTTCACCAAAAGGAGTTGTGCCAGCTTTTTAAATTTCAAAGCGCATTTGAGCCTGTAATTCAACAACTGATTTCCTTCAAAGTATCTGGGAAGTGGGAGATATGTCACCTGCCCAACACTTGTTCAACAGCACAGTGGAGGCATCACTTCCTTGCTGGCACTTTGGCAGGAGAGGAACAGAGGGGTAAATCCGTTGCTTGAGTAGTCCCCTGAGGTGTAATGGTTCTGCGTACCCATCACTTGCGGGTCTCAAGAGTGATGCAAAAGCAGTGCCTCTAAGGAAGAGTTTGGTGGGTGTCATGTCCTGTCCATCCCTTCTGTCCTTGTCCTCCCACCAAGCATCAAAATAATTCTTGTAATTGAAAACTATGAGAATTCTTTTTTACATATTTTACATAGTTCTTATTTTACCAAAAGCCTCCTGGGCAGAGCTGATGTTACATTGATGCAGTTAACTGCACATTTCCACTTAAATGAACAGTGACAGGGTAAGAGAATGAAGCCCTGGAAATGAAATTTAAGTGACTTGTCAAAGTTACATGCCTAAAGCTGCCAGTGCTGTTATTTCCATTTCCATACCTGTGTCACTGCTCTTCTAAGGCAAGGCAGCAGCAATGGTCAGAAGGTATTTGTTTCTCAAGGGTTCAGTGGTTATCCCAACTTAATGATGACCTTTTGAGCTCCAGCTCAGCCCTAAATGGTTCCCTGGCTGTTGGACAAGATCGGTGGTTGGTTACTGTGCAGAAGGAATTTCCTGCATCAAGTGCATGATACCAGTTTACATGGAAGTGTCTTTGGTGTTAGTAATGAGAAACATCAAGTCTTTAGTTAGCTCAAGGAAATGATTCACCTCAAATTTGGTAGAAAATACAGTGCAACTCATACAATGACCTTTAGAGAAAAGTATTGAAGGTGAACCATACTATGAATAGTTTGAATGGCAACAAACTATTTGGTACAGCTGTTAAATGTCACCGTAGCTTCCTCTGAAACTTATCATTAGAGTTGGAACTGAGACTTAAAGTTGAATATCTGAAGAAAATCACTTGTTCAATTGCTTAAGCTTTGGCTTATGATGATGGTGAGCGAGTTCTAGTTTTTCCTCAAGGAAACCTTATGCTAAAGAAAAAAACCCCAAATATGTAAAAGTTACTGGATTGAACAAAGCCTTTACTAGCACGTGGTACGTAAGTTAAAGCTTGAAATACTAATACTCAGAGAAAAACATTGAAACAGTATTTACAGATTAGCAGAATTATTTAATTCGTTGAGACCAACAGGACAAACACTAAACATGTATTTCTGTAGTCTGATTTCTACATACAAGCAGTCTTCATTTCTTCATAAAAGCATTAAAGATTCTACTTGCAAGCAGTGTAGACATGAAGAGTCTCCTGTATTGTGGAGGGAAACTACCAACAAATTAACAGTCTTTGTATTATCTACTATACCATACTTACTTTTCTGTAGGGTAGCCAGGAAAAGCTTTCCCTGCTCTTGTTGGAAGGGCTATGCCATAGTTGACCTTCAAACATTTGCACTCTGCTTGCATGTTTTATTCAAGGCATTACACTGCAGCTAAAGTAGTAAAGTTCTTAGTGGTGGCTAGGTAAGTGTCCTTGTGACATCACCTGTTACTCTGCTAACCTCTAACTGGCTTTTTTCACATGCAGAATGTCCTGAATAATCACAAGCAAACTCCATGTATCTTCTACCTACAGGTGGACTAACAAGGGGAAGATTTTCTAAGGATTAGCTGAACACTAATAATTTGTGCCATGAAGCTTCACCATTGCTGTTTTGCTGTGCTGAGCAGATACTAAGAGTTTTTGGTAGCTGGAAAAATGTTCCTCCTTAGATTAAAGATCATTTGACTAACACAAGCAGAAGAAAAATCCTTCAGTCGGTACAAAAAATTTATTGTAAAGCATTCAGCTCAAATACATGTGATCAAATCTCTTTGACCATATAAAATAAGAATGTTCCAGGACATACTTAAAGCCAAGTTGTAGCCAATATAGGATTTTCATACTTAAATTTGATCCTCCTAGTAAACATCTTAAGTACTGACACCACCAATAAGTGGTATGTACAGTGACCTAAAAAGGATTAAAAGAAAGCATAATGTTCCATAGAAATGGCACTCTTAACTTGTACATTATGAGAGGTTTAAGTAAATTTAATGATGAAACAGTCAATCACAAGTTTAAATATATTACAAATTTACTTACTGTATGAGCACTGTTAACAGTCTTGTTTCTATGTCTGTGTTCCTCATTAGTAGCCAAGATTTTGCAAGTCTTAGGTAAAATAGTTTGAAGTGGTTCTCCAGTTGTGTTCCCTAAATCCTTTCCCTTGCCCTTGATTCCTGTCCCCAAACTACTGAAAAAGCCAGGGAAACTCAGCCAGCTACCAGCATCAGCTAACCAGTAGTGCAACAATGGTCCTGGCCCCCCTGTGAAACCCAGGCTACTGTAAGCATCAGTAGTATCTTCTAAAACTGATCTGAAGCTGAACCTGGCTTAGTACGTACAAAGCAGTCATCTTAAACAGGTCTGATCAAGGGTGGAGCAAGGCTATACAATTACGTTGTTAAAGCTGAAACTCAGCATGTGACATTTCCAGAAATGCTGACAGCCTCATCCTTCAGTTCCAGCAGCCAGGACAATTTTTCCCCTACTCTACAGAATCTCTTGTACAGGATTTTTCACCTGATGAACTGTCAAAACACCAATATCCTGCAGTCTAAGAGGGAAGGTATGGCAGAATTAGCAAGATAAAATACCCACATACCACCTTTTCCCTCTTCCTCAGGTGAATTTAGCCAACCCTGAGGAATGTTAATACAAATGCTAATGCTTAAAAAGGCAGTGTGTCACCAGCTACACTGGAGTTCACAAATTACTTAATCTTCTCGAGAACTGCATAAAGAATGCACCTAGTTATTGCATTTTACTCTTTGGCTTTCAAATCTACATCTAGTTTTATCCTCAGGAACAGACATGCTAATTTGGGGAAATTAGTGCTTCCTGTTCAGCAGGTAAGATGCTAGGTCTAGGCTTCTAAACCTGCAACTCAACTAAGAACTTCTGACCTTGAGGGCTACTGTGGTTCTGACTACAAACCTATTGACTTGAAATCCAAAATCCATTGCATTCTGCAAAAAAGGGTCTCCTCATAAATGGCAGAGTTGTGCATGGACATGAAACCAAGAACCCATGCAAAATATGGCTGCAATTCGTTTTTAAAATTAATTCAAAGTTGCATACTCAGGTTGGCCCAGACACTAATGAGTCAGTTGACAAAGCTCTTCATGCCATTTTTTTACCAAACTGAAGCCAGAATGATGAAGGAAACTAACCTACAGTACCAGTGGCAGTTTCTCCTCATTCCCAGGCAAGGGTACTCTGTTAAGCATGCGTACTGAGAGCAGTATCAAGGAAGTACATGTCAGTGTATAGTCTTCAGCTTTTATCCTTTATTACGTACACAGCAAAGAAGGCAGCATTAGACACACACACAGTGTGTTACACCCATTCCATCCACGGCACACGCACACACGCACACACACAGCCTTAAAAAAGTGTCGGTGATAAGGAACATATTATAAAGGTTGTGATCTTTATCTCTAAGCCCCTGAGCTTCTTCTTATGGTTAGGTGAAAAGGCAATGAACAAGTCTTTCCTTGCTCTGTAAGTGCTTTGTGCAACGATGTCCATAGAGGTCATAAGTCTTTTCGGGAGGAGTGAATGTCTTACTCCCATATTCACAGTCTCCTATTGCCGTTTTTGCACCAAATAGTTTCCAGTTATGTTTAGTTGTCATAGGCGGCTAATATAGCTCTTGCTCCTGTGATTAAAGTTAGGAAAGGTTCTGCAGATCAAAAATGAAATGCAGGCCCCTCTTTCTCTCAAGAGATGTCATCTTGGTGACACTGCAGGACTAGAGAAGTTACCAGAATTTCGTGGGGACTGAAGAGGCACGGATGAAGAACTGGGAGACAGTTTTCTTGGGCTGCATAGGTCACCATTGTGCAACTTCCACAGAAGTTCTTCATTTTCCATTGACAGGCGTTTGTTTACTTTTGATTCTTTCTCTAGTGACTCCTGTAAAACAGCTTGCTCTGTAGAAAGTTGCCTGCAAATGGAAGATTTGCATCAGAACACATAGCCCAACTTGGAGGCTGTAGTACTGAAACTTAAAGAAAGGTTTGAAAGTGCATAAAGCCTTGCTTGGCTCACAACTGAATTCCATCTTTATTAGGAGGATTGAGCATGTTCTCATCCCAGCTAATTTAAACTGGTAGCTTGCAGAAAGCAGGAGAAAATCCCAGTAAGAAACATCCCTAAGGGCCAAAAAAAAGCATCTGAAGAGTGGGGCTTGTCCTACTTAAAATGACACATGCTTTTAAACGGCTGTGCTGGAGCCTTTGGGTCTTGTTTTAGGCTTAGCTCAGCACGGAAGGTGCAGATTCCTTCACACTGGAAGAGTCTGGCCATCCATTTAAGCAACAGTTAGGAGGACCTCAGACCTGTTTTATTCATGTTAAATATTAGTGTTATTGCTAAATAAACCACACGGATCTAAACTGGGGACAAATCCCTCACTGAAATGGTTATAAGTATGACCCAGGTCTAGCTTACAAGCCAGTAGTACTTAAAAGGGACAGTCTTTGTATGATGATATTTTTCTTCCCTAAAATACTGGAGTACTGAAGAACGTACTAAACCTTTACCCACTTTCAATATGTTCCTCCTTGTTACTCTACAAAGAAATGCACATTTGTAGAGATACAAGTGGGGAAGAAATGGATGTGTTCTTTCATAGAGTACTACACGACTGCATTCATCAATATTTCAGCAGATTTTTCTTTCTTGTCACATGAGCCCCTTCCCCCTGATTAATAAGGGCATCTAAATGTCCACAGATATTTTTCACCTTGAAAGCTCCATGTGTTTGTCCATCCGAGCTTTTAATTCTTCGTTTTCTTGCTGAACCTTCTTTAATTTATCCATTAAGATTGTGTTGTTCTCCACCTTAGAAAGAAGGTCACAATTTGAAATAAAATCCATACATGCACTCATCAAGATACTGAGCTATCACAGACATTGGCCATCTGGAGTTTGCAGAGCTTGTTACAGTACATACAAAAACCTGCAGTAACGTCAGACTGACCTGCTGCTGTGGCTTAAAGTTCTGTAACAGTCAAATACATCCTACTTATCTTTTTCTTGCATAACACTGGCACTTGGCCACTTAGGCTGATTAGATGCCAACACGGAGGACTGGATAAGCGATCTACTGTTAACCAGCACATTCCAGTAACTTCTGACAGTGATGGACAGCAGTTTTAGACTCTGTAGGGTCTTTCTAGACAGAGGGCTGTCTATAAATACCTTGACAAATTCAAGAGTTCCCCTGAGTAAACAGCTTTCCCTATTGCTCTTCTGATTCTACTTCACTGCTGGAGGATGTTATCGAAAATAAAAGGAAAAACTGAGCAAGTGGTTGGATGGTCCAAGGCCTTCTATACTGTGGCCCATATCTGCTGGAGAAGATGAAGGTTTATTAGGTAATGTGCTAGTCATTGTAGACTAGGGTACACTGCTGCACAATACTGAACAACTGACATGAATGTGTTCCTTTGTATCCAAACCTCTTTCTATACTTCCTCATTAACATCTTGCTTAAGCAAGTATTACAGCAGTGTTCAAAGGCCCCACCCAGGAGAAGGACCCTATCCTGTCACAAATAAGAGCATGCTAAGTAATTACAAGTTCTGCCTCCAAAATTGACTTTTCATGTGGAATTACACTGAGGTCAGGAGAACAGCCACACAGCTAAACAAGCAGCTTAACAGCTAAAATGATTGGCCTAAGCTAATCAAGACATACCCCATCATATTTGATCCCTTCTTGTTAAATTAGGATCATTTCCTTGTTAATGTTTTCCTGACACTGCAATCTATCTTCCATACCACTTGAGCAATGTAGCAGGTAAGGATTTTGTTCTTTGGGGGATGAGGGAGAAGAGAGGGAAGAGGCTCCCAGATAATCCTGTACTAACTTAGCAATAGTTTATGCAAAGCAGTAGTTGTCTCAAGATGTTAAAAGGTCATTTAGAGCATCGGGTCATTCTTTTCCCCTCTTGACATATATCCTAATGCTGTACCTGCAGTGTGAGTGTGTCCCATCGTGAATTCCTGTTTCCTTTTAAACAAAAAAGATTAATTCTTGAATGTAAGCCTGTCCAGCCCAAGTTCGTTACAGGAACACAGGTCAGAGACACAGCCCCAGCCTGCCAGACCCCAAAGAACACTCACCAGCTTTTCCATCTTCATTAGCTTTATATCCTGCTGATGGAGTTTCTCATTCTTGATCTCCAGCACTGCTTTCAAACTTTCCAGCTCCTGTTCCAGGTACATAATCTGCGGGGTTTTCTGAAAGATTGCCAGAGAGTTTGCTTAGTACCCTGAATTTCAGGAATAATTTAGCTGTTTCTTTGCTGTTTAGAAAAAACAAGAAAATAATTACAGTAACGAGTTACTTGTTCTAAATGAAGTCAAGTCAAGCACTAGAATAAATAAGATCTGGTATTGCTTTCGCCTTGGTGTTTGTTTGTCCTTCAGGGTAGGTGGACAGTTGCAGTTGCTTCATTAGAAGCTGTTCAGAAAACACTTAATGCAGACATGAAAAACCCTTGTGAATCAAAGGAAGGCATGAATGCTGTCACAGCAAAACTTGTTTCGTGGGAGTGCCCAAAGGCCTTAAGGCTAGGAGTTCCAAAATTTATTTCTTATTACTCATAACCCATCCCAAGAGGTAATTAGAGTAAACATTTGAAGAGTTTTTAGGCACTGGAATAGTTCAAAAAAGCACCAGAAGTTTAAGTTCTGAACTTGACTGTAGCTTATCTTCCCTGGTTTGAGTCTCAAGGTAGCTGGCTCACAAGCAGAAAGTTTTCGGTTTTACATTCTTCTAAAGCCTGAAAATGCAATTACACATACAAATCTTGCACTGCTGCACATCCATATAGCAAGTCAGGACTTTTTTTATTTTTCCTTTTTCTGTTGTTTTCTGTGAGGTGGAGGGAAGAGCAGGAGGAGGCCCAGAGCAGGGTAAGATGTGGTTTTCTCAAGGAGCTATTTTCCGGAGTAAGAAACCATTCAAACACTGCAGAATAAAACACATTCTCCGCATTTCAAGGCAGTCACAGCCAAAAAAAAGGAAAAATAAAGCAAGTCTTAGTCCATTTCCAAGTAGTCAGAATGGAACACAAGCTGAAATCAATCAATGATTAAGCACGTTGAGTAACTATGTTTATCTTCAAAATCAAACAAAACTTGTTTTAGTGTATTTGGGTAAGAACACAGGTGCACTGCACTGAGTAACAGCTTCACTGCCACACCAGAAACCTTGGACAGGAGGGCAATGCCTGCAGTTTTGTGGGGTGTGGTCCCAGAAGGACAGGGCCAGTACATGTCACAAGTAATAGGGGCTCCATCACCTAGACAGTTCATTCTCCTGCTTGTTTTTAAGGCCTGTTGCATTAGTAGTTCTTGTTTAACTTCTTTTGTCTGTGCAAGGGTGAAGCTTGCTGTGCTACCTCAGTTAAGGCAGCACACAATTTGTTCCTCTGTTTTGTGACTTTAACATGGAATCTAGGAGCTAACAAGAAAAGCAATCCCGAGAAGTTTAAATGTAGTTTGCAGAATGTTCAATATTCAGTTTATTTTCTTTCCTTCTTTAAGCCCATTGCCCTTAAAATATCTTTTTTAAAGTTAAAACTGAGCCCCCCCCACATTAGCTATTCAGAGGAGAACACACAGCCAAATAAAAAGACTGAGAGGCTTACATAAGTTTTTAGCAAAAAACTGGGAATACCAAGTGACACTATCTAAATGCTACCAGAGAGCTGGAAGTACATCTCTATCTTCAAAGGGCTATTGGGAATTTCGATATTGCAGAATTTGTGTTTAGTACAGAAGAGTATGCTGAGTCAAACTGGTGCTTTTCCAAAGAGAAGTCTCAAGCTTATCATGCATCTTATGCTGTCAGGAAAGCACTTCTGCAGCTATGTAAAGGCACTTGACTATTGCTCCTTTAAGCAACATCTGAGCATGCCTATGGAATACAGTTCAAACTCCCACTGCCACAGCAACACATTGTGGTTGCAGATTCTTCTTGTGACAGCTCTGTCCTGCCACTAGAATAAGCAATAAGAGAAAACAAAACAAATTCCAGCGAGAACTAGGGCAACTTTCACTAGAGGCATCCTAAGTGAGTCTTTAAGCATGGAATTTCTCTTTGTGGAATAAGCAATACTACTGGTGTTCCCCTTATTCTGGGTAACCAGAAAGAAAAACATGTTTGTGTCTAACCCTCCCAACGCATAAAAAAACCCTCTCTCAGAGCACATTTCTATTCCAGAAGCACCAGAGGTTAACAGCAGCCTTGGGAGGAAACGCAGGGCAAAATAAAAGTTTCTTTAAAGGATAAATCAGCAAAAAGTATGAATCAATGTTGAAATAAAAGCATTAGAAATGAACTCTGTAGTATTGATGCAAGCCCACGCTGATCATAGCACTGGTACAACAGTTATCAACTATCCAGAAAAATGCTGTGGTACAACTCCTCTACACACATTGGTCTTCAATTTAGCTTAGGCTATTATTTACACCCCTGACTTAGATACTCAACAGCTTTATAGAATTGTAATGGTAAAGTTAATACACAGCATCACAGTGCTTGTGAAAAACTTGTGGCAGGTGAGCCATATTACTAAGTACGGGAGCCCTGCCAGACTTCACTGAAAACCTCCTGCATTATGCAGTAAAATAAACACAGGCAAGATCTGCTCATCCACATTACTTTGGAAGATCAAGACTTACAAGATTGGCTTTTTCTTTGGCTATTTGTTTTTGTTCTTCTAATTTCAGCTTCTCACTCAGAGTGTTGTTTTCACTTTTTAGTTCATCAATTTTTCTCTGAAATGCAAATATATTGTATAGTTAGGCCAAGAATTCAGTGCACATCTCCAAACTGCTTTTCAGGTTTTAAACTGTTGCAATGAACCCAGCCCTTAACAAACCTCCAGCAATTCCTGCTTCTCTTTAAAGGAATCTTCAAGTGACTTCCTTTCAGATTCATGGGTGCTCTTGAGCTCTAAAACAAATTATTTTTGCAGATTTTTAATACCACATAAGACGTGAAAATTCTTTTTGAAAAGAAACAGCCTGAAGAGCCAGCCTACATATATATGCACAGATGCAGCTGATGGTAACACAGGAAGAACATTTATCGTTAACTGATAAAAAGCACGTATGAAGTATCAGATTTATTCCCACTTCAGATTTGCTGATTGTCCCCTCACATATCCAGTTCATTAGCGGACAGCCTGTCAGTTTTGAGAGCATTCATCTGCATGCAACAAATGGACTTATTAAGCACAGGCCACATCTGACAAAAGTTGAGTTTACAGAAGGAAACACAGCAAAAATTGAAATTGTGTCTTCCACAAACTTCTAGAAGAACATTTCTCTTCCTACTTTGGATGCCATGCAGAGGAGTTTGCTCTTTGAAAGCAATGGAAGCATGACCAGTCTTCAAGACAAAAAAGTATCCCTGGTAACTTGGCTATCAAGTGGAGTTGGAAGGAAGATGGGAATCATCATCACTTAAATCAATAACATGCAATTTAAACCTGAGCACGGTCATCACCCCCTCCCTGAAAAAACACCTCTGCCACAATGTACTGTACACACTGTATAATATTTCTCAACATTTTCATGTCATTATGGAAAGCACACATCCCTACTTAGCGTCATTTTCAGTTTTGAGGTGCTCCTTACAGAACTATGGGGTGCCCTATCAGGCTTCATTGCAAACCTTCTGCATTAAGCAGTAAAGAATTATTCAGTCACTTGAGATTTTGAGGGCAATTCAGACATCTTTTACTGAAAAGAAAAAGTCACTTCCACTCAAACTGTTTCAGAAATTTCATTCAACTCCAATGGGATCATGGTTACTGCTATATGTAAAATAAGACTTGTCAGTTCCAAAAGAAGGAATTCAGCCATTTTTTAAAGATAGCTGGCCACAAAGGACAGTGAAGTGGACATAATGATCAAAAAAACCTGAATATTTTTGTTTGTGACTAGCAGTACTATAGCACATGTACTTAAATACAAAATACTTGCCTGAAAAAGAGGATTCATACTCCTTTTTCAGCTCCTCTACTTTTTCTGAGTGTCTGTTTTCGAGTTCCAGCTTAAAGCTCTCATGTGTGGTATTTAAATTGTCCACCTGCAATACGACAACATGATTTTTCTCCCCTTATATGTATCAAATTAACCCTTGTTTAAAGCATTGTTTCAATGGCTTCATGCACTATGTCAAGTACATTTTAAATGGTCTAGTAGGATTTAAAAGGAGAAGCTGAACCCTGTACAACACTTAATAAACAAGAACAATGCCTTACATTTTACTGCTACCAGCAGGATGATCTGTGCATCTGTCACACACATGGAGTTGTTGCAAAGCAAGGCCAGAGGACAGGTATGTTTCTATAAATCTTAAAACTCAAGCTGCCTCAAATATCCCATGGAGCTCTAGAAATTACTTAAGCTGGCAGAACACAAGCAATCTCCACCACATTTAAACATAAGCTTAAGATCTGTACAGCTTAGTGTGGTAGTATTTATATTGCTGCAATGAAGTGGAGTTTCACATTAAATAAAATAACAGTTTTTAGCAAAACCCAGGATTCTCTGAAGGCTCATTTGTAGCAGAAAGCAGTTGCTAGAGAACTTTTCTACTTTGAGTGTTACAAACCTGCTCCTGGAGTTGGGCTTTGTACTTTTCAGCTTCTTCAATGCAGATACTTTGGAGTTTCTCACATTCTGCAGTGTAAAACTGTTTAAGCCTCTCCTCCAGCTCGGCTAAGTCATCATGATGTTGCTGGTTTAACTTCTGCAAAAACCCTTCATAAGCAACTTGCAGTTCATTCCTGTCTCTTTCCAATTTCTCACAAGCTGCAGAAGTGGTTACTGAAGATGTCAAAAGTAAAAAAAAAGAGAAAAAAAAGGAACTGGATCAACTTCAATACTAAAGTCACTTCTTCATTTACAGATATTAAAAACAGTGAACACACTGCACAGCAACATGGTTATATACAACGACAAATATGATGTATCTATTAAATGTGTGACCCCTCCAAGGGCACATGAAAAGATCTTCACAAAAATAGCAAATTCCATGTTTCTTAGGCTGAGAATTAATTGAACCTAGTTAAGCCAGGAACCCACATAGAAAGCATAAGTGTTGCAGATTGGCATGATGTGGAAGAAGGAATTTCTCAGGAGAGACACTGAAGAGCTCTAATAAAACAATTAATTGCATTTGCAACTTCACCTTCTTTGATCCCATTTCAGTAGAATATTTTGTCAGAGTGCTTCACTTTTTGACATATAAACCACTTAGCTAAATTTGAAAGTCTTAATAACCTGAATACTGTATGTTTAATGACACTCACGCAGATATACAGCAAAGACGCAATTCTAGTCTGACATGGACAGCCTGATACAGATCTGCCAATCTGAAAGGTACTGCTCATGTGTTTATGCCTGAGATATTTAAATATCCAAGACAGAGAACAGCTTTAGGCAAAAAGCGCAGAGTATTAAGAAAAGAGAAATGCTGTGCAATTCTCTTTACATCTGCATCAACAGAGGTCTGCTAAGAAGGCTGCCTACATTTGTCTCCCCATTATTTGTGGCTGGTTAAAAGGCAAAACAGAAGTTAGGAACTTGCATTTTTGAGTTTGAAATTTAGCAACTCCAGCCAGCCAAGCCTGACTAGGAGGAGTCACCCTCCTACTGTTAATATGACTGCAGCAAACGCCTTATGCAGTTCCAGCTGCACCCAAAGCCTGGAAGCAAGGTGAAACAGCATCTCTAACACAAGTGTGTGGTCACTGACCTTGAGCAAAACTGGTTCTATACAGACTCTAGTACTATGGTTTAAAATAAATTAGTCAGATGAGTGTCTGCTTAAGAGAAAAATCAACTAAAACGTTAACTTGATCTTCAAAGGCAGGAGAAGTCATGCATGCATGCACTTCACAGCAGACTGGCACACTGCCCAAACAGTGTAAATATAAACGCTATGTAAACGCATGGGAAGAGTCAAGGATTTTTGTACCGGCAGTACAGGAAATTCTCATCACAGCTGTGTTTGAGCCTTAAGATAAATAAATTACAGTATCTTCAGGGACTGATTCCCAAAGCAGTAGTGGGTCAGCTCAAGGGAAAGCAGCCTGCCCCAGCAGAGTGCCTCAAGTTACACGTGTCTTATTCTTCTTTGCTACAGCTCATTAAAAGCATATGAGTAACTTGTTGAATGATACTTGCACTCTTTTAAGGGAACTGTAAAGAGTCTTGGCCCTGCTACCATCACTTGGAACCTGCAGTGGAACTAGAAAGTGTTAAGAAAGTGAGCTGTACTGCATGGAAATCAATCTGTATGTGTGTCTACCTAAATTAGGCTTAACAGCAAGCTTAGCTGTACTGGGTCTGTGTGAAAGATCTGCTGATCTGGACAGATTTAGGCCAAGCTCTTCATTCTCTAACTGGCAACAATGCAACAGAGGCTCAACTGAAACCACAACATTCTCTGCAACCCAAGCAGATTTCACAGTTTTTGCTACTTTCTGCACCAGCACCAAGAGATGGTTTTACTTTCCTATCTTTATTCCTTCCACAAACTTTTCTTACCACTGTTCTCTTAGACTTCTTTTAACAAAACAAAACAAACAAACAAACAAAAACCCAAACAAAAACCACAAAAAATTACCATTCACGCTTCTTTCACACCGCAGTGGCATGAAGTTATTGAATATATATACTCTGCATTGCCACGTTTTTGGAGAAAAGGAAACATCATTGTTAGGGGACATTATTTTACAATGCAAAGAACCAGGCAGCAAGCCAAATGGAGGTGTTACACAGCCAGCCACATGCAGATGGGTCTGACCTTCTATAGCAGAGTAAGGGCATAGCTGAGAGGCAGGCGACTTGCATGGCTCAGTTGAGGTAACTGTAGCAAAATGCTTCAAATGATCCACTTCACTTAAAACCAACAGAGGAAGAAGCATCAAATTCCTTATTTGAAAGGCCAGATCTATTCGTTTGCCTCCAGTTAGCCAGAAGAATGTGCTGCCTATCGCTGCATTATCTTTAAATGTCAGCACGCAGAACTTCAGATGATGCACAGCACTTCAGAAAGAAAGCAAATAGCAAACCACGCCTTTGTCAAAGAAAACAGATGCATCAGTTCCCCTTCAGGCAGTTTGCAATTCAGATTTATGAGAAGACTAATGTTACAAAGGCAAACAAAAAACTTTCAAAACTTGCACTGGCACTTAAATGTTGTTACCTTGAAGGTAACTCTGGCCTCCACAAAGCTGGAGGCTGCAACGCTTCCTTGCAGATCACAAGCCTGACTTGAATCCCTGCCATCCAAACAAGAAGCAGAACTGCACAACCAGTGAGCTCCCAGTATCATGGTGGTGCAAGAAACTGACCATGTAAGGCTTCAGCAAAAGCACCAACTAAAGAACTGTTGATCTGAAATTATGAGATGTCCTGTAAACCGAAGCTTGTCTAAATACTCGAGATTGAGATCTGCAGCAAGTATTCTGCATGGCCCTATCCATCTGCAGACTGAATAATGTCTTTTATGACTGCTCTGCCTTTTAAAAAAAGTTGCCTTTTTCATGATTTGTCCCTAATCCCTAATTTGGCCATTTAGCCACTGACTAACCAAACTCGACTACTACTCAACTGAAGAGTCTTCTCATTGAACTGATGCTAAACTTTGAAGAAGAATTTGTAACAAAGATTTGTGCTCTTCCAGTAGCAAACACACAAATCTATTTCAACTTCAGATATCTCCGAAGTGGATCAGAAGTGCATACTTCAGAGTTTTTGTACACTACTATTGTGTTTCCTTTCCCTTCTTGAAGTGCTTTCCTCCACAATTCCACATCTTCTTTAGACCACAAACCTTGAGCAAAAAAACCCCAACAGGAAACAAATGGTCCAACAGCATTTCAGGGAAAAATCAAGCCACAGAGATGAAAAGATGTGCTATTAATTCCTCCATGAAGTTTGTTCAGTTTTACTTGTAACACTAAACAGTTTTAAGCTTTAAGGATAGAGTATATGGAATGCTATACTAAAAATTGCTAAGCAATTTTTACTTCTTTATTCAAATAGCAGAGCCATTAATATTTTTCCTCCAAATATGAATATTTTTCCTCCACTTAACTGTCCCAGCCTCTCTTCCCAATCATACAACTGTCTCTCCCTGTATTATTACAACACAGAGCAAGATTAATCTGTATTTTTAGGCTTCTTAATACCATTAATTATAAGCGAAGAGCCCAGTTATTTTGGGCCAGACCATGACCTTTGGAAATCATGGAAAGTTTCTGAGATTTGGTAACAGCAAATCTTCCGAGCAGAAATTCTGGTTTTGACATGTAAAATTACCCTTTATTTGTAGTAGTTAACAGCAGCCACTTGCATCTTGGGTATTTCACTATGAAGCTTCGTAAGTGCCAAAATCATAAAACAAATGCCTGCAAGAACAGCATGGAAAACCAGGCACATGGCAGCTCCCTGCAATAGTGCAAACAGCAGCACATCCAAACCACATCAACAGTTGCTGCAGCCGAAGGAGAGGACTACAAAAGTTGCCTTTGTATCTCCAAGAAAGCTATTTTGTATTTTTCACTAGAAGTAGACAGGAGTGAAGACTTTACAATTGTGCAGCATCTCCTCTCACATCTTTTTCTTGTTCTAATTATAAAACCATCATCCAATTCAGCCCTTATGGTTAAACTGCTTAGATAAAAACATTTTTCAACTTACATTCCCCTAAAAGGCACCATAACCATAGCTCTAAGATAAAATACAATGGATTTTTTTGAACCCTGAATTAAATCATTTGCAAACAGTAGTTATCTTCATAAAATTGTCCAAGTCACTCACTGGCCTAGTTATGATTTATGAAAAGGCATTAGATTCTCTGAAATTTTAAAAAGAGTTCACTAGGACAGTAAACCACCAGCATTTTAATAGATGTGGGGGATGTGAAATGGGGATAATTACCACAAAAAAGCCCAAATATTTAGTACTACGTGATATAACACTGCACTAACACTTAATTGCTCAAACCTTATATTTCACACTGCAAGATTTATGTTCACTTGACCAGTAAGTCTGCTATAGTCAGGCTCATTTCCTTCTCTATACAATATATATATTTTTATATGTATATAGTAATTAATTCATGGTATTGGCAGATTCTCAATATTGAAAATTCTTCTACCCAAACATGCTTTCAAATTTATGACCAAGTTTCTCTTGGTACTACTTCCATAATGAGGCTAATGATACAGGACATTAAACCATATTGCGTATTTTTGCTCTTGGGCAAGTTACACAAGGCAGGTAGCCAAAAAAGCCTGCTTTAAGCCACATTTAAGCAGGTATGATTGAATAAATAATGTGAAGCACTCACTTCTCTGCCGGGAAGTAAATTCACATCCCTGTGCAGCAAACACTACAAGTGACAGAGTGTTCAAGCAGGCAAACAGGCAAGTGTATGAAGTGTGGCAAGTCAGGCCCTGTCTCAAATAAGTGAAAGAAACATCTACCTATTATTAAGTATTTTTAAGGATCACCTTAACCTGAAAACCAAATACATTCACTGCAGAACACAACAGTCTCTTCTATCTGAACCTCCAAAGCATCTTGAAGATAATTTAGTAATAAAACAGAACATGAAGGTATTTTGAAGAAAATACTGTTTATCAATTGCCATGCAGCAACTGGAGGTGAGAGAGAGGGGTCTGGCATTTGGCTGCCTGTCCAGGGTACACAGAGGCCCCTCCAGGCCACCGAGAAAGGCTCACGAATGGCGATGCTCAAAGGGCCAAGGCGGGCGCAGGCTGAGTCAGCTTTGCACCTGCTGTTCTGTAGCAGGACTCAGCTGGATCACATCCAGCATGGTTGTGAGGAGGCTCTGAAACAATTTGGAGTGCAATTAATTTAGAGGAATAGTTTCGTACCTCTCAAGAAATATGCAGCCCTTGCAATTTCTATATACATAATTAAACAAGTAACTAGAAGTTTACGCACTAGCTTGCGTCTTGAGAAAGGAAACAGCTGACAAGCAGGACATCCCTACCTGCTCCAGGCTCCCAGAACTAAGGTGTTTGCATTCAAACCACAAAGTTTAGTCTTTGTAGCCAGAGATTTTAAGGAAGCCCAAGTTCAGAACCCAACTGTTACTGAATTTGAACTCCCTTTGGAAAAGCCCATCCCCAAACACCTGTCACTACTAATCCTTGCACATCGTTCCAGCTACTGAGAGCAGAAAGCATTGTGGGGTAACCATCAGCCCCATGGCTGGCACAGTCACATGGTGGCTGCCAAAGACACATTCTGGAACCAGAATGCATATTAAAGCCATTAAGCAAAAAGGTATTTTGGTAGAAAGGGTCATACGCAGTAACCCAGCAAAAGAGACCATGTGACAGCAAGTCAATTTGGTTTTGCAAGGCAATCAAGGAGTTTGCGAATGTGCACATTTGAACTTCAAAGCAAGAAACTGAGAAGTCTAAACTGTGCAGGGTACAAGCTGCAGGAGACTTTGTGTTCCTCTCAAACTCAGAAACATGCAGGGAACTGGCTACACTGGGCTGGGCACACCTGGTTCCTCTTCTGAGACTGCCTGTCCCCAAGCTGCAAACCAAGTCATTAAAAACATGGCAGCTGGGACCCCACAAAACATGTCTACATGGCCAAAACAATATTCAAACTGCATTTAAATTTCCCAGCAAACCTATGCTTAGATCATACTGTGAATGAAAATTCACAGCACTTACGTCAAAACAGTCTGTGGAAATCTTAAGTTCAGCTGTATCCATTTAACAGTGTCAATAGAAAGCTGATTAGCAGGTATGTATTTAAGCAGATTATTTTCAACTAAAGCTACCGTTACAAGAATGCCTTTCTCACACCTTGTCAAGAGATTATTAATTTAACTTTAAAAAAAAAACCCAAAAACAAAACAGTCCTTTTAAAGCTAGATAGAATTGAAGACCTATTGGATAGTTTTTCCTTTCTGTAATTAAATCCACTCCCTTTACATGCTGAGGAGAGCAGTACAGACAGGCTAGATGTGTGACATGGTTAAGACAAAGGAGCTGCATGAAGATAAATGCTTCACTGAAACCATGGTCTGGAAACCTTACAAAGGGAAGTAAGCCCCAAGCTGCAATTCAGATGTTCCTACAGTACTGACCCAGTAAGATCAGCTCTGTGAGGGGAACAGCTGACGATGTCATCCAGCAGCACATCAGCCAGCATCCCTGTCTGAGAGCTCTGTGCACTCAGGTGTCACAAATCCATCAGGCACAGTTGCATTTAAAGTTTTCTCTGGTTATCAACCTACTGAATGGCATATTCTTGCAATGGGAGTCTCATTTATGAGCTCAGCAGGCTGTTAATCAAAGCAGGAAAGTAACAAGTTTATGGAAAGCTCATTTAATCATGAGGCATCCTTACAAAGAACTAAGCTTTAAAAAAACCCAAAAAAACAAACTCCACCAAAACCCTCAAAAGTGGTAATGGGCAAAAAGTGTTGGCCAGTTTTTGGTCCACTCATCTAAGCAGAATTTTCCCTTTCTAGATAAGTGATAAACATAGTACCTATGTTGATAAAGGAAAAATAATACTGAAGATGGAAGCCTAGGGGAGAAAAAAAACTTTCTTGCTCTGATAGCAATCCTTCTGAAGTCATTTTCTTGATGAGGTAAACAAATGTTGCTCAGAGAGTGACATTAAGTACATAAATAAAAAATCTGGTTTATAAAGTTTGTAACACAACTTTTTAGCGATGCAAGAAGGTAATTTCCACATTAAAACTCTAGTTCTCTTATCACTTTATGGTAATATAAGCACCAGCTGCAGCTGATGGGGTACACGACCCTTCACCCTGCTACTCCTTCTCCTTTCTCTGCTCCAGTCCCAGTGTTCCTTCAGTCACATACTGAGCCAGGCCAGGCAGCTTTGGCAAAAGAGCACTTCAAGCCACTGGTTTCAGCTGGCTTAGGTCCCCAGGCAGCTCACTGCATTGCTGGGGACACAGCTGTTCCAGCAGCAATGCTGGCACAAGGAGGACACAGGGATGCAAAGGCAAAGGAAGGCCAGGCTCTTTCAAAGCCAGCCCCTACTGAGACCTGCCTGGAATAACTGCTAAATTCAAATACATGGAGTTACCACTAAATGCAGTTAAATCAAGCTTCAAGGTTGGCAAAACCAGCCCCTGCACATTATAGCTCAATTTCACGTTATAGCTGTCCACTGGGATGAGTTAAAAGATTTAATCTCATCAGCCTGAAAGCATTTCCTTCTATTAATTTTACACTCATTCACCTGCAAGTCACTAAGGCAAAATGCAGATTTTGTACAATATGTTTTACAGGTTTATTAATTTTTTGCCAGCAAATCTCTAGAACACAGTACACAAATAAGGTAGGGATCAAACAAAAGTATATATACTTTTGTCAGCCATCCTCCCATTTTTCAGAAGTGAGTGCTTTGGTCATCAGATGCATGTTTTGCAAGGAGGCCCCGCAAGGCGCAGTCAGATCAGTGCCAGGAATTCGGTGAACCTGGGGTCACGCTGTTAGGGCTCCGCAGTGCTTAAAGCATCTGAGCGGAATTCAGTCAGGGAATGAAATGACTGCCATTACAGTACCAGGGCATCTGTCTTCTGCAGATCTGTTTTGCTGCATTTCTGTTCTCATGAAGAATACAAAAATAAATTCTTACCTAGTTCTCCTCGAAGGTTAACTAGTTCTTGAGATAACTCTTTCCGCTGCTTCAGTGCTTCCTCCCTCTGCAGAGAAAAGAACAAAAACCCCCCAAACATTTGGTTACTAGTGATCTGAGCAGGGCACCTTCCAGTAATTAACTTACATGTGTTCTGTAGGAAAAACAAGAGGCAGGAGCAAGAAGCCAAGATATGACTCATTTAGAATAACAGTTCAGCTGTTAGAATATACACAGATGTTCTTCTGTTGTTGAGGAAGTTATACTTTAAAACAAAGAACAGCTTTTTCCAGGTTAACTCTGCAATTAAAATCCTACTTTGCAGCAATTAATTATATATTTTATGGTGGGTGTAGCAACATAAGCCTCCAGAACAAATCAAGTGATAGCTGTCAAGGGCACAGAAGTATAGTGTATATGTGAAAGAGGCATGCATTAAATATTTATCTTAAGCTTACTCAAACACAAAACCAAGAACTTTGCTAAATGCTCAGCCTTCCATGAAGAAAAGGCACAGCCCTGTCCAAAGTTGAATACAACCCACCCTGCTGCTCGCAGTTCTTAATGTAAAGATAGATGGTGTTTCTTATACCGAGAGAATCATAAGGAATGTGTGAACAGATCACAACGAAGCAGAAGCACCCATCTCCCTGCTTTTCCCAGGAGCTGTGCCCTAGCCAGGAGGAGCCGGCTGGCCAGGCCGGTGTGGCCCAGACCCGCACCCCGGGGAGCGGCGCAGGCACAGCCATGGCACAGCCGCTCCGTGGCTCGGCGGCCACCTCTCACGACGCGCGGAGATGACAATGTCCACGCGCCCTGCTGGCAGGGTGCTTCACCGTGCTCCCGGCCGGCTCCCTGTGAAACAAACACTCATTACCCTTGCTGCAGCACACTGAGAATAGAGGCACAGCTTGCTGCTAGAGCAGCCCATCTTCCAGCGCCGGCAGCCCCCCGCTCGGCCCCCCGGCCCTCATCGGCGACGCGCGGGTGGCGGCGGCACCACCGAGGCGGGCAGGTCTGGCCGGGGCCGAACGTCAAGGCTGGACCGTGCCTCCGCAGGTTATCCTGCTTCCGCGCCCAGCGCTCCCGACAGCGGCAGATACTGCAGCTTCTGCAATTGGCACAAGCAGCCAGCGATTACTTAAAGCCACAGCCCTTCTTTTATGAAAGGCGAACCCAGACATTAGATCGATCGATCTCCACTTGCTCCGACGGCAGCCGGGATCACTGAGGGAACACTGCCCTTCTCTGCAGATAACCGAGCTTATTTTTAGCTGTTTCGAGCTTGCTATACGCTGCTTTCACACTTTAATTTGTTGATGCAAAAATGAGCCACAGATAACAGCAGCTTTGAGGCTGTCAATGCCCAGGCTTATGTTCATAGCCCCGGTGCACGCAAAGAGCTTGAAACTCACTTTGAATGTTTTCCTTTAGCTAGGATACATTAGGGAAAAGAAAAAAAAAATGCACTGGCCCAAAAATCACAGACTTGTCCACAACTGAGCACAGCAGATGAACTGCAGACTGGTCGAGCCACACCTACAGCTGGTTCTCCCCAGGGAAAACCTCACCTTTACAGCAAATTCCCCCTTTGCCCTTGGTCACTCTCACTGCAGCCTGACCACAGGCTTACATCTTAAGAGCAGCCTGTCTTGGAGGCAGGGAATACTCACTGCATGCCTGCAAAACAAATAAAGCAGTAAAATACACCATTCTTATGAAAAACTAGAGAATGAGCACCCAAAACCCAGTCATGTATTAAGGTCTGATACAAGACTAATCAAAATGAGTAATTTTTATGCTGCACACTCCTTTGCAAGTTTTAGGAAATTATTATGCAGTTGTAAAGGCTGGTTAGAAGAAACTGCGCCAGCCCTTTACTAGAAATATTTATATTTTTGACCTTGTATGAGAAAGATTCCCTTTTAATCACTCAATTTAAGCAGTCTTAACAGTTATTTGGACACTTTACACTTTGGTAGGGCTCTTAAGTAGCTATGTTGCAGTTTTATATTAAGCACTTAGACGCTTTTTACAGTGTCAGTGGGCTAAGATTGAAAACCATGCCTCACCCTCCCCAGTAAATTCTCAGGAGAGATGAGTCATCTCACTCCAGTTCAACGCCAGTGTTCCCACTATGGACACAGCATCTGATGATGAAAATGGGAATGCTGCAGTGGGTTATTTGAGCTGCATCCTTGCACACAACCTGCTTTCCTTCCAGCCCACTCTGTCAGTAAAACATCTCAAATTCTCCCTAGTGGCTGGACCATGCTGCAGACCCTTTGGACATGCTAACATTTTTGTTTAGTATTTCCACAGGGGCTTCTTCATGGTCTACACATTTTGTATTTGCTTTCAGTTAAAGAAATTTGATGAGAAAAGGGCATGTGTGATCAGCATATACTAAGGACTAACAAGAGGCTGAGACTAAAAATCCAAACCAAAATCAAGTAACACTGCCTTAGTAATCTTTTTCATGTTTCTTGCTGCTCCTAAGCCTTGTTGCTTTTTACTGGTGGTGTTTAACCTGTTGCCTCAGTTCAGCTTACCCATTCATACTTTCACAAATCCAAGAAATCAGATAGATTTGTATCATCACCTCCTGCTAATGAATATATTCAGAAAAGAACTGCCAGCCTAAAATTAGAAGACTAAGTTGCTCATACGGATAAGAAGCCCCATGAAGTAGTCAGACTGACTAGCAGTTAACTTAGTACACTTTTATCTAAGTTCTGAGAGAACTGAAGCTCCAGGTATGGGGGCTTCCCCAGGAAAACATGAAAGTTCCCCAAATCTGAAATCTAAATGCAGTAAAATACCAAAAGCACTTGAATAATCCAGTAAGGGCCTATCTTCAGCATTTAATTGAAAGACAGGTGTGCATATGCTTTGGGCTGAAATATCCAGCAACGTTCTACTTTATGCTTAACAAGTTTCTAGTGGAAAAATCAGTATCAGAAAGTGGAAGAGCAGAACCAAGTTGAAGCACATAGCAGGATTGAGCAATTTTGGCATTGTTATCCAGATAAATCCGGCAATAAGGATCATCCTCATTTAGTTGCCAGAGACTCATGAAGGATCTTCATACCCCATTACAATTTCTTCTGGTACAATTTATGAATTTATGTGAAGATCAGGTAGATTATCTGGTACCTATTTTTTTCTTATTTATGAAGAATCTATTGTAGTTTGTGCTTTAACCAAAACATTCCCCCTGCCATAAACACGGAAGCTATAGGAAGGAACAAGAAAAAGAACAAGATCCTTTTAGGGATAAAAGGTTTGCCACAGGCAATATTAAGGCAGTGCACCTCTGCCACTGAATGCTACAAAAAAGTTCTCAGCATAACGAAGGAGACTTCGACATTTCTTGTTCTGAGAAAGATTAGCCAGTTAAAATATCCTTCACGTTTTGAAAATTTGACAAGTTCAGGTAGACATATGCCCCACAGCAAGGACACCCGGGAAGGTGAGATCCAAGGTAGAAGGTTAAAGAACACAACAGGTTCAAGATGACAAAAACTACCAAGTCAGGAATGGAATAAATTATGAAGTTTGTCATTCGTGTTTGCTTTGTTGGCAGTTACACAGCCCAATTACAGGCCTAAGAGTATTTTCCCTGGCAACTAGTTGTTTTTGCTACAGCTTGAGATTCAAACTGACCTAGGGTCATTTTAGATACAAACAAGGGTGAGGACATATCACTGTCTGAAGAGTTTCCATTGCTCTGCTTTAAAAGCAGGAAGCTCTATGACAGTCCACACTCCAGAATGAGCAAGAAGGATGTTTGTACCAGCACACAAACAAACAACCTTCCTGGCTAAGTACCTATACCAAATCTTCACATAAGACAGACCCAAGTTACCTCCAACATGTCAGGTTCTGAGCAGTTCTCAAGCTGGAATAGGTGGGCACTCCTCAAGTATCCCACAGCAACTCTGCAGGCCACAAATACAAGAGCATGAAGTTTTACAGCAAACTGGCAACTCTGTATTTCCTTGAGACCATGTGCAACTAGCCAGACTAACCAATCCATATTTCCCAGCATACTCCTGCTCCTGGCCAGGTGGGGTGATGCTGGTGTGGGAGCCCCATGCTCCGCCTGCAAATCAAGGCTTTGAGAGCCACAGATAGGCTGTGCCTGGTCAAAAAGCCCTAATCACCTTTTGCAAGTTTTCCCTCCATATTAAGAGCTGCAAGTCCTTCAACAGTTACTCAATATAAAAAAGCAAATCACGGCAGAAAATGGGTTTCAAGTATGTGTGTCCAAACAAGATAACACTGCCCAATCTGGTAGTAATTATCCACACACCACAGTTCACATTTTAAACAAGCACACTCCTTTGGGAAACAAAATAGATACTCTTTTGGAGCTGTATTAAAGAAAGAAAAATTCACAAGAACCAAAAATGAAAAGTTCACATTTGCAAATGTGAATACCAAAATACAGTAATTGTTTGCTTTTTTAATTTCAAGCAGCTATATAACGCTCCTAGCTATGTGATAAGCCACCTTCCACTGTTGCCTAGTCTACCCCAGTAACAGATTCATCAGAAGCATTATAGATTGCTGCAACCAAAATCTGGAAAGCACTGGTATGTTGCAAAGGAAGAGACACAACTCACTTCTAGGCCATGAAACACCCCAGGGAGTCAGGCCGTGTTGTGGGAATTTTCCCACAACACAAATGGAGTAGCTGTACTGGAATGTTCATCATGGTCCCTGTGCAGGGAAGGTGGAGAAGGGCTCTGACAATGTCAGTACCAAGCCCTCTGTAGTGTGCAGGCTGTAGTCAGCCTTCTAGTTTTCATCAGCAATACACTTCGCAAGCAAATAATTTCAAGACTTAAAGGAGTAGAAAATTAAGTGTTAAATATATAAGCATTGCAATGCTTTTTTCAAAAAGCATTTTATTGTAACAGACTAAATAAAATTTGTTCAGAGTGCATAAAACAAATTCATCGATGCAAAGAACGGAAGCACTTAAATGTGTTTTACTATCATATACAGGGCCAAATTAATTTTATTCTTGGAAAGAAGAGTCTGGGTTTTGTAAGCCATTTACTGTCAAACCAAACCACAAGCACTTACTCCTAAAATTAAACTTAGAGAGAAATGCTGAGCATTTTAAAAACACTATAGTTTTAATAAATTAGTACATTTACAAGTACTTCTGTAACATGTATGTTTAGACTCTACTGGAGATGTGCTTAGGTTGTATGGAAAAAAAGATCGTAATTTAAATATTCTTTAGTACTGGTACAGTCTCAGTTGTCAACACAATGTCTTTCTCATCCAAGGAGATATTCCTCTTGGGTACAAAGCATTAGAAATTTATGTCTGCTCCATTCTTGTGCTGCTCCAGTCATAAAAAGATGATGATCATCATTGGCTGTAATGTAGAAATTGAGTCACGTCTTTGCATAAATGCCAGTCACTCATGTGTCATCAGCTACAGCCTGGAGGGCTGTATGAAGGGGCAACAAAAGGGCCATTCATATCCGCTTTGCAGTATGACATTTGCCTTGATGATTTTGGTCCCTATACCACAGTATTTCTACCTGTCCCTGTCCCTTCTTTCCTAGCAAAATCCAATCCTCTAAGTAAACCTTCTCATTAGATATTAGCAATTTTAGAAATTGATTTCTTTTAAACTCACCTACACTGTACCTCACTTAAAACCCCCTTGCAATGTCTGCATTTCCTCTGCATCCTCAAGGCAAGAGCAAGCTAAAGAAATGAGCCAAGGAAGCAGTACAACAAACAGGATCTACACTCTCTGCTCCGTGCGTATTTTTGAAAGGAGCAGCAGACTATTACGGTGATAAAATAAAAATGTCATTAACCATCTTGAATCAATAAATATACAGTGAAATGAATACTTCTAATTTATTCTTGGCCTCATTTGTGTTATGCACCGTGTTCTTACCAAGTGAAATATGCCATCAGTTTTCACCTTGACATTACTTCAAGCAGAATTAAGACTCAGAATACAACACTTACACTATTAGCTGATAGTGATTCACTGTGATTTCTAATATTTTACTCCTTTTATCTACTAGGTATCTATGGAGAATCAGATGTTTTTGCCTTAATGTTTAGTGTATGAAACACTACAGCAGAGAACCAGCTAAACAGCATTCCTATGAGTCACTATGTATTTAACACATTTACTTGCGGGCTCTTTATGATTTTGCAAGCTTTACATAGGACCTTAGGCTCGCAGGGATCTTTGTTTTCCCATTTAAAAGTCATGTCCCCCTTCATGCAATAATCCTGCAAAGATAGGTCCAGATGTAATAATATGGGCCATTTTACTTCTCTATAACAGCCTGTTTGCTACTTTACAGGGTTTCTAAATGCTAATATTAGTTCTTACTTCTCACACAGAATGACTCCTTCCTACCCTCTAGAAAATCCAATCTCATAAAAACTAAGTTTACCTCATCTAAGCAATTACTTATTTCTCAGTATTTTCTAAAGCTTTCTGTCTCAGTCCAACTCATCTGACTATGACACAGTCCCCACCAGATACCATGCAACTTTGACAAGTTACACCATCACAACTTAAGTTCTCACGTCTATAAAACTGTTATTAGCATTATGAAGTTATTCAAAATGTTGTAATAAGAGCCTGTGTTTGAGCATAATATTACACTATTTTCTTAATTTAATTTTTAAGACTATTTAGAATTTCACATGAAAAGGTAGTATGAATCAAGAAGGAAACAAGATTGAAACATTGCTTTCTTTCTTCCACTAACTGCTCCCTTTAATTTTGCAATTTTTATCTCTATTTTGCTACTGTCATGAATTCTGCAGCTTCTTGAAAAAAAGGTAATTACAAGAAACAACAAGGTAGTCATGAAAATCAGGTTCTTTCTGGAAAGCAACACTGGTTGCCTGAAACACCAAGTTTGTTTCAGTCAAAGGTGTCTTTTTGCAAGACACCTTTTGCTAGGAGTAGCTATAGGACAGGACTCCCAATTGTCTTCAGCTGTAACCCATTCTGAATATCCAGGTGTACCAAATAAATTGCTTAACTGACACATCTTCTAAAAATTTATTTCCATCAGAGCCTAGTTTCGTAGTAATTAATGGATTAAAATGTTATTCTGGATGTTAGAGCCCACAAATCTTCAATCTGTTGCCAAAACCATTCTTGTTCATTCACACCACATTTTATAGAGACATTGAGAATCATAGGAAACTTCCTTGCTTTCCAATTGCTACCTGTCAGACACAGGCTGCCAGTGCCTACGTTTGCTCTACAAGGGGAAGCCACTGTGTTATTACTCAAATACTCTCTGTTACAAAACAGAAAATATTTATATTCCTCAAATTCAGAGTATTACATTTTTACTTCTAAGTGATTTTTCCTTTTTCTTTTTTTTTTTTTTTTTAAGTAAAGGAGCACAAAAATTATCTCAATTACATGTCCTTATTCTCTCTTGTAAAAAGTTACGTCCATATTTTGGGAAGCGAGAAACACCTGGTATGAAAATCCTAAAGAAAACTGGCCAAGTTTGATGCTAGGTTCTAGAAAATCAAAACTAAAAATTTTACTCAAAGAGTAAATCTCTCTAAACAACAGGACTTACAGGTCAAAAGATATGACTGTTCCGAAACTCTTGGGGTTTAGTGATGCAATGGGTACTTCTGCTCCTTAACCTAGATATGCGTTTCTCATTTCATAAATATAAACATTTCCTGCTGAACTTCCACAAAGGCCAGGACAAACATTTCTGATGCATGTATTCACGTATTCCGAAATGGAAAAAAACCCGTTTTAAACTGCTAAGTTCCCAAGGAAGCTAGTATCTCAACTCTTACAGTCATGCACATGTCAGGAAATGCCAGTTACAACAGATCATATACTAATGGTTAATTTCTATTTCCACCTAGAAATACTGAAGCCTGTTCAGCCACACAATTTCTAGTACATTCCTCACGTTGTTTCCTGTGTCACATCCACAATTAGTGTTATCCACATATTACTGTCAAGGCTCTATAGCCTCCCCAATGGCTTTTTCCTCTACTAAGGAAACTTCTTAGAGATGGCACCACAACATTCCCAAGTCTGAACTGTAAATAGCAGTCTTCCCATAACCATACCAAGAAAAGCACAACAGTGAAACTGAGTTTCTTTTCGTCTCTGTAGTACCCTGTTTCACAGATACATATTTGAAGCCCATTTCTAGAGCAGAATCTGTAGAGAATTACTGAGTTGCTTAATTAGGTTCATTTATTAAACTAGAAGAATGAAAATGGGTATTCATAATAAACATTTTACCATCCAAAAGTTTTTTAAACAGCTTGGGCAGTAGTTCTGAATGTGGCAGTTTATGCACTAAAATGAAAAGATGAAATATCTGTCAATTCACACTTTGAAAATTTACAAAGCCATTCTAACTACACACTACCCTTTCCTTCGACAGCTAAATCTGCCTTAGACAAATTTAAAACTAGATTTAAAACCAAGCTAGTACCATGCTGCTAAAACAGTCATCCTCCACTCCCAAAGATGTAAGAGTTTATACACAGCAGCGAGTTGGAGGTTTGAACAGCCCAGCTGCAGTGCACGCACAGCAGCCCGTTGTTGGGGGGCAGCCCTGTGGCAAGGGAAGGGGCTGAGCACTTCTCAGGAGGCAAGAAGTAGAGGCTCAGGAAGAAGTTGCCACAGCCTCAGCCTCATTAGCTGGTGATGTATTGGGGTTTTTTGCTTCCCAAGGGAGCATCTGGCTGCTAGACACAGCTGCAGACCTATCAGGCACACATTCCCACCCCACCCCAGCACTGGTGATTCTTCACTTCCACTCCTTCCCACAGTGAACCACTGCATGGGGACATACCCAAAACACTTTTGACACGGACAGACCTGTAAAACTAGACCCATAATATTTTTTTTCCCCTTTCCTGACTAGATGCCTGAACTGGCTTCCCAAAGAAGCCCAAGCATACATGAGGGCTAGGGAAGAGAGGGGAGGGCTGCAAGGGTGGTATCCCCAGCCTGACTTATCACAGACATGCCAATCACGTATTTAAAGCCTCTGTGAACATATCTCTCACTGAAGGGACAACAAATAAATTCAGAATGAATACTAGAGGAAGTTAAAAAGATCAACTCAAATGCAGTAGTGCAAATTTTAGAGCTCAATGCAGTTGAAGGTTAATGGCAAACGGCTTTCCTTGGCACTTCGTGTGCTTATTGTAAATGGCCAATTTCACCATTTCCTCTGTACTGCCACTTTTCGTTTCTTGTTTGAACTTAAAAAACAGGAAAGTAGTCATGAAGTAACAGGAATTACCAGGGGATCAGGGGAAGCGCAGTACTCTAGAAAGACTCAACTTGCTTTTGTGATTAGTGTGCAGTTTAACGTGTTCCTATCACTGCCAGCACACACAGAGCTGTCCAACAATGGAAAAACTCAGTGTTCTCATCAGCCACGCTGTTCACTGCCATCAAATACTCTGGATGCCAAGAGGTTTTCCATCTACCATTAACCCAGTGCAACAATAGCTCCTGTGAGGTAGAAATCAGGTTTTTAGGATTTTTAAACTCAGAAGTGTCTTGGTAAAGGTAGCTAAGCATAGACACCCTCCCCAGCCTCCCTGACTAAACACGGACAGATCAAGTGGGAAGGTTTTATCAGAGGCAGCTGTTACTATTGACAGCTCCAAGGTAACGCTTGCAACAAACAGGTTTGAGCTCAGGGTTTTTTGAGAGATTCCTGCTCAGCTAGAAACAGCAGAGCAGCATTGCTCAATCCCATTTAACCCTTTGACAGCAGCCTGTCAACCTCACTCCAGATGGGCTAGCTACATTTTTGACAGAAATCATTGCCAGCAAGTCCTGATTTTGTTTGCAGCTATATTCCACTCCAAATGAGCTCATAAGAAACAACTTTAAACTGTTGTGCAGAAATACACTGGGAACTCTTGGGGGAAAAAAAGAAAAAACAATACGACAGTAAAATCAAAACCAGTAAAATCTAACAGCCAAATCACATCCCAGTAACTCCAGCTTTGGAGGGAAAGCAGGAGAGGCCACAGCAGATTTTGCCAAGAGGCTCAGGCTGGGCTGCCCAGCCTTGAAGTGACCCAAGTGCTCACTCCAGTACTTCACTCCATTTGGCAAGGCAGCCTGTCCTTCACCCCATCTCACCCTCATACTGGCTCTGACCACGCGTTAGGACAGTCCACGTCACCACCCGGCTGAGAAATGCTCTTTGGCAGGTTTAGCTTTCTGGTAGTGGCACGCTGAATCGGCCTCCTTTAGGGACAGAGCAGCACCAGAGGAGTCCAGAGCAGGTCCTCCCTCTGTTTCCAGCAAGCTGTTTCTTAGGCTGCATCGTGTCACTTCACACTTGCTCTAGTGGGAAGAATGGAAGCATAGCTTTGTTCCTCATGTAATCAGCTACGCATAATTTTTTAATCTTTTTTTTAAACCAGAGAAGCTGAAGCTACTTTCAGTTGGCTCTGCAGTAGTTAACCTATGAGACCCTAACTCATGAGTTAAAGCCTAACTTGAAGTTTTCTCCCTGAGTTTATCCAGAGTTTGAAAACTACATCAAAGGCGTCCCCAAGGCATACCTCACACAAATAATCATATGGCCAGCAAAGATTGTAAGCTATACCAAACTCCACTCCTCATCCTAAAGGAAAAAACCCAATCAAAGAGAGAAACCTGAAACTACTCTTCACAGTGTTCCCTTAAACAGTGAAATCCTTCAGCTGTTTTCCCCAGCTAACAAACAGATTTTAAGTACTCCTTATAGCACCAGGGCAGAATAGTCCTACTCATCCCTATGGCATTTCCACAAGAGTAAGGCAGTGAGTCTTCAGCAAGTATTGTCTTATCCCAGGAAAGGAGAGAGCAACCTCAAAATCACTAACTGGTATGAAAATACATCAGTGTGTCATATCTAGCTCAATTTCATGTGCTCAGACTTAATATCCAAGATAACTAACTTTATAAAATTTGACAGAAATATTTTTTTCTTTCCATCTGCAAAAGACTAACAAAGAGGAATAAGGAGCAAAATCACTAGTTTCTTCAGGCAGTTCTCTCTTCCCTCCATCTTCAACAACACTTTTTCCTTAACTAAACCCCGCATTATTCTTAAAAAAACCCCACATTTATGCTAGAGCAATCTGTAAAATAGCCTGAAAGAAGCAAATTAGTATGATGTGCTTCTTCTCACTAAACATGATATTTATAAAGTATTTGCAAATTTTAAAATGTTGCAATACAAAATATTTGAGAGAAGAAACTAGGCCGAGACATATAATTTTAAGAGTTACCAAAAAAATCAGTGTTCTTATTCTACAGTAATTAGAAGACTGCACAGAAGTTTAGCAGTGAGAATTTCACTTACAAATTTCACAATATCATGTTAGATGACAGGCATGCAAAAATCCTGTATCAAATTGCTTTGAAGATCTCAAACTAGTTCCTTAGGCAGAGAAAGGTGTTCCAACCAAGAGTTTAAAAATCTCATCCAAACCAATCCCAGAAAACTGGCTAAGAGCCACTTCTCTTAGAGCTGAACCAGACTAGGAGATAAGTGCAGTATTTTTAGATTAAATGAAAGCAAGCAGATATTATCCCATGGGAATGTTACATTTCTGTCAGCATACTAAGACAATTTAGTGCTTTTTTGTATACCAGACTGTAAAATCACCATGTAGCAAGAAGAGTTGAAATGAAATTGATACCAATCTTAGAACATTAGTGACAAATGCAAGAGAAATGGCTATTAAAGCCTGCATCAGTTGCGCAGTATAAATTCATAACTTTTATAATTTCCTTGACTTCAGATTTTTCTTTTCTCAAAAGTTTTCAAAGCAAACCAACAGTTTCTAGTGTAGTATCAAACTGATTAGGTCATTACATATTTCAAACAGACTAGAAAAGATTAAAGCACATCAGATTAATTCTACTCTATAATTTCAGGTGCATTTCTGTATTTTTATTAATAATTTTAAGACACTATCAGCAATGCAGAATTCAATAATAAAACTGTAACAACTCAGACTTTATTCTGAGTAGCTCAAAAACATATCCACGCCTTAAATACTCTTCCATCCAATGTCAGATAACAAAGCAAGGCCATGTAGATTATCTGTTGAAACTAGTCTTTCCTACAGGGGCAGAACTTGAAGTACATACTTGGAAAGCTACTCAATCCTGAAGGACTCTCTGACTAAAAACATTTAAAAACTTTTTTAAACAGCATGTGAAGCTGCAGAGGCCATAAAGCCCAGTGTCATGGGTTTGATTTTTTTCTATCCAACTGATGCCAGAAGCATAACCTCCACAGGAAAACAAAAACCACTGGAATGGAAACACAAAATTTAGTATCAGTATATTCATATTTTCTGAAGCCCTTGCTGAGAAGAGTTCAAAAAATTAAAGCCAAAATTGATGAGCTGTGAGTTTTTACCTCAGACTGCAGGTGCTGGATGACAACTGTTAATGCTTCAAACTTCTGGTTGCTGGACGTCAGGAATTTTTTCAGCTGCAGGATGATTCCACTTTGGGTCTCACATTTTGTTTTGTATTGTGTCAACTCGACTGCTTTTGTGCCAGATGAACGTGCATCTGTGGAGGCTTGAGTCCGTATGCTTGAGCTCTTGGGACTTCGCTGCTTGCCCTTGTCAACTAAGACAACAACAACAACTAATTACTATGCATTTCATGCTGAAATCTCACCAAAATGTAAAGGACAGGTGCAAACAAAAGTAGTTATAAATTCCTACAAACACTTGCTGAGATACTAACTAGGAGAAAGGGTTATTTCAGTAGCACTGCAGAGCAGACACTATCAATCTGTTAATTCCTAACACCATAACCTTGGATACAGTGTTTTGCACTTCATCCTCACCTTCATGTATTCCGTGGCATACTTTTCAGCATACTCTTCACACTGTGCTTTGAACAAATACTTTTATAAAATGCAAGATCTCTGTCATCCTACCTATTCAGTAACTTATTTCTAACATAAGAGTTGCCTACTTTTGTGTGCAACATGGATTTTGTATCTCTGCACTCTAATAATCCTGCACTCTAAAGTACTGCTGAATACAAAACCATTTTTCTCTACATTTCTTTTGGTTTTTTTTTTCCTTTAAAAATTTTAATTGTAAAAACTCCCCTCACTGCAGCTCAGGCCTAAGCTTTATTAACTAGAGGTCTTGCAGCATTTCTTAGTGCTAGCAATTTTCAGTCACAAGGATAAGAATTTTTAAAAACTCTAAAATGTAATATATTTCAATATATGTTCACAGTCCTGAAATTCTACTGTTGACTTAATATTCTTACTTATGTGGCAACTTCAATGCTTTCAGAGTACACAATCATCTCATGTCAGAGGTTTCGAGATTACATAAACCAGCACTCGACTCATAAACACTGTATAGGTTACAGATTTCTCTGCTGCCTTCAGACTGGAAAGGGAGTACAGTACTGCTGTGCAGATAGGGCCAGTCTTCCCCCCTTGATCACAAAGGGAATGAGCAAACATTTTTGCAATAAAAGGCTGATGCAATAGATAAATATCCCTTGGCAATTTAATGAAGACATCTAATCAGATTACTTTGTACAGTTTCAACTTAACAAGATTTCTTCATGATAAGAGTGAAAAAACCTGAGAGGTAAGATCTGAAGAAAAGAAAAATAGGAATATGCAGAATAAACAGGGGACAAACTAACCAACAAGACTCAATCCTTTCTGAATCCCAAGCACCTGGTTTGATTTCCCTACACCTCTGCTCAGAGATGCAGATTGTTAAAGGGTGTATTTTCAATTAGAAACATACCACTGTGCAGTTTAATAGCAGAGCTGTATCAACCCAAATCAAAATATGAATTTGTATGACAAAAAGATCGAGCTTGGCTGCCAGTTCTGGTTATTTTTACCACCATTTAACTAACATGACCACTTCTTTTCTCACTGTGCAGACATAGCAGCGTCTTTTGAGTAGACATCTTTACACAAATGCCAGTTCACATCTGAGAGCAACAATGCCAAATTTTCAGCAATCTTATGAACAATACTGTGTGTAGGAAACTACTGGTTACCTTCTGAGGCTCCTTCAAAAATCAAAAGAGATAATAATCAAGAAGAGAGGAAAAAAAAAAGAGCAGGGACTAGAGAATAAACATGTACAGTCAGTTCTTCCCTTCCATACTGGCTTACATACTCCTACTCTCTCATATATTCCACCTCCCTTCCTGAATGCTCCCCTTATGACAAACAGAGAACTAGAACATTATTCTTGATGTAAGACTACTGGGTAAATTCACTGATACAGATGCTAATGTCATTATTTAATTAAATATTTGAAATTAGTTTTACAACCATTTCTAGGACCTTGACAGAGCTGTGTTAAACCTGAACAAACGTTTTCAGACAATTTTTACTCTGGGAAAAAATTACATCACACAGTTAGTTACCTAATGAAGAAATTTCATTTAAATACAGTGATACAGCAGCTAACCACAAATGACGAAAGGCTCCAAATAACCACTGCTTCCAGAGTTCAGCCAGCCCTTATTACTTTGTCAGTTTCGTATCACTGCTTTTATCCTGCTGCCCAGACCATCAGGTATTTTCCAAGAAGGTCATTCAAGCATCCAACCAAGCCAGCCCTTGATACTATACTAGAAAAAGCTGAACAAAAAACATGCATGAAGTGAAACTCAGTGACATTCCTGTTGGCAGTTTTATCCTAGACATGTGCTATACTCAGCCACTTCAAATGCTGAAAAGCATGAACCCTCTGTAGCAAGAACTGCCTCTACAGATTAACACCACTAACATTACCATGTTTATTTATGGCCTCTGTACCTCTGGGCAATGACAGATCGTTTCCAGATTTGTACAGAAGGCATGCTGTGGTGTCAAAACAAAAGCCATGCTTTCATTAAGACAAAAGCATCATGAGTCTGATTACTGATACCACCACATCAATGACAAGAGTCTAATTTAAAGACAGTATTGGTTAACAGCCCAAGTCCTTCACACTTTGGCCTGTTCACCTGCCACCTCTATATAGTCAGACTTGTAAAGCAGAACAATTTCTGCCTTTAAATTAGGTTCTGGACTCCTCTCCAACAGACTCAAAATGACTTTACCCAATGGAGTTGAAAAGTTCAGTTTTGGAAGACTGAAAATCAGATTTTCAAGTACTGCATGTAGTACAGTAAATGGAATCACCATCTAAAGTCCTAGCCTTCATATCAGTGAAAAAAAATAGCATGATTTTGCAAAGACTAAACCTTTTGATCACTGAATCATTCACAGAAGATTTGATTTGGATCTTGGAAAAGGTCTACAAATCCTCTCACTCCCTCTACAGTCATTACATGGATGGCACAGCAGCTGACTCTAGTTCACTGGGAAGAGCATTAAACCCGTTCCAAGCTTCTCCATGAAGCAAACTGTTTCCCATACACAGCTTCTCTAGTTAATAGCTGTTCAGAAGCAAGAAATACACAACTGTCAGTACACAGGGTGTGTTCCATAAAGTTACATTTAGGTTCTGGGGTTCTGCCCAGTACTTGACACAGTATTTGTCTGGCTGGCTACCTCAGAGCTTGTGTTGTGCTGCTGGTTTCCTGAGCCTCCCTATCTTGTGCATTGTTGCTGTATTACCAGAAAAATCTGTAACATATTTTTTTGGTTTGCAGAACCAAATCAAAGCTTTCCTTTGCATATCATGTACCAGGAAGGTATGTGTAGTAATATCTACACTGACTAGAAATTATTTTAAGCAAGAGATCCAGTTTCTAAAAAAATTTACATTTCTTAAAAGCATTCAAAATGATTTCTTGACAAGCACAAGTAGAAACAACCTCACTTCTCTCCCCACACTTACAGTCACAATTGTCTTACCCCCAAGCACCTTCTTTTCACATTCCTCATCCAAATTGTTAGCTTCCACAGGTCTTTCAAAACCCATGTGCGTCTGGTGTAAGCATTTTTCAAAGAAAAATCCTTGCTCAACATTTTCTCTCATGGGAAGATGCAGGCTGGTAAAAACTTTCTGCCTCTCCTCCATTTTCTGGAAAGCCTTGTCTACACATGTTAAATTGGTGCTCACTTCTTTGATCAGTAGGACCAGATCAGCCTGAGTATTTAATCGAGCTTCCATTTCTTCTCTTACTCGCTGGATTTCCTCAAGCACAGTTCTTATATCCAAGTGACTGGACTTCACCTCTGCTTTGAGATCTTCTTTCACCTGTTGCTGGCTCCTCTGCAATGCCAACACAGTTCTGATTTCCTTCTGAGATGTTTCCACATCATGCTTTAGTGCCTTCTGCCCAGCCTGCATTGCCTCCTGGCTAGCTTTCACTTCTGCCAACAGAGCAGCGATGCACTCCATCCCGATCCCACCGGAGTCGCAGGACCTCTTCCAGTGTCACAGCTTCCAAGTGGTCAGGGACATTTGTATCAGACTTCCCCTGACAGCAAGCAAGCTAGCACATAGCCCTCACTATGGTATCCTACCTCAATTTACAGCATGCTGCAGTGAAGGTACTAGGTAAAAGTCCCGTACAAGGTGAGCCAAAGGCACTACATAAAAGACTTCAAGAAGCAGGGCTGTAGTCAGAGCTCCTTCTCAGGACTCAGCCAGAGCACTAATCAGTTTAATTGGCAGATTATGCCACACCTGAATTTTTTAAAATCTTTTGCTGACATCACTGTACGTGGGACGTCACCCCAAAAGCCACTCCCAACAGTCATTTGATCCGTGCATCAATCAAAGTAGGCCTGGGCTTCAGTAACCGGGTTTGTTGCAACGCAGCCAAACACTCTGCGAGAACACAGTGGCCCTTCCTTTACGACACAAAGGCTCAAAGGGAGCCTGAATCGCCTGCAGGAGCTGAAAGCCAAACAGTTCAACAGTGTGTAGTTATTTCAATTGTATATTCAACAAGGTGATCGTGCACCTATCCTTCTGCTAATGTTTGCAGTGAGGGTTCAGGAGTACCTCTGTGGGCACATTTGATATTGCCCCACTCCCACTGAGTGCTCTCCTTATTCACACAGCAAGCAATATCCTTTTGGCAATCTCTGGAAGAACACAGTTCCTGAGGAAACCCTCTAATCCACAAACAATACAGAGTTATCACAGCAATACGGGAAAACTGACTAACGAGATATTTTTGGCAGGTTAAGGAGGCCAAGCCTTTTAGCTACCAAGCCTGAGTGTTAACCTTTCTCTGTAAAAGCTAAGGCTTCTTACTTTTAAGCACAGAACTCTTAATAGGTCTAGGCTCCATGTGAAAACAGGTAGATTAATGACACCAGGCTGTTAGCTGTTGTGTTACACAGCAGTTTAATTTACCCAGTCACTGGATTCAGTTTGGAAAAAAATACCAATACCATGCAGATCTTGGTCTACAGGAGATGTCAGTCTCTGCTTTTAAAGAGGTGTGCAAATACTCAGCAGAACACCCAGCAGAACAGGACTCAGACCACACAAGCTGGAGCTCAGGAGAACTTACACACCACAGGTTTGGGCCTGTCATGACTCCAGGATGCTTTCAGAGGCAGTGATGATTCCAGAGCAGAAACCTATGCTATCCATCAAAATGTGCAGTAACTCCCATTAGCATTATTTTGGGCTGGGAAGCATCACTAGGAATGCCAATAGGCCATGCATGCACAGATCCCAGATTTCCAAATCACCACAGAGCTGTTGGCCAAAAAGCCAATATGCAGAGTCCCGCCTTCAGTGAAAGTTTACTGCTGACTTGCCATTTCTCCTCCTACACTAGTCCAGGCACACTAATGGGACCAGTAAAGTATCAGAGATGAACCTCTCATACAGAGCATCTCATGGCTTGCAGGTATTCCCCAACTGTCTTGCTATCACAGGCCCTGGTGAACACATAGATGATGGTGGAGCTTCTTTCCAAGTCTCTGTCTCACCTACCAGAAGGACTTTCTGATGGGATTTCCCAGCACAGCAGGTATTATTTATTCCCCTTTCGGCTCCCTGCCCCATTCGTAGCTGAATAGCCATTCTGAGAGCACCCAAGCATTATTATTCACAGTCACCACTAAAGACTAGTACACAGGTTGCAGAAGCCCAGTCTGAAATCTGAATCCATGTAAAATCTTTGACAAAAGCTTTAGGTGGGTGGAGAGAGCCAGGTAAGAGCAGTAGCAGTACTTCTGCATCCCTTGACCAACAGCTGCAGTATTTCAGTTGAGCACTGTAAATTTTCATTCCACCCTTCACCACATCTTAGTGGTTCCTAAAAATCTCACTTGGTGAACCATTTGCAAAGACCTTGTCAGACAGTAAAATCCATCTGAAATTATTTCCAACTGGTTCCAACAGTTGTGATACAGCTCAGAAACAGGTGAAAGGAAGGGTTTTCCCCGACTCATGGATGTAACCATCCAAGATCTAAATTTTCCTAAAAACTTTAGGCAGCAAACATGAATCCTGTGTTTATACTAACATAAACAGCTCAAGTGCCATCCTGCATAAGTTTCACTTTCTGGTGATTTTAAAGGTATAGTTCCATGAAACAGCGATTTCAACTGAGTTAACAAAAAACAAAACCAAAAACACCAAAACAAAACACACTCCACAAAAAAAGGTTCTGGGGTAAAATAAAGTTTCCAACTGATATACCTTGGTTCTTCTGTAGTGGAACAGATTCCTCCAGACACTGACTCAGAGCAGAATCCTAACTACAACATCAGTGAGTGCTTGAGGGAAGCCTTTCTCTGTAAGCTACACTGAAAGCCTGGCTGATGAAGCTCAGGTGACTAAATTTAGGTGCTGCAATTGTCATTCCTGTCTAACATCACCAAATCCAAAAGCTGCAGCCTCCTTTCTAGAAGTGTGTGCACCCACCCTAATTGCCAAGTGTTCTGTCCTATAATGTAATACACTGAAGAAAACCTGTCCTTGGAAACTGGTCTCTTGCTCTATATGAATACATTAATTCTATCCTGATTGCAGTCAATGTGTTTTGTATCTTCCTCACTTAAACTAAGATGGGCTCATTGATCACAAGGAATCTTTGGCAATTTGTAAAGATCGCCCTCTTGACATAGATTTCAGGCAGATATCCTTTATTTTTCTCCATTCTGGAAGATTCTTTAAAACCTTACCTAAAATTAAATTTATGGGTTAATACTACAAAGCAAATTTTAAGTCCACAGAAGTTGCTGCTACTCTGAATTTTACAACCTGTCTCTCAACAGGAATACTTGATAGCTGATGACAGATGGAGAACATTTTATCAATGCACAAGTTTCCCAATCTAGAATTCATTGTCTCAGAATTACCCATTTCACTTAGCTTCTGCTCCAGCTAAGATGTCTCTATCCTTGATGCATCTCAAGTGTCTTAACATCTTCTCCTGTATAGAAAAAAATCTCCTGATTTCATAGACTAACATGAATCAACCACTGTAAAGGATTTCCTCTCAAAAGTACATTAAGGATTAGGGCAGAACAAAAAAGAACTTCATTTATTTAAATAAAATCTGGTCTATTTTGTGTGGGATGTGTTTGAGGTTTTTTGGGGGGCTTTTTTTGTTTTTAAGGTATTTCTTTTGCATTACAGAAACACAGAAATCTTTTAGACAATCACCAACCAGCAAACACAAAACACCCCTATTTCTACAGCTCTAATATTGCCTTCCCCCCATCACAATGTGTAAAAGTTATTTGAGCAATGCAACAGGAAGACTAATCAACCATTTGATCTCATGGCTGTCATTTTAAAGTTTGCCTTGTGACAAGCTACGGCCATTAGGAGAGGACAACTTAAGAACATCCATGCAAATAAGGAAGCTGTTGGGTTTAATCTGTAGCAGTACATACATTACCTTTGAGAGGACCTGGAAAGTCAGCTAGCTGTAAATTACCACCCTAAATTCTTCCAAAACTCCTGCTCTGGGCTATAACATAACCTAGGTCAGACAAATACACAGGGTAAGCAGTCACAAAACTAAATTAACGGTGTCTGCAGAGGGCCTGGCAAGGCTGGACTTGGATGGAAGTGTTCAAACCCCCCCAGGCCCTCCACAACTTGGTCAACTGTAATTTTTGCCTGCATCCATCTTGGCAAGTGGTGAACACACACCTTCCTGCTGTGCCTCTCAGAGTCCAGGTTGGTGACTGTACAAACACAGACTCCCCTGAAGAAGTGATGTTTTATTTCTAAGCTCTGCCTCAGGCCTGTCTGTATAAGCTGGTGCAGACAGTCCAAAATTGCTCTATTCACACTTCAAGCATGCCAGTCATGAGCCAGTTCTAGTTTGCAGCAAAGAGACTTCATTTTTCAGAGTTGTACCCGGATAACCTGTTCAACTGAAATGCTTAAGATGCTATACCTCAGAAGCTTCTTTAGCTTTCGTCTTGTCTCAAAGCAACTGGGTGAAGAGAAACAGCACTTCTCATCTTGCATCTCCCTCTGCATCAACATGATGTAAAGCCCAAGATGACAACTAAATGCTTCCTAAAGCAGTACAGCAGCTCTCCCTTTCCTCTACTCTTACTGTAACCTCTTCAGTTTCCCTTCTTTAATGTCTGGCACTAGCCATGTCCAGGAACACCAGCTTATTTCAGCTGTCATCAAATCCTTTTCAAGTTGTTCTGAACAAACCAATCAACCACCACAGAGGTTTTTTTAAAAAGATGCAAGAACTGAACAAAATTTAACTGCAGGCAGGTGAAAACTGACCTAGATGCTTAAACTGACTCAGCAGGAGTAAAACATACAGCAGAAATCTCTCTGCATTTTTTTTTTTTCAGGGGTACAAAGATTTTTCAGCACATATTTTTTAAATGCTGTACAGCCTGGAGGGGGAGTGCAGAGTCATCACATATTATTCCAGGCATTCAGTTTGAAGTACTGTTTCTGAAGTCTGTGTCTATGCTCATCCACTGACTTTATTACAGCACTGATTTTTAGCCTCAGTGCAGCATTTTAAATCCATCCCTTTTCACTCCCCACTTCTAGCTGCAACTGGATATTATCTTTATACACACAGTAATGAAAAGGAAAGGGAAATCTCAGAAGTATTTATGTTTTTCTAAAATGTCACCATGGTTCCTATAACATTTTTTACCTTATGTACCACAGGTGTGTTTTACAGAAACACTAGTTGGATTTTAAACACCTAATATACAAAGTGATTTTGTCTCTGCATTCACAATGTATTTTGTCAAGTTTACAGGAACTGTAATATGTAGAACTGAATTAAGTTTTCATAGCTCATTTGGTTAGAACATGGTTCTAATGATGCCAAGGTTGTGGGTTCAATCCCTCTATGGCCGTTCACTTGGGAGCTGCACTCAATGACCCTTTCCACCTCAAAATATTCTGCATGATTCTGTGTGATGTAGCCAGTGAATATAAAGCATGCATACGAACCACACATCTACTAAAAATATTAAAATACTAATAAGCCCACCATACATTCACAGATGACTACAAACCAACCAAACAAATTTGGAATGCAATGCAATTTACAGATAACAATTCTGACATGCGTCAGCTAGACTATCAGGGCATCAGGGTCTAGATGATTATTTTCCAAATAACCAAGAGTAATACTGATGCTTGATTTTTTTTTTAGCTTTTTCTGATCTGGGACAAAGCCTAACACATGTCAGTTATCCATACAGTGCTAGATACCACTGTCTGAGGGAAAAGGAAGATGGCAGAACTAGTTTATTGTACTAGAAAGCCTAGAGCGTGGGTGTTTTGATATGAGAGGGATTGACCATATCTACATTAATGAAACTACTTTATCCACCTTAAAAAAAACCCCACTGTCATCCATTTTTAATGACAAAGATGACAACAAGACGGAAAGTAATTGCATGAGGATATTACAGTGCACTGATGCTTTGGCCAATGAGGACTGAATTAAAGACTGAACTATATCTCAATGTATTATCCTCAGTTTAGGTATCTGAATTCTGCTACATCAGTTCACCATATACACTACAGGAAACCTTAAATCTTTAAATTCCCTAGCTTTACAATACACAATATACTGGAAGCTATACTTATTTTACATAAGGGGTTTATATTTCAGTAAGTTTCTAGTTGACGTATTTCTCTCAGTAGGCAAAGAAACATGTGAAGCAGTTCTCCTTTTTCTTAAAGTTGCAGCTGTGCCTTGTCATCCATGAAGTACGCAACTTCCAAAAAAACCAAGCATGGAGTGATGTTGAAGACTGGTGTCTCTCCCTTCTGCTCCTATTTCCTCCGAGTCTGTTCTCTCCCTAACTCCCGTACAAAAGTTGCTCCTTACTGTCTGGTGCCCTCTACTGCTTCATCGCAAGTACAGGACATGGCACAGTTTTGCCCTTTGTTCTGCAGCCTCTGTCTACAAAATCGGGACCCAGAGTCACTGGGGACAGAGGTCTCACCATGATTAGTTCATACTATTGGCAAACCCTTCCCAGATCCAATGAATTGCCTCCCCAGTACAAATCCTGATCCCTTCGTTTCTCCATATCCTTCTTGGATACACTCAGAGAGTGTGTGTGTAATGTTACAGAAAGGAGACCAGTACCAGACATGTGCAGAAAACCCTCACACAAGACCCTCATCCAAGAACAGAAGGATGTCAATACAGGCCTCTTCCTTTTCGAGCCTTTGCTAAGATCCCAGCTCTCACACGTTACCACGGGTGAAATGGCTGAAACACAGCCAGGAAGGAGGAAGCCATTTAAGCTGCAACACTTGAATGCATTCCTTCTTTAATACCGCAGTCCACCCTACCACGTTCAGCATCAGGAATGTAGGGCTGGAAGAAGCCTCCAGAAACCATTTACATCACTCCTTGTTGAAGCAAGATAAACACTACCTAGACACAAAAGGCATTTCACCACACTGCTCAACTGTTTTAAGTCTTACCACAAAACACCTTGCTGCATTTTTTTCATTATATGTTTTCTTCCACATTAAACCCAACCGGATTTCGCATAGATTAAATCACTGACTTTAGTCTCTCTTCATGCCACATTTCACACAGATACGAACAGGTTAGCTGAGTTTTCTCTTCTGCTCTAACGCATGCAGAGCAGTATCCTATGTTCTGGAAAGTCAAATGTGAGAACAGCTTAACTATTTTTCAACTACTTTTTAACATGATTCCTTCCAAAAGAGCTGGCAAGCATTTTAAGTTATGCTAGGGATAAACATAAAGCAAACGGGAGAGACACTGTTACTTACAAATCCAAATAAGAGAAGTTCACAGACTTAATTTTTTCCATCATAAATAAAATCTGTATCTACATACAAAACTTGGCTTCAACAACCCAAGAAAGAACTAAGAAGAACTCCAAACAGGACTCTTATAGCATATACAATTAAGATTTTAAGTTTGCAAACTACTTTCTGCTCATGTACTGTAGAGGTCTATTTTGTTGCAGTAAAGGCAAAAAAACCCACAAACCAATCAACCCAGAACGAATTTGGAATTTTGACTGAATCACTGAACTGTACTTGGTCAATTGTGCCTGCTTCTAATTCAGTGTGGTAATTCTTTCTTCATAACCAACATATTATTTAACGGGCAGAACATATATTAGCTCAGACTAATGTTAGATTCAAGAATTTGATTTTTTTTTTCTCAGCTGCCTAAAGTCCTTCAGAGAAGAGCATACGTAAAGCTTAGTAACTTGCAAGGAACCATAATCTTCCCTTGAAAACAACTGTACAAGAAAGAGACTTGGAAAATACATTTTTGACCACAAGACTAGCACATTAATATGCAACATTTTTCCTTGTGCAGTACCTGCAGCTATCTTGGATAGAGAGGACAGAATGGCTTTTAGTTGAAACTCAGAAGCTATTTATTTAATCACACTAGTGTGAGCTGATGTTATATGACTCTAACAAATGTCACTGACTTAACTATGACACTGAAATCCTGCCTAAAGGTTATTATGGAAGAAAAAGTAGGGCAGACAGTGGGAATTTAAAGAGCCTCCAGAGCCTTGCCTGTATTTTGCATTATTGCCTTTGTGCCAGAAGTGTTTCTGAAGCTGAAACACAGCTTCCTGTGTTTATGAAACTCTACAGCCACTTCAAAACAAATTCAGATTGTAATAAAATTCACTGATAATGTTCGTTAAAAAGCAAGGTGATAGCACTTCTAAGCATGTAGGAAGCACTATAATCAGTGCTAAGTTATCCAATATAATCATGCTTTATCTACCAAAAGATCACTAAGAAATTCAATTCTAACATTTTCCTCATAAAATTGATGGCCAGAGGTTGCAATTTCAAGTTACAAAACAAATAGCTAGCATCCAAATTCTCTGTTTTGGTACATACAGAGTCACTTTGGTAAAAGAAGTCACAAATCTCTGAGTATAAAACAGAGTATAAACCAATTCAGAGACAAAGCTAGGACATGAATTTTTTCCATGGATTTAAAAAAAAAAAGAATCAGTGACATAGGCATGATTGACCTTATAGGCTGGAAATGAACTGAGAAAAGTGAAGTTTACAGTAACTGTTCAACTTCCCAAATCCCTTCAAGAATCAGTCCTAGGACTCTTAGGGGCTATGCAGAAAACACTAATGCAGTGATTTCAACATTGTTGACTATGGTATCACTCAATGACTTTGCTCCAATCATCATCTTGATTGGTTTTAATTACAGTCCAAAATGACAACCCAGCAGGCTGCTCCTCCCCAGCTACAGTGACTTCATTTGACAAGTTCAGGATCAGTCCCAGATGTGGTGTTTTCCCATGACTAAAAAATGACCAAGCAATTACTTTACAAAAAGCATTAATCTGTACCGTCGTTTCCCCACAACAGGGCACAGACATACCACTACCCTCTTGGCAAATGAATACCTTGGCATGACAAGATTACATAAGGGAAGTTGCAATAAACTTTTCTGTATCTAAGTAAAGGATTATCTATTTCTACGTTGTTTCACAGCTCTGTTAAGACTCTGAGTTACTGTAGATCAGTACTGATTTCCTAAAGCACTAGAAATGTTTTTTGCGCGTAATCACCCCCACTGGGCTGGTTCACACAAGTGAAAGTCATTTTTCTAATTTAAAGTTTAAGCACTTGTGCTTTTCATCCTTTTGATTACACCTATCAGCACAATTAACATTAAGTAAAGTCCCTGCAGAATGAAAGAAAATTTAAGCTATCAAAATTAGAGATAAACTCACAACTTTAGGAAAATGTATTTAAGGAGGCAGCAGCATAGCATGTTTTAAGCAATACCAACATAGTTGAACATGTGTCTAACACTAAACTTGAAATGGTACTTTAAAGCTACCCTAGCAGTGAAAAACCATTTGCTGGTCAACAGAATAGAAGAGAATCTTAACAGAACCACTTCAGTTGCTGCTGGTTAAAATCATCCATGTGAACTCAATCTTCCATGCTTCACTGCAAGTTCAAGACAGAAATTATTGTGTGTCAAGTGCCTCATACCAGCTCTAAGAGCTTCTGGAGCTCCACATTTTCAAAAGACACACAAAATGCACTTATATAAATCTTGGCAGTCACCACATCAAGGACCTATTTGTGTATTTCCTGTCATGTTAAGCAGTTTTCCTGCTATTAAACAGCAAAGATATCTCCCCAGGGACGTGCCTAGGACATTGCACACCACTGTTTCAGGAACAGCTTAAGTGCAACTTATCGGAGCCTATCTGAAAACATCTTGCCAAGCTGAAAACAAACCAGAAAACAACAAGGCAGCATCCAGCACTTTCATTAGCTAAAAATATGTCTCCACCCTTTGACAGGCACAAAGTCCTCTGCTGCTTGTTGAGCAGTTAAGGGAATTCTCATTCCAACCTCTCCTAACCAAACTGCACAACTGAAGACCATTTTGGCAAACGCTGCCTGACCGGTACCAGTGCTGCCCCCCTTGAGGAGCGACTGCTTGTCATACCTGCCGTGGAGACCACGCAGTACCTGTGGAGAAGGTTTAAAACACTCAGCATATCAGTCCTTGCAATTCATGTTCCCCTGAGTCTCTTCTGTTCAAGCTAACAAACTACAAAGCTGGCAAACAGATTTTTGCCGAAGTGGGTGGTGGGCTGGGAGGGAGGGAGGGAAAGAAGACTACAGAAATTTTTTTGCGGAGCTGACACCTCAGGTAGTTGTGGTGTTCACTGGGGTATACCTATAACTTACCACAAGGACCAAAACCCTTATGTGAGGTTAATCCCTGAGAAAAATCTCCAAACATGAACATCTTTACTTGTGCCACTAACAAAGGCAGCAAGATAAATATTCATTGCACATTACACATGCATCTTACCCTCCTTGACCTTAAATCCTAACTGAGGTCCCTCCTGAAATAAAGAAATACAGGTTTAATAGGATTATGCTACACATTTCATATCAGGACCTTTATCTTTTTAATTGGAAAAACGTCTTGATAAGTGAGTTAAGCAGGTTGCAAATTGTACAGTAATATTTGTGGAAATAAGCAAGCCATATTATATTCGTTACACAACATAGGCATGTTTATGGCTAAGAAAAGCAAATTTTTTCTAGTCTTCTGTTTTATTTGGAGTAGAATAAATTGCAACTGGCTTTGTAAGAAATTTCACTTACTCTTTTGCAGAGAACATTTCCAATAATCCTGTATTACCACTTAAAATATCTGAAAAGGCTTAGCACAAAGTCTATTCTTGTAATAAATAGAAACATAACATTTTTAATAGTTTAGATGCTTCTGATATAAGCAGTATCTGAGAGTCTGAAATTATTATTACAGAAGTTAAGCAATTAGTGAGTACTACTTGTAATACTGTGACTTTTCTAGTGAAAGACTGCTAGTTCTCTTTGAGAAAAGGATGAGCTTTCATTAAAAGAATTTTACCACAGATGTCCCCAGCCGTTCTATTTCCTGCCTAACTAGAAGTATTTCCATAACATCACATACAAACTGTTTACCCAAGGATCCTGAGGAAGATCTTTTACTTGCTATAAGTGTACAAGCAGCACACTATTATGACAAGAAGCAGCAAATATAAATTTAACCAAGAGTTGAACACAGGACCCCGGGTTATTAATGCCCTTGCTACAACTACTAGACATCAGGAAAGATGATACCAGTGAAAGGTTCATAAATAGCAACCGTAAAGAAACATCATGGCCAGATACAACTCAGGGTATTTAAGGTGAGTTATTTCCACATTTGAGTATCTGGACAGCTAAATTAAATGGGATTTTTTTTTTTTTACACTACTTAAAGATGTAAGTTACACTGCCAATACATTAGTTTTGCAGAAGATCAAATGCTATTTTATCATCCCTGCAAGAGAGAGAACAGAAACAAAATTCCATGACCTAGCAAATTAATGCTAGGGGAAGAGCCCTGTTGGTGGACATGGTTAGAAAGGTGCTGGTGATATCTCTTTTTTAGTTGTTAACAGTAACAACTTGTAACTTGTTGCTGTTTAACTGTAACAACACTATTCCAGCTAGCCAGCTTGACCAGTGCAGCCTTCACAGAATTTCTTTCTAGAAGACAAGCCAGGAGAGACAGGGTCTGCTTGCAAATAATTTTCCAAATAAGTCAGGTTTTAGAATGATATTGGGTGAAACAGTCAAGAGCTGTTTGAAACACCACAACTTCCCTAAAGACATCAAATCCATCACCTTTGGACCCAGGTTATTCCTATGCATTGCAATACTGAGAGATTATAATTTTTTTAAATAATAAAAACAGTAGAAATGCTGCTTCACTGCGTGACATTAAATTAATAGCAAATCTCTATAAACAGAAATCACCTCTCCTTGCCATTCATGGCAATGAGAGTGGTAGATGTGGTCCCAATCTACACATTACTTAACATACAGTAAAATTAACTGGAGATGGAAGAAACTCTTATTCTCCTTCACACGTCTGAGTTTTCTCTGCCAGCAAAGAAAGAAGGGTAACACAAGACAGTGAGACAACCGGCTGCAAATATTCAAAATGTTACATTCTACCACTGAATTCCACAGTATGTTCCTCAAAAAAAAAAGCTACTGCTGTATGTTTTAAGAAGTTCAGATTAGAAGGGTTCAATAAGTAGTAATACTTCATTTGTCTTAATGCTGCATGCCATTTCAACTATGGTAACAGATTCATTTGCACAAACTGCAAAACTGGAAGAGGCAGCTTTTAGAAGTTTAAGCCTTGTTTTAGCACACTGGAAATCCCCTGAAGTAATTTAAAAGCTATTCAAGTTTTTAAGTGTAAGTGTAGCTGCCTGTCATTTTCAAACCCTAACCTACTTCACAGCAACAGAACTTGCAGCCAGACCCTATTAGACATGTCAAGTGGGAAAAAATGCACACTTAGAATATGCAGTGGTATTAGCAGAGATTATTTATTATTTACTTTATATTTATTCTCCAATTAAGTTTTCTTCTATGAAGTTGAGCTTGAAGCAACAATTCTATTTCATATTGACAAATACTTGAGGCATCCTCCACATATAATTAATCCCTTTAAGTGAAGGAATAACAAAATCCAACATCACTTGCTACGGTGGAGTAGAATGCAAGTTGCCATGCATCTGCTTTTCAGCAGCACGCCAGTTGTTCTTTCTCCAGACTTTTTGGGGCAAAGCTCCCCATTTCAGTTCAGTTTCATACTTTATTAAATATAGGCACAGGTTAAGTGCTAACATCACATATAAGCTACTCTGTTTTGACTCTGGCATGTTTTCTGTTGGGTTGGAGGAGTTCTTTTGTTGCTTGGGGGCATTTTTTTGGGTGGGTTTGGCAGATCATTTCTGCTGCCGAGGCTTCCTGTGAAAATACTAGTGCTCTCTTCATTTTATAGCTACTGTAAACACATCCATTGGATGAGACTTGTGTAGAGTACAAACTGTACTTACAGACCCCAAAACACAGAGCCGAGACACCTGAAAATAAAATCTCCATTTAGTTATCATGTACATGCCTATTGAAGCCATGACCTATTAAGACTGAAATCAGGCACATCAGGCAGGTCTTTTAGTACCCAGTCTTGAATAGATTAAGTCAGGAGCAGAATCTCATTGACTTAAACAGGAACATGATTAAATTCAAAATCCCCCATGACGAATGGTTTCCAGCTATTCAACTTCTTTTGCTCAGAACAGATAAGCTGGCTTTACTCCTAAACTATTTTTTTCCTTGGTGGGCGACACAAATATTCAACATACTTGTCCTGTATAAAATTTCTTCAGCAAACTTCTAGATTTAGAATATTTAATAGGATTCAGTGTGTTGGGTATCTTTCTATGCCACTGTAGTGGCAGACATTAACCAGTACTTCACTTATTCTTTAGGGGGATGGAAAAAAAGCCATGTGATCAGTTAAGCAACTCATAACACCTCAGGCTTTTAGAATCCTTTTCTAAGAGCACTGCTTTGCAATGCACAAAAGTCATTTTATAGTTCCCAATGTGATCTGAAGAACAACTCTGGGTAAAAGTCATTGAAAAAGGATGTCAGCTGCTCAAATAAACACATCTATGATATTTGCTTGCTATTAGCAAGAAGTTTTTAAAACTGGTATTGCTGAAAAGACATGTTTAGTAAGCAATGGAAGTCACCAGCAAGACAGGAGCAGCAAGTACAGTTCGCTTAAGGGAAGGAAAGAAAGAAGAAAAGCAGCAAGAAGGGCTGGATGAAAACATTTTGAGACAAAACAGTATACAAACCTTGACAAATTCTCAACAAAAAGCACAAGAGCTTTGACCTCCATTTACAAAGCTAGTTTCTTGTCTGGACTTTTATCTTTATACAAGAGAAAACATAAGCAACTTAAAATTACTATTTTGAATCATTCATAAAAGAATGTCTTTCTCTCACAGTTTATACAGAACTGATGACCTACATGAGATGATGATTTATTCTGTCACACCACTGATGCATGAAGAACGTAAGAGCACTTTAGTCACTCTGGTAAAAATCCTAAATGGTTCAATAAAGGAAGCAAATATAGTATTTCATCCCTGAAAGACTGTGGTTCCCACTATTCTCTGCCATGTTTATGAAATTCTGAAGTGTTTAGATTTTTGCAGTTACTTGCTACTAGTAAGTTTTATAAGTCACAGGACGGGTAAATAAATTATTTCCTGAAGGTTTCAGGATTTTTTTTTTTCTGAAGAGGGAACCCATTACTTACAGCTAACAGTGCAGGTGTAGTATACCTCCAGTTGCTGGGAAAAATGATACTCTAATGTCTGCCTGTATATAAGGAGAGAAGAAACTTCTGGATATCATGACCTTGAAGCATGGTAGAGCACACAGTCGTCGAAGCTAGACACAAGGCAACAAGCTGAAAGACCTTAATAAACACTTTAAATATCACAGTAAATTTCACCTGGGTTTATTCCATTCCTAGGGGAAAAAAAATCTGATTTTATCTGGCTTCCCCTGAATAGACTGCATGCTTATGCCTGTAACGTATCTAAATTACTTGAGGTACTTTGACACCTCCACATGGATGAGAATGCAAGTACTGCAAACACATCCAGCCCAAGGATCCATTTAATGCTAACTGCAATGACCAACCTAGAGTAACGTTAAGACCAGTATAAACAATTCTATGTCCCCCCATGCTCCACGTGAAGAAACTACATCAGGCTGCTGCGAAGTATCCAAGAGTCAGAATGAAAACCCAGGAACAAGTTCTGTCCTCTTCCTCCCAACAGTGCTTACATTCTAACTTCACCAAATTACTGCACTGCAACTGTCAGGCAGGACATGGCAACAGAAGAATCCAACCTGACCTGTGCTCCAGATTACTTTAAAATTCTACATTTCAACAATTGCCACAAGTATCTCAAGGATGGTCTTCAGTCATAAAGTCAGTCGATCTATGGTATAATCAAAGGGAGCAAAGAATGAAATCCATGATAATGCTTATTAGAAGTGCAATCTGCGTCAAAACTGGAACTCAATATTGTTTACATAACACTCATACATATTCATGTTCCTACATGGACCCTGAAATTCCTTTCTGCAATTACCCCTTCCCTTATTTATTGACACACTCCCTATTGCCTACTGCTTATGTGACCTTGGAAGGAAGCCACGTCATTTTTATCAAATTAAACCACTACAAGAAAAGACAGTCATATTGGTGCTGCAAAATTAAATATGGCTCCTCCTGACATTTAACAATAACAACAAAAAATAACCTTTAAAGTTTGTGATATACACTGTTGTTGCCTGATGTACTGTTGCTGAGGTTTATGAAGCTGAAATAATCACTAACAAGCTTCAATGCATTCTGCTGTTTCAAAAACTGCAGTATTATCTATACATACTTGCATTCTCCACTACAGACTATGACCTGGTTTTCCTATGCCCTACTTTTTTGGTATACTCAGCTCTAGCTAACCACTGGTCAGCCTTCTGCTAACATACTGACTTCCTACAAGACACAGGGACAGCAAAGCAGAAGGGGGAAGGCAGGCAAAAACCTCTCTAAGCTTCAATGCTGTACCATTAGTGTGTACATACTGTACACACAGAAAACACACAGAAGGTCTATTCAGCACTTCTTATTCAATGAATTGCTGCTTAACTAGAACACGGGGCTTGCAATCTATTTTACATGTATTTCACAGAGACATCCTTCAGGCAGATTTTGCTTTCACATCCACTCAAATGAAATGAAACCACAAATTGACTCTTATAATTGTAAAATTCTCTTGATACATGCACTGACATCTATTTTTCAAAATTACACAAATTTCAGTAGCACTTAATGAACATTTGGAAGACTGAACATTATATCTCCCCTCACCTTCTCTTTTAGGATTTTTGGTCCTGGAGTATGTGTTATGTAGAAATTTCACATTATTTTATTTAGCTATATGCACAAAGACACCCTTTACATAAGAATTTTTGTTATCAAGGTATTTAGATCCTAGTTTAAAGCCAACGCAAACAACCTGCAAACAGAAGCCTATATTGTACAGTTGGACAGTTGACCTGTATTATGTTCATAAGTTAATTTATTGTCCTGGAAGAATTCCGAAGCTGGATTTACTCTGGCAAGGATAAAAAATGACAAGGCAAATGCTTTAAGCTGCCATGTGAAAAGACAAGACAGTAAGGAAAGCTGACTGGTAGCACTGAACTTCAAAAAAATAAAAGCAGAAAGGGTGGTATTCAAGTGAGAGAGGAAATTCCTGAGTGAAGAGCTTCTGCAAAACTAGCTTATGTAGCTGCTTGCTCCCCTCTAAGTAAAATTTAAGAAAATTACAAATAGTGCAGTGGAGAAAAATACTTATGTAACATGCAAGATGCTCTCAGGGTCTCTAGATGTCACATAGCTCAGCTCAAACAAACAAACAACTTCTACCCCTCAGCCCCAAAATGACACATGTATGTCCTGGAATAAAGCTCACCTTTCATAAATTTGCTTTATTTGCTTTTCCTGACACTGAAAATGAAAATCAGGTCAGATGCAGCTGAGAATTTGGTAATTTTTTTTTTGTGTGTGTGTGTGTGTATGAATTAAACACACGCACACTTGTCCTCGGTGTCTCAAAACTTTGTACCTTTTAGGTTTGTCTCAAAACAAGAGACACAAAAGTTTGTTTGTTCCACTTGCAAATAAGATGTATTTAGCACAACATCTGTGATAACAGGTATCTACAGGTAAATATTCAAATATTTCCCACGGACAGAAAGCCACACCGTAACAGCCTGTATTCATTCCACTTCCCTCTCTGCTTCCCCAGAGAGACCAGTCAAGATACAGAAAAGACAGTGCTCCCCGCAGATAACCATTAAAATGATTAGATAAATATTTAATAGCACAGACTTCCCAATACTATTTTTGGATTTGTGCAAGGAAAAGAGCAAATCCCAATTTGCATTTCATAAACAGAATAACCATCTTCCAAACAAGCAGCTCAGCACACATGCAGAGACTTAGAATATGAAACTACTTTGTGTAAAAGTCAGACTTCTGTCTGAAATTCAAAAACTTTCATGCCCAGTACAGTTCTTATTTGCTAAAAATAAGATGCTGTTGAAGTTAACAAGATATTCACTCAATGCATGCTGTAATCATCATATTAAAAATACACAAACCTGTATGAAATATAACAGTGCTTTTCTTGTAGCCAGAAGGTAGACGAATGTTTCGAAGCAACCCCTTTGCTGTCAGCCTTATGCGCATGTTGGATAAGGAAAATTTCGGGGACCATAACATGTCTTCAGAGCAATTGGAAGACAAACAAGCAAGAAACAGCCTCCATGTACTGTCACATACTATGTTTTTAAATTGCTACTGGCAGAAGTGAGCAATTCTTGCTAAAGAAAACATGCTTGAAGAAATAATCAGGTCTCCATTCCTTTGCTGTTATTCCTTATGCACAGACAAGCAAAAAATCAGTAAAAAGCAGATATCCACAACATAAATGCTGCTGGCAGCTTCTCCTCACCAGATGTTCTGAAAACAAAGCTTGTCCTCAGAATAAAACCGACTTAGTGATTTCGAAAACCAACAGCCTCCGAATTGCATCACAGTACCGATGCTCAATCTGCTATGGGACTCCGTGGCCTGGGAACTGGAAAAGGAGAAATGGGAGGAGGAGGATGAGAAGGGAGGAGGAGGAAGTGGGTGGTCTCACCAGCTGAATATATCATCCGGCAATGTCACAGTCCATGTAATTTTTCTTTGGAGACTGTAAGGAACATTATTTGAATATTCCTGGAGGCATATTTCAGCTTTACTCTCCAAAAATCTTTTCAGGGTGCACTTTTTAAAACTGTTTCTTTCAATCAAATATTATGTCAACATTTAAAGTGTTAACAAATCCAAAGACACATCTATTCTCTAAGAACAATTCAGGATTTGAGAGCTGCGTAAGGGAAATTCTGCTTAGCTTGGCAGCTCAACACTGCAGATGCTTCCATTTATCATCAGAGGACAAGGACTCAGGCATTAATTCATATTAAAACAGTTCTCTGCCAGCTGGGTTTTGAAGGCACCCAAACACTGAGGCAAATAAGCAGTGTTGTGGGAATTCTTACAAATAGATGTTCTTCCCATATTTGATTAGCCCTCCTATAAAAAGTTTCTTTTTACTATTTAATGAGCAGAAAAGTTTTGCATATACTTTGTTGAAGTCCACTGCCATGAGCAAAAATTAAATTAAAAATAAATTTAGAAAAAGGAGTAACTCTCTTACAGATTAGAAAATGTCACAGTTTTTACCTGCGACCATAATTAGAAATACATGCGCAGGCCACCTTCCTGTGCAAAAAGAAACATTTCACTACTTTTCCTGAGGTCAGCAGCTGCCTTACCAGGCAGCCACTGGAGCAGGGACCACCCAAGTACTCTCAGACAGTGCTGGAGACAAGATACTGACAGCTCATACTTCTTTGGGGTTGTTTGAAGAGCTGGCCTCCACAGACTTCATAACTCTTTGGAGACGTTAGGTACTCTTCCATTGATTCTGCACTTCTACCATTTCAGCAAACCCCAGCCAATGTTCTCTAACATCTATACCTTTGAACAGTTCCAGAAACAATTAACCCAACTTACTCTGAAGCACATATAAGCCAAATCAAGTATCACAGTGACAGGTGTCATTCCAGCAGTGTCTTACCTGTCCTCTCTTTACCTTCACAAGTCTAATTTTTATATTTTAATAGCATGTCTTACTTTCTCAAGATGCACAACATGTTAAATTCATAGTGCTTATTTAGCACATCAGCTAGAACTAAAAATAGCATGTTGTTGCTGTATCTGGGTATCTCTACCATCACGCAGAGCCCGGTGCAGTGACAGTGAAGCAGATGCTCACTGTATGTAGAGCAAAGGAGCTGCAGCCCAGCACCGAGACAGTCAGACCCATCAAGCCAACCTCCACAGCAGACTGCGTGAGAATACCCCGGCATGTTTTCAAAGCGGGCACCAAAATATTTATTTCCCAGCACAGTGATGAAACACCAACTCTGAAGTACTATAATACATCTTCAGTCCACACAAAACCATTCAAAATAAGTACAAAGACAGTAAATTACGTTTTTTGTTTGGTTCCCAGGGCAGCCTCTGCACACAGCAGGGCATGCATGTCATTACTGCGATAAAACCTCATCTATTCCTTCTAGTCTGAAGAGCTTTGGCACTAGCAACGTGTGTTCCTCTATCTTTCCAACAGCCTGCAGTTCCAGACTCTTTCCTAATCCAATACTATTATCAAAGACATTGCCCCTTTCTGGGCTGCATTATTATGATGCTCGAAAACCATACTGAGAGTAAATCAGAAGGCTTGTTACAGCACAGTACAGTAGACTTGTGTATTCACACATGCACAGTTCATTAGCACATCTCATCAAATATTAGCTCATTATTGTCAAATCCTTTCTTAATTAAGAATGAATGAATTAATTAAGCATTTTGAGATTTTGACTGGGCTTACAGCCAGTCTTCAAACATCATTTAGCACCTATCGTCACCAGGTTTTACCCTTTTGCCAGGGCACCCAGAAGAACTCCCTTTTATTTCCCTCCTGTTCCCACATTTCTCTAAGGGAGAAACTGCCCTATGTAGTAAATATTTTCTCACCTTCCCAATTTGATTCTCTCAAAAAGGTGGAAATAGTCCAATCAGGCTAAAAAAAAACCCCAAACCACCACAATCCAACAAAACACATCCAAAAAACAACCCACCATTTCTTCCCATCCTTGCAATAGTGCTTAGGAGAAAGGTAAAGAACTTGTCATTAGCAGCAAAATCAGAGAAGATGGAACACCCAGCTGAAACCTCACTTCCTTCCTAGGAATAGAAGCTGGAACAAAGAATCTCTATAGGGGAAACATGATGTAATGAACCAGTTTGGGAACTGTGGAAGGAATGAATCACCATACAAAATATGAGCAGAAAAAGCTCTATATTGGACATCAAAATCCTTTTAGGAAAGACCAGAACTCCTCTTACAGAGATACACAAATAATACTTTTACTGCCTCTTCTTTCAAGCTCTTTGTTCGGGTGAAAATAGGCCACGAAGAAACAGATACATCATATTATTTGTAAAAAACTTCTGATTTGACAAAAATGCCTTTCTAGCCTCTAGAGTTTTACTTCTGTTAAAACCCAGAAACCTGAAACAAGTCTGCATTATTCAGAAGCAGACCTGACAGCATTAATAAAAAGCAATGGATGCATGCCTCATCTAGTGTCATCTAGCACCCAGTGCTCAGAGAGCTGTGACAGCAGCCAGCAAGAGGACTGCCCATGCCAGTCGGAACAGCTCCCAGGAGAGACTTAACTTGCAGCAAGGTTCCTCCAGTATAATCTTTCCAGAGCTCAGTGTCACACCATAGTACACTCCACTGTGGTGGCCGTGCATGTGCTAGCATGGTTTCCTTGGCTCAGGAAAAAAGCACCTTCCACTCTTGTCTGTACTCCCACAATAGTCATCTAGTGCCTCGTGCTGGCAGACTACAAAGCCAGGGTGTAATCCATGGGATCTTAATACAGCATGCCAGGAACATGCACTGTCTACATTTCATACATAACAGGAGGACCACAGAGAGATCTTTTTCGTTCTTGACACTAGAGAAGGGCGACAGAAAACAGCAGAATAAAATAGGAAGTGATATACAGAGGACAAACGACAGACAGATTTTATTTACTAGCACCTTACTGCTGGCTTCCCTCAGACTCCAAGGGCAGAACTGGTGATCAACATGGACAAAGGGGCTCTATCCTGTTATGACCACATAATTCAGTCTGGGTTTCTACATGCATCACTACCTGGTGACACCATCAGGTTGATGGAGGGGCCAGACCTATTTTAACCCCAGCAGATTTAGTGTATCTGCCACTCCCTGGGAACATTAGTAACACGACAAAAAAGGAGCAAAGTGCACCGTCATCTGTAGGCTCTCAATTCAACCTCACGAGGCCAAATCCCCAGTGTCTGCGTTTCTGCTGTCCCTTTCCCTCTTTCCTCATCCAGCAATCACTAAGAATGCCATTGGAACACAGTTAAGTGTCTCACTGTATAAGTCTACATCAGGAGCTAGATATTTAGATCCAAGAAGCCCATGTAAAGGACACTCGGCTCCATGTCACAAGACAGCAAGAGCAGTGCAGAGCAGATGGATTTTACTGGCATGCTTTACCTCAGGAAGAACTGAAGGGTGATTGCTTATGCAAAGAGAGATGCAAGAAGCAGGAACCTACTAAGAGCCAAAGGGTCATCTGTGTCCTCATTTTTATTTCTGGAAAATGACCGCCCCCACTCCACTTTCCTGTGGTCACCTTGCTCTAGCCAGTGCTCCAGTTTGAAAAGCTAATCTTCCTGTAGGCAACAGTACCTGCTGCCACAATGAATGCAAACTGCAGCTTCAGGACTAATTTTAAGCTCAAAACCTCTCCTGAAGAAAAAAGGAAACATCTTTCTTCCTCAGAGCAGGAACTAAAATCCTAAATAATTCATGTTTCTTCTTTCCAAACACAGAAGCTTTTAATCATTATAAATTCAGCAGCCTGTCAAACTGAAGGTGATGCTGCAGTGGATTCCCAGGCAAACTGAGACAAGAATCTGGCTGATCTGTGTCTCCCTCACGCAACAGTGCATGCATTATCTGCACCCTTTTACAATTGAGAACAGCCACAAAACACTGCAAGAACCATTTCATTTTTAACTTCTGACTTAAGGGAAGTGCATTGCAGGATGTCCCTTTCAAAATGGCATTTTTGTTAAGACTGCCTCAGTCAAAACCCTACAGAGCTGCTACTCTACAACAGTGTACAGTATCACCAACATTAGGGTAACATGCCCTAAAATATGAAGCTTCAATGATCCATCCAGATGTGACAAAAACTCACAACCACCTCTTTGCTAGGGACTTTTGCAGTTCAGAAACAGGGTAGGTGTATGCTTCAGTTCTTGTGAGCTCAAGCCTCAAGGAACAGAGGAAAAATAAATGCTTAATCTAGGGCCATAGCTTACAAATCTGTTAATTGTTTATTCACACAATACTGATTTATATTCACTGTGCAAATGTATTTCATCCACGGCCACACAACAATACCCAGAGAGCGTCTAATAAAGAGCAACATTGCAAATAAGGTCAATTTAGGCAAGTAAATGCCCTAAGACATGCTAGTGGTTTATCTGGAGAGCACAAAGCACATTCAAGACATCACTGTCTTTTGCTTACCTCTGTGGGCTCTGTATGCTCTCCGTTACCCCAGACATGTAGACAAAAAAGGCAGATGTACAAGTTGGTTAACCATCTTCGACACAAGACCATGAGTTTCATGTTTCTGAGACAGTTCAATGATCTTTCAAGTATTATGTCCACTTAACACCCTAAGAGGGTCCAGTGAACTCCAGCTCCCAAGATGGGAATTTTCTCTATCACTTGGACTGAGCTGATGCAATCTGTAGATATCCCTTTCAGCTGTCCTCTCTACTCACACAGAGGCTGGCCAATCCAATATTTAGACAAGTGTGAGAAAACCAAAGCTTTGTGTTGTTCTCCTGTGTGGCTTGCTATTGTGAAATATCAAAATAAATACGAGGGAAGAGAACCACAAACATTCCTCCCCACAACAGAATAAACACCTCAGAAATAAACTACAAATATTCCTGCTGTAGAAAGTCTGCATACTTCTGCATCACCAGTTGTTTGGAGTATGGATGTGTGGAGCTGAAGAGTAAGTTTCTCACAGAAGTTTGAAGTAAATAATAATAAACATCTCTGAAATATCTAACTTGTAATCCAGAAAACACATCCTTACTTAAAAGCATTAACAGAAGAAACAGACCTTTTAGTGTGAAACCCATTTTGGTTGGGCTAAAAAAGGCCTTAATGAAAGATCGTCTGTCACTATAGGAAAACTGATAGAACCCACAGCAAGTCCTCATTGCTGGGATTTTAAATATAATCCCAAAATTTTCAGTCCACCGATTTGAGAAACTGCCCACAGAATACCACTTCCACTTGAATTAGATGGCTCATATGTCACTCCATAGCAAGCCTTGAGGTTTTGGAATTCCTCGGTGTTTTGTAAAAATATCTGTTGAAAGCACAGGGAGCAATGCTGACTGTTAGCATGGAACAGCAGACAACCTTCACAAATTGTTAACTCTCAGAAGATCAAGTCTGAGAAGAACACAAGGAACATGAATGCAAATAAACAGACAGACTTACCTAACAGCTGAAGGGACCAATCTGGAATATATTAAGACCATGTTGTCAAGTACCTCTGGTTTTTTCTGCATCCCATTGTCTATTCTAACAAACATACTACATCAGGAAAACACCATTTGTTTAAAAATAAAAACAGAAAACAAAAAAAAACCTCCACTCAAAACAGATTACTTCAGAGTTTAGGATGGCATTGTCTGAACATCAGCACCAGCCATTTCACTCTGAAGACTACTGGAGCATTCTAGTTCCCACCCAAGAAATTAAATCCTTAGATCCAGCTGTTGTACTATATTTAGTAACAGTGGAAAAATCTGACCAAGAAGGCAACAGCTATTGTGTTTCAAAGATTATTTCATGTTTATAGATATTCCCTTAACTCTTCAAAATAAATATCATATGTCCCTAATGAATATATTTATTAAGAAACTCCAATTCACATACATTTAGATTAATTCTGCGTTTATTTATATAGAAATGGCAGAACAAACGTCAGCTTTCATAGCTAGTTCACATGCAGTAGCTACACTACTTAGTAGCTTTGCTGTCTGTTTATAAGAGCATTAGCCTGAAGGTATTCTAAGGCTAGATCACGAGACAATTGAGTCATTCAGATAGACCTCACAGTTCACATGGATGAAAAAAATCATCTAAAAAAATACTATAGCCAGCTTTTTATTGCAGCTAGAAAGGCAACAAAGTAGTCCACCCACAGTAAAATACCTGCAAAAAGAGGTTTAAGCCTGATCTCTGTTGCTTTTCAAGGGATAAAGGGAAAATACTAATTTACATTGTTCAACTACCAGAATTTCCAGAGTGTAAAACATTAACTACATTAAATGAATACAGAAGCTAATCTTATACCTGCATCATTCCAGAGCATGCAAAACTGTTCTAAGTTCTTCTGCAGGATTTCCTAGCTTTTCTTTTGGAGATAGGGAAAGAGACAGAAAAACTGATGAACCCAACTTATTTACAGATGCTGAAGCTCTTAACACCAGAGACTGAGAATCCAGTCTATCCAATATATCTATATTGAAATTCCCAGTTAGAGCTAGTCAGAAGTCCTACTTCTGCAATGTCGAAGACCTGGACCTCTTGGCTGCCAGGGCATATATGTTTACATACGTATCAAGGCCTTTTCAAGTCTCCAAGCAACGCCACTGCCTGTACAGTTTCTTCTACACTTGTGAAAACCCATACAGGCAAATACATACCACCCCCCAAACAATAACAAACCCCAAAAGATCTTCTGATTACATACGAAAGGAGAAACAGAGCCCTAATAAGTTATTTGAGCAGACACTCCCCTTCAGTTGGGGTAATTTGCCATACATTGCTGAATGCCACAGACAGTCAACTGAAGGCCTAAGCATCTGGCATTCATAACAATGTGCACCAGATCTCAGCATAGTCTCCCCAATTTTTAAAGAAAATACACATTTTGACACATAATTTTAAATATTAAGTCTTTTTTGTTGTTGTCAAAATACAATCAGAGTGTGCTATACATTAATCCTTGTTTTTCAGACATGGAAAGTGCAAGTATTTTGAGGGTAACCTATTCTGCCAAAGAATCTACAAGATAAGAACTGTTTCCTCGGAGTTTCAACAGGGATGACTAAGAGCATGAAAGAAAGGGGTGTAAATTGAACCTTAGAGTATGCCTCCAACTTTTGTCTGAACCAGAGTATTTTGTTAGCAAAAGCATCCTATCCCAGTATATGGGTTTGAGTGAAGAGCCAGCCCCCACCTTCAAAAACCTGTTCCAAGGGACAACTTCATGGACTGTTATATTTATACTTTATTTTTCCATTTGAGCTTGATCAGCACTATTAGTCACTTTTGCAATAAGACCCCTAACCAAGTTTCTTCCCTCTCCCAGTGTTATATCTTCTCACAAATGGTTGAACAAAAACAAACAGCCTTTCTTTATGAGAGTAAGAAAACAGAATACCGTGATGGAGCACATACCATTTTTTGATAAAGCTTCTTTGGTTTTCATGGCTGCTACAGCCTTTAGTAACCGTTTCCACTCTGCATACTCCATCACAGTGCTACAAGATACTACATAAATCACACTGTTCATATTTAGTAACACTTTACAGATCTATCCAGCAGTTGTCCTTACAATGGTCTTATGCCACACATATAAGTGTAACTTGTTATCCATAATACACCATAGATCCCTTTCAGGGTCATGGAACAACAGGATAAGCCAAATATCCACATGGTTTATTCCCAAAATGATTACTTTACCTTTGAAACTGCCAAACAGGATATTTGCTTTTGCTTGGCTTATGTAGGTTCAGAGATTACTGTGTTGTAACTTATCCTTAATGTTTGGTCAATAACAGAGACCTGAGATGTGACTGCCCACTGCATCCACACACACTGCACTGTCATATACTACAAAGGGATTAGACATCGGCAGCTTTTCCCACAGGGAGGGCTGAAGAAAAAAGGAAACCGCACTAACTATGCATTTTTAGAGGCAGTTTTGCGTCTAGTTCAAAATTCCATCTCATGAGAGGCAACATTTTAATTCATATTTACATTAAAACATTACAGTAAGTGCACATGAGCATCCTTACTTGAAGTTAGCGAGTTAAGAAGTATAATAAAACACATTATTCCCAAGAAGTTAATTCTGCCTTAGCTTTAAAGCCAGTGCTGAAGAAATATACCACAGAACTTGTAGAATTTATTTGATGCACTGAACATCAGCCATGAAAAATACAGAATTCAGAAAAAGAAGCCTTGTGAATGTTTTAACACAAACAAGAAATGAACAGCTGCAAACAGGCAAGTCTCTCCAGTTTTACAGGCACACTAACAGTATGTTGTGGCTTGCTTCGTCAAGCAGATTCTGGCTGTGCATCATTGCTGTAAATTAATGGAAAATGGAGAAACAGCACCAACAGTAAGGGAACAGACAGCATATCTAGAAAAGCCTGCTATTTTTTCATCCTTGAAGAAATGTCAAAGGCAGCATGAACAACTGAGCTAGACACTTAGTCAATCCCTTAATATTGTAATCAATTATCAGAGTCCTGCTGCAACAAATTAGTCCTGGGCACATGGGCAGGGAACAGAAGTAGGGTTGGAGCTTCTCACTGGATAAGGCTAAAAACTGTAGACTTAACTATGGCACTGAAATAAAAGAACAAAAGCTTTATAGTAGCTGGAGTCACTAGAACAAAGCTCCACTATAATATCAAAGCCAAAAGCAAAAAAAAAAAAAGAAGATAGTGGGCCTCATTCTACATGGTACTGGCTGGCATTACTTCAGTTCATTTCAAAAAAGATTATTTGTCTTTTCTTAAAATGTAAGACATTGTACTGCAGAATATCCAACCAGTCACACAGTATTTTTATTCTGTAAGAAGTATCTGCAACTGTAAGGATGGGAAAAAACTTCCCAAAAATGCAAAATACTCCACCAGAAATCTCTGCATTCATAAATGGGAAATTATACTAATGCTCTGTACAAATTAGAGATGTATTAAGTTGAATGTCTAACCCAGTTTTGGAAACTGACTCAGTACAGTAAGCAGTTCAGGTTTGTTAAGACAAACACTGAAATACAGCCATTTTACTGGCAAAAGTCTGAGTAAAGAGCATTTACTAAAGAATTGCTAAATATTACAGCCAATTTGGAGTTTATGACTGTTTTTAAGGCATCAAATCCAACACATCAAAGTTATGTAGCTACATGCTTTTTATTAGGTCAGAAAAGATGAATCATAAGCAAAATTCTACTAAACCAGTAAAAAGGGGAGGGAACACTACTTTTCTGCATGGAAAGTAGAAAGAATGTGCACACTAAAATTAGGGGGAAGTAAAGTTATATTTTGAGACTACTGTAAGCAAGCAAAAGAGAAATTTACTTTTCTAGTTTCTAGTCCAGAAACAGATTTTATTGCTTATTAGGAGTATCCTCTAATGAGCTGATCAAGACATTATGTTGCTAGCTGAATCATCCCCTACATGCTTATACAACAGACTATGTTTGAACTCTTGAAACTCAAGTGTCAGGCCTTACCTAAACTAACATTTGTTCAGCCAAGTATCAATAAAAGCAACAAAGAGAAGAAGCACTTTGGGCAAAGTCTGACTGAAGCTCTGACTCTTAACAGAAGATATCGAACTACTCTGCCACAATTAATATGCAGACATTTGACAAGAAAGAGAGTAAAAGACAAAAGCATTAAATGCACGTTATGACTACAGGCAATTAAAAAAATACTGCCACAGTACCAGAGTTACAGGTTAGAACTGATTTGCCCAGTAATTTCAGACTCAAATTTACAACATCTGCTTGGCTACAGCACCTCTTTCAGAAAGACATCTGCTATTCACTCAGGGGACACAGAGCTTTCCAGTGATCTTCAGTATCTTTCAAAAAGGGCTTTTCAATGACTAATTAATTACAAGTAGCTTTTACTTCAACAAATACACACTGATTCTCAGGAAACTGATTTAGACTGCCAAGTCTCTTGAAAAGACCTGGAAACTGCTGCCAGTAGAAGCATCATCTGAAGACTTTTCAGTCTCTTGGCAGATAGAAATTAGCACCAGGTGTCCTGACTGGCGTAAACACCAAAAACAAACCCAATATGAAGTCCTTAAAACTCTGCCAGATTTTGAAACGCCATCTGCCACTTAATCAGCTGCGATTTCTCCCTCTGCCATATGAGCAGACACATACATCAACATTCTCCGATAATTTCAACTTCTTATACAAATGTAGTCTACAGTGATACACAAAGACAGCTCACACCAACAGGTTATCTACAATGAACGTTCCAGAAAAGGAAGGCTCTGCAGGATTCGTCTATTTTTTTTTTTTTTAAAGCTGCAACACTTGAGTTCATTCATTACTTATTTTGGCTAAAAAGTAAAAATTACACCCAAGTTTCCTTTCCATACTTTTTTTTTTAATACAGTTTAAACCTCCTTAGGTTTCACTGGAATAGAGTAACAGAACAGACTGCATAGTCTAAGACTTGGGTAGAAGACAGGAAGTAAACAAAACCCAGGAAAAAAGGCTTTTTTCCATATTCCTTGAAACTAGGCTCAGTGATAGTTTACAGAATTATCCACTGTGTTATCTGTTCTTCCCAAAAAAGAACCAATATACTAATATAATGTATAAACTTAATTTGACTTGCATCACAGATAATATAAAATACATTCAGAAAACTCACCAGGACCCAAACAAGATAGGCTTTGGTGTACATTTCTTCCAGGAGTACCTTCAGAAAGGAAACAAACAAACAAAAATCATACTTCAAGGCACTAGGGCTGCCTTTTTTAAGATTCAAGATTCTTTCCACATAAGCTCCTCAAACTTTGCTATTTCAGTTTCTTTCTTGGGATGGCTGATGGCATGATCTACAGCAAGATTTAGCATCATAAGAAAATGCTTGGAAAATGCAGGATGCATTCCCAATTATAATGATCCCATTACAATTATTATATTTCATTTAAGTCAGGTAGCACAGTTTTACTTTACGCATTCAAAGAGGACCACAGATAACGGAAAACTATCATCTGTACCGGCATTATCGTAATTTTTTTTCCTTCTGTTACAGTTATTTTATTTGCATAGAGGAGCAATAAATTAACAACATTCTCAAATGTGCTAGCAATCAAGTTAGATATAAAAGAAAGCACTGAGAGGGTTAACCCACCATTACTACATTACTTAAAAGTTATGTGAAAACTGACCTACGAACCTTACAATTTTGAAAGATATTGAATGAAAGCAATCTTTCAGACTACTGGGTGTAAGTGCAAAAGTCATGTGCAGAAGTTCATAAAGGTCTTTTGACAACACCTTTCTGCAGGCTTTAGGAATAGTGTGTGATCCTATGGCACGGGTTTCATCAGGAAACAAGCTGCTTTATACCACCACTGTACTTGTTTCCCCCTGCCTCAGCCTTGCAAATAGAGGTTTGCTCCCAAAGTGAAAATTGGGCCTTACAAAGCTTTTCCAAAGGCTTGCACCTGTTCTTTTGATTCACTCTGGCAGGAAAGACTAATTTTAATTCACAGTTAAAGATAAAACAAACATCTGATACAGAAACATAAAGTAAATATCCTCAACAACCAGAGCTAATCAGCATCCTCTCACAAGAATCTTGCTTAAATTAAACACAAACTAGGCAAGATCTAATCTACACTGTGCCTTGCAAGCATACAACCTTATAAGCAGGTGACAGAACATCATTTAACAGATAGATTAATTATCCTGTATTTTCAGTCCTTATGGGGTGCAAGTTTCAAGCAGATAGTAGACAGTGAATGTCCCTAAAGCAAATAGGTAAGGAACAGAACTTTGCAGAGCCAGTGTCCAATATGGTGAACTGCAAAGAAAATGAGCCATCTATCTCAATTATTCTGAAATCATAAAGCATAGCTGCTCCTTCTCAACACAGAGAGATTCAAGAAAAAGTAAAAAATTTACTACCCAACAGCTGATTACCTCTAGTGTCACTGACTTTCCTCGCTAAGTGCAGTGGCCCAGATGATTTTGGTGTGCACTGGTTCAGTGAAGCAGACCTGGTCTTGGCTCCTAAAAGTAAAAGCTTAGATGAACTTTAAAGTAGAACTATATCAGCAATTAAAGATATATCTTACTTTTTACAGTTGAGTACAAGATGTAAAAATCTACTCAAACAGAAAAAGAGAAACCTTCTAGAACGTTCAAGCTGTATTTAAAGTTAGCTTTGCTGTACCAGAACTCACCTTGGAAGAAATAAAAAGATAGTTTTAAAAACCTTCTAAGCAGGAGAAAACATGAGTAAAGAATTCATTTTAGCACTAAGATCAAGTTACTTTAGTCTCAAAACAGCAGCAAATACAATGCAGCTATGGAAACACTGGCTGAAAGAGACCTCCAGAGGCCAGGTATCCAGACTCCCACTCAGAGCACAGTCACCATTAAAACAAGATCAGTTGACCATTCTTTTGTCTAGATGAGCCTTGCAAACCTCCAGGAAGGGCAGTTCTACGGCACCACTGTGCAAGGATGCATCGACCACTCTACAATTTGCAAGCATTTCTGATTGCCACATCATCTGGTGCTACTGAGAAGAGTTTGGCACCATGACTTTAGAGCTGTCCTTTTCAAGTTATTGACTACACAGGCTCAACTCCCTCAACCTCTTCTCACTGTACAGAGACCCCAGTCATCTTCCTAAGTCTCCAGTGGATCTTTCTAGTTTCAAAACAATCTTCTTGGTCTGGGAAGGACCTAAAACACAACACAGTAGTCCAGGTATCACTGATCTGAAGGGGAATATCAGCTTCCTTTGGCCACATTGCTCCTGCAGGGACTGAAGGCACACTTACAGGTCACTGAAGATGATGAGCTATGCATAGTTGTGCAACATGTGTTGGACCCCAACAGAAAGCATCAGCTTGTCAGAAAGCCATGTGATTCATGTTTGTTTCAAAGTGATTTATAATTTGTGGCAAATTCTGTTTCTTTTCACTGTTTACTCTTTTAAAGCATGTCATTACAGAGAGGCGTTTGGCAGGAATCACTTGCTTATTCTCAATTATGTCAGATACCAGCTTAAAATTTAAGTCTAAAGCAGGAGTACAGTATTTAATTAGGTTTGTCCAATTACAATAACCAGTTCACCACAAAGATGGTCAGAAGCATACTGATTACAGCTAGGACTTAGGGAAGAGACACAGGAAGCTTATTTATCTGCTCCCATAATGTTTTTCATCTTGGTCAGAGAATGAGTTGTCAACTGGTGTTTGTGGCTTGAGTGGAATAAACACTGTTGGCCAATCAAGAGGTCCTAGCTTGAACAGAAATAGGAACCTGAACAATGTTTAATACAAAGCCAGGAAGTACACTTAATGTTTCTTTTAGCACAAGATGATAAAACAAAAATAATTGTCTTGTCTCCATTAAAGCTTCTAATTCCGCCATTAAACAGAATATCAAGAAAAAGCAGCATGAAAAGCTGTTTCTGTGACTCTTCCCTTTGAAAGATGGGACAATGTCATTGATCTACAGAAGAAGATACATCTAATAATACCTTATTCAAAAATACATCTCCATCCCCCAAGGCCCTTTCAGTTCTGAAAGGGGTGAAGATAATACAAAGTCTGCATAAGGACAAGAACCACCATACACTCAGGATAAATTCAGGGTATGTCTATTCTGCAGATTACCAGCAATGACACAGTCTGTGCCTGAACTTTCTGAAAGGAAAGAACTCTTCTCAAAACAATGCAAACCCCATGCGATGACACCTGTCATGTAGCAAGGTGCACTTAGTCCCTGCACCATGCAGACCTGAGCCACACCACAGTGCAGACCTCTTCATTTCCCTGAAATACCTCCATCAATTACAACAATACAAAGAACATTTTTGCCTTCCTATGAAGTCTTACAACACTTGAAACACTTGAAACATACTGATGTGATTTTACCTCCTCTATCTACAATAGACTCATATACCTTTTGGAGTTGTCCTCAACGAGTGCAATCTAGGTCTTGGTAATGCTTTCAAAGACACAGACCCTGAAGTGCCATTCTGGCAGGCTGGTTTTGAAGGCCATTCTCCATTCCTGATAACTGTGGCACTTGCAGCTGCAAAACAGAATCACAAAGAATTTTCTCTAGGCATATATAGTTTAGGGAACATAAATCATAAGCCAAGTCAGTTTTACTAGAGACTAAAGGACCTTGAAAGAGGTTTGAGTTTACGCTCACAATGGAAATTTTTCCTTGTAAAAGAAAAAACTGAAATTTCAGGAAAACATTGTTTCAGTTGTCCAGAAAAAAAATTAAAATATTCCTAATATAAGTACAGATACACAGATATCTGTAAACAGATAGACTTTGGTTTGGGCACTAAAAATTATGTATACTAACACATTTAAGAGTAAGACTTCACGTGGCATTTACCAGAGACAAGCAAAAATTAAGTCACTGTGGAATTGTTTGTCACAGTGCTGCTTTTCCCTCTAGTCATTAAAAAAAAAGGGGGGGGGGGAAGCTTTTGTCATATATTACCAGGTTTGCCTCAGATTAGTGTTTTAATGAGACTGGCTTTTTTTAAAGGCAATGTGAACTACATGTCTAGTATTGTTCATCAAAAGATGAAACAAAGTCTTGAGATTATTTTAGTGTCTTTAAATAGACTAGCATAAACCACGTAAGTTAACCACCTCAAAAAGATGTTTTTTGGCCACTAAATATTTTCAACCAACAAGAAAGAGGGTTTCCCTTTAACAAACACATGCAAATGAAGCCATCATCATCTTTTTTTAAAAGAAGGAAGTTGGAGTCTCTCTAGACACACAAAAGCTAAATATTTGCAAAAACACTCTATACACGAAGAACAATTTGCATAACACATCAGTTACAGTTATTCTGTGGAAATCTAACCCTGATCAACATTAAATCATTAAAACCAAGTTATTTCAGTAAAGCACAAGGCATGAAGCAGTCCTTAACTTTTTTCGTAAATCACTAAATTAGGGATGTTTGCTCAGAGTTCACTGCAAGCAGTTAACAAATGCCTACAAACTAGTGTGCTACTTCCTCTTCTAAATCAGCAGCACACCATGGAAGTTCTGCTTTGGGTGAGCGAGCAGCATTCTGGTGCAGGGCTAGTTAGGGAACTGTTCTATCCTATTAAATACTCTGGAGTCAGCTAATCAGGAAAAACAAACAAACAAACAAACAAAACAACAACAACACCCCAACCAACCAAAAACCCCAAAACCAAAACAAACAAACAAAACCACAACACCAAAAAAACCCCCAAAAACTAACAAAAAAAGCACAAACCACCAAAACCCCACAGATTTACAGTTTGATCACTTTCAGATTCAAAGCTGTTTATTCATAAATTCGGAGCAGCTACTGCAATCCTGAATAAAGATGGTCAGGTATGAAGTGATCTCAGCACAATAAAGATCTGAAAACTCAACTCATTAGAAGAATTTAAATGAAGTATTGACTGTACAAAAATGCAGATGCAGGTCAACTGCTAGGATCAGCTTTTTAACTTCTGAAACACTATTTACTTTTTATGTAATCATTCTAATGCAATTAAAATCTGGATTCTTCTTCTTAACCTGAAAGTTAAACACTTCAGTATGTTCAAAGCATAGTATTTTCAGCTCAGCACTAAAACTGAGATTACTGTTAAAAAAATCTGGTTTTCAATGTTCAAACTGACTGCCTGCATGCAAAATATGCTTTTAGTAACAACAACATTTCAAACCCCATGATTTCTGAAATTCTCAAATAAGAAGTCATTTTAGAGAAAAGATCATAAAGTTCAAGTGTTCATTAGACAAAAAAAAAAAAACAAAACAACCCTACTGCTGCCACATGGAATTACCAATCCAAGGACATCCAGTAACAAAGAGCTGAGCTGACAAAGCAGGAGAAATGCTCTCTTGTCATTTTTTTTTCTCTGCTAACACAAGACAAATTCCAAACAAGCCAAGAACTTTTTTGATTTAATACTGTTGACAGGATCATAATAGTTTATCATAAATTTTGTGACACACACAGCATAAGCCTCCCATTATGATCTTTTGTGTCCCACGAATCTAATAAAAACACTATAGATTTACAATTTTTTTCCTGACACTATTACATAGTAGACTAAATGAAAGAACAAAAAACCAAGAACAGCACTGTACTTAGCATTAGAGTACAAAGTAAATTCCTTAGTTCTTCCCAATTTGATTCAAAGTCATAAAAATTTCACTAACATAGGAATTACATGTAAAGTCATTATACTCACAAAACCTTACTGTTAGACATAAATAATTCTCATCAAGTGTAAAAAATTCTTTAAAGAAAAATAATCTCACAGAAAATCAGCAGATCAAAACATTGCATATATTTACCAACCTCCACAAAACAAAATACATGCTTTAGAATAGAAATAAAAAGGAATACAACCTACTTCTCTTCCCAGTAAACGTGGCTAACAAAGGAACAATACAAAAGCTGTAAGACCCCACTACCAGCAATGTCAGTAAGGTAATATCATAGTGGCTTCCTGAGTCAGTCGGTGGTGTTAGTGTAGAATTGATGAAAATAATAGGAGAAAAATTAGTTTCTGTGCAACTGCGGAGTCCTCCTGGTATAGTCATTTAAAAAAGATCTAAGCAAGCTGAAAGTCTATGAGACTGCAGCCATGTTCAGCCTCTCAGATTGCTCTTGCTTGGTCTTCGTGAATCGGAGTGGAAAAAATTGTAAGCTTGAAGGCAGTGGACAAAACAGATTACAGCAGCTAGCAAATCAGCCTAAATAAGGAGTCATCTGTTTGGATACTTAATCTGAATACACTCCTTTGTTATGTAGCGATGACCCCTTCTTTTGTTACATGAGGGAGCAAAACGAAGAGCGGACAAAGCTGCTTAGCAATTCCAGATACAGTCCTAAACCTGAACAGCAAAAGTCAACATGGCTGTCACAGGATCAGAACCGATCTCACTACAAAGCAACATGCAGATGATGCATATTTTATTACACATTCTCTATTCATTTGAGGAATACGTTAGGTTTTAGTTTAATGAAGGCAGTATGGGGCCAGGAGAGAAGAACACGAGAAAATGTAGTTATGTATGTATGCATATGCACATACATAAACCACAGACGTATGTTAAATCACAGTTCTCTTTTTCAGTCCATTGAAGACAGATTTAAGTGACATCTGGCACAAACAAAAGGCCTTTGCCCAGTCTTTAAGACATAAGAGGTGATAGGATAGTAGCAGAATATTTGAACGTACTTAATTGAATATGCATAGCTGGGAATACTAATATGTCTGATAGTCAGTTGTATGTCTTTTCCTTCATATTTTTTCCCCTCAGAACTCCTAAGAACTGCTGTAGAAGTTCATAACAAAGCAAGTCCTGTTATTTTTCTCCCTAATTTTAATCAAGATTAGTTTGGATGTAAACCAATGTTTACAGCTACCTTAGAAATTACAGAAATCTACCCATGCAATGACTGATCTTCTAAAACAAGCACTTACTTGCCTGTAATTTCATCTACACATTTTTTCCTAAAACACTGAAAGCAGATATAAACTGGTTCAAGAAAATATTTAGTATCAAGATCCTGTAACATGCTGTTCCAAATATTATGACAAGTAAACCATTCTATTCAGACTTATTAAACTACACGTAAACACTGGAAAATATTGCTTAAGAAGACATGCTGGTTATGTAATGTTTCAGGATGGAAGAGAAGTTGTACCAAAATCTCTACTCATCAACCCAAAATCCAGAGCTCAAAGCTCCTTCAGGCAGTATGTCTCAAAAAGGAAAGCTCTAAGTAAAGAGGCAAAAAGAGTAAGACCTAGAACTAAAAAGTAGTACAATCGGAATTAATACAGGTACTTGTCAGACAGGACTGCCTTCCAAGACGATTTTTTCCAACAAGCAATTGATGTCGGCTATCAATCAGTTAAAACCCGTAACCCTCACATATACTTACAATTAGTGCTGAAAAGACTTTGCTCGCTCTGAGCACTGCTGACTGATGAGAGGCTAGGTGTTCTCTCAAGCACTGATCTTTTGACAGGCACTTTGGACTTGGCAATGGATTTACCAAAGCTAGTCCAGGAGGCTGGAGAATTTTTCACTGAGGCATGCTTCTCTCCCGGCAAAGATCCTACACCTGTCGATTAGGGGGGAAAGAGGAGGGAGAAAGAAGAACATAAGGCATAGGAAAGAAACTTAAACAATTGCTTCTTTTACACATATGCCTACAAATAAAAATATTTACACAGTAAAAATCCATATAAAATGGCTTAAACGACTTCCTATTGACACGGTAAAAAGTGCTGTAAATGCAGAAAAACCATTCCAAGGACTTAAAGCCCCAGAAACAAGTTAAGAGCTTCACAGATTGGCCTTAGTGCAGATATCTGCACACAAAAAAAAAGTCTGTTTTTGCATTCTCCTACCTCACATTATGGTTCGCTGTACTGGCAATCCCACAAAAATGTAACCTCCATTTCAAAGACAATCCAAGAAAGGATTCTTCTGCTTGTTCCTCCCCAAAACAGATTCACAACCCCACTCCCCTTTGACAGAACACTCTAAAAGATAATATCCTTTCAAGGAATAAGACAACACGAGAGTATCAAATTGCTTTGTACTCATACTGAAAACTGAGTAGTTCTACAGAACTAGTTTAACAGCATTTCCAAAACCAAGTTTTAATGGCCAGCTGGTGCAGAAACATTTTTGTATTAAGTTCAGTTTTCATCTGAGCTTGTTGAATACAAACACCCAACAGCTAAGTTAATAAAATAGGAAAAGCACCTATACAGGAGACAGATGTAGGAGGAGCTCACTCTTGCACTACTAACAAAGCAAACACATTTTCCACAAGAAAATTTGAGTTTAGTCAAATTAAGCTTTTAGTTTATTTCTGAAGTGTGCACCTAGATTAAAATTTCAATGGCCCAGAGAAGTTATAAACACACAGACTTCTCTTGCCAGCTCTGAGTTGACTCCTGTCAGCTCCAGTATCAAGATCTTAACACAACCTTCTGAACATGGATAAGAGGTTTTCATTTTTGTACAAAAACAAGAGATATGGAAGACAGACTTATATTTTTTTAAAAACATTCTGTTATTTATTATAGCCAAAACTATCTAAGATATGTTAATTTCTCACATCACTGCCATTTTCAAGGCTGATAGACAGTTCATCTTACTGGAAACAAAGAACTACAGTGTCTCAGGTTTGACTTAATCTAATTTCTGCTTAAAGGGAATACCCTTCCCTTTATTCTTGTTACTATAAACCACATTTCAACTTCGCTTAAGCTAGAAGACTGCTGAAATATGACAAAATTAGGTAGCAATTTCACCTTAAGCAACACCAGTTCTACTACAGGATTTCTACTCTTAAATACTAATCACCATGAAACCTTCTATTTGCACCAAACCCAGGAAATCATGACATTAAGAGGACTGCATTAAATTTTAGACAAGAAAAACATGCCCAATGTCTGCCTTTCAACAGTAGGTGGTGTGACAGGATTAGATAACTTGTCTCAAAACATCCTGTATCAAGTACACACAAACAGGAACGGCACTGGTAAAGGAAGGTACATCCAAAGCTACTTCCCTCAGTTCAGATCAATTCAGTAACAGAAGAAAAACCCCACTTACAGTATATACTAAACCTGCATTGGCATATTACACACTACTGGTCACAGAATATAACACACAAGCTTCAGTGAGTAATTAAACAAGCTTGGCATCAGATCTCTCTTCACAGGTGCACTTTTACTACTTGTTTGTCATTACTGTGCAGAACTCTGATTTTGTATATAGCTTTACTTTAGCCTGGTATTAAACCTCTGAAACAAAATTATCAGCCATATTTTAGAATTTTTTGTAAGTTTTGAAAGGGACAATTGAATATATGGAACATGATAAAGAGAATACAAGCTTTGTTGTGCTACGAGAACACCACAAACCACGAATTCATACTTACTAAAAACACCTCTGAAACAGCACTCCAGAAAACGTAACAGAAATAATCTTATGTGTTTGACCAAAAAAGTTTGTCACCCTTGTATGTCATAGAACAAACCTGACAGCTTTATAAAATTTTCCACATTGTCTTCTAAAATCTTGTTTCATTAATGGATCAACATACCAGGAAAATAATTAATCCACACCAGTCAGAAATTCCTTTTCTAAATAGCCTCCCAGCAAAACAAGGTACAAAACCCAAACAACTCCCCCAAAAACCAAACAGAAAACACTGTTGCTGTACAAACACGGTGTGTTAAGTTTGTATGACTTACTGAGTTAAAGTTCTACAGTACAAAAGGCAGCTAGTGGAACAAATGCTTTTCATCAGCTGCATTTGATTACTTAAAGATGAAGGTAACATGTTTGACTGCTATTGCTATTGGACTCGTTCATCCAGTCCAAAACATACAGAACAAAATCTGGTTTTCCTCACAGTGATTTTCACTCAAGAAGGGTCAAAGTAAGCATGTGAAAATCTCAGTCTTTTCTAGTACAGCACGTTCCCTATTCATGATTTGCAGCAAGCCCAACTTCTCTGCAGAGGCTGAAGTGTGTTGCTGCTCTGAACTCAAACCCATCCAGTGAGCACAGCAATCTCTAAGATGTCCAGTTTCAAAAGCAGGTCAAACAGATGACCTTTTCTCTTAGTTCTTCTGCTACTTGGTACTTTCATAACATGCTTCTATCAAAGTAATTACTCAAGCACTCAAATACATTTTTCAAAAGCCCAGCTCGAGGGAGAATTTCTTTTAAGTCATGACACAAGATCATTAAGCAACTACTCTAGATATTACTTTGACTAATGGTTTTAAAGGTTTTTTCCTAAGTACCATTCTCTAAGAAAGGAGTTACACAGAATTAAATGCAAAGGTTTTGAAGACAGAAGCAGGAAGATATGGTATACAAACAAAAGTAGTGGAAATGAGCATAAAAGCAGGATATTTAGTCAACCATTATTATCAAGACAACAAGCAGTAGCATCAAAGTAACAGGCTTTCATCAGTTATTTAATCTAGTCACTGAAGTGGGATACCAGAAATACCACATTCCTCCACACTGAACTAATGAGTTGGCAATTCTTTAGAAAAAAGTCTCCATGCAACAACCATGTTACTTGAACTATGTTAAAAGTATCTCTTATATTGGAATGGAAATAAGCAAAGAACAAAGCTCATCCTTCAAGAAGCTCTGAAGTCAGCTTTTATATCCTTACTCAAATAATCATCCTTTCATATCAATCCCTCAGAGGTGGTTATTGTCAAGAAAAAGTTAAGGCTTCCTTTAAACAGCACTGGAGCCTAAAAAACCTCACATTGACAGAATGTTGACATGAGGCAGATTGTAAAGTCAAATTCATATTCACAAATTCTGAAATTTCATGTCCACCATTTCAAAACACTTCAACACATTTTACATGTAGAACTGAACACTGAGCAACTGGCATTCACGGAGCTACATAACATCTGGAAATGAGTGGCTGGAAGCCTTTTCCAAACACAAACTTTGGGCACACTTAGGTGCAAAAGCAGTTTTTTGAAGGATACTTTTTGTTGTTGCCGCTTTTGTTTAAACTAGAAGCTAATAGTTGGTTTGGCCTTTCATTGCTTAATCTCTTGAAAATGTTGAATTTGGGATTTTTGCTTTATGCATTTCTGATTTTCCCTGTGAGTTCAAAAATTCAAAGGGCTCTGTTTTAAAAATGCTAAACTTCTTAACTGGTGAAAAAGCCCAGTCTAAGCCTAAGAGTACAAGGTCTGATAAAGCACAAGAAGTAAACCTTCAAGAAAACATGCTATTTTTTGGCATCTGTTGAAAAGAGAAGTAAATAATGGAAAGAAAAACTGGTATTGTTTCCGGCAGACCAAATCTTAACATAGGTGTAAGAGTGCTTATGGTTGCCATTTTAAACAGTGTAAAGCAATAGCAACACTAACAGTCTTCTGATGGCTGCAAGCTCCCCAGTTTGCCTCAGTAGCCATTCAGCATTATTAACTATACTATTATGCTATACATGTATCAGTGCTCCTTCAAGGAAGAAAGAATTATGAACATACTGTAACCACTATAAGGTAATGTCTAATTATATCTCCCTTTTAAAGTCTCAAATTACTACCAAAATTACCAAGAAGGCAGAACACAGTTACATTATGTTGCTACAAATGCTCAAATGTTCAACATAAACATGGACAAAACCAGGGAATGTCAAGTTACTTCTGAGTCTTGAAATATTTATAGGAGAGAAATTTACTTGTTTAGAGGATAACAGCTGGTCAGAGAACAGTTTATATACTAAGGCAAGATTCAATTCTCCATTGATACAGACTTCCACAGCATTATTCCCATTCCCCTGCAATCTTTAGACAGGTAGCAAGGAACCAGCAGTAAGCTAGTGCCTAAAATTTAACTGGGGTGTCAGTACCATGCACGTGGGTGTTCACGTGTTCTTCCTCTTGCAGCTAAACATTCTTGGACTAAAACTGGCGAACGAATCATCACTACTACAGAGCATTTATCAGCAGTTACTAACAACCAAAACGAGCCTTTTTCTTCCCTCAAATGATCCTACCATCAGAAGAGTGATTGGAGTGTTTCCAGTCAGGGAAAGAGAGAGGAAGAGTAGTGTCTTGTGTATGTCTACTGTTCAGTTTCACTTTCCCCTCCTCCCATCTGGTCCAGTTTTGAAATGTGGCAGATTTCCTCCCAGTTAAACCCTTCCACAATCAGAGACTTCTCCCTTCCTCATCTTCCCTTCAACCCCTTGCACTGTGACCTCTCCAGCACCTAGAAACAGCCCTTCTCTTCCCTGGCCTCAAGTCTGAGCTCACACCTGCTCTCTCACCTCCTGTCTGCCCATAATGATGCCTGCTCAACTTAGTCCATTTCAGGTTTTTCCTTTTGTAGAGTGAAGTAGAGCAGCCCCATGAGAGACCATGTCTGCACAGTCATACTGCCACCTCCTATGACCCCAGGCAAAGCCAGTCTCTGGACAACAGATAGTTTTGCACCAGCTTGCCAGGCACAGTAGTAACAAAGCTTGCCCACTCTGGTTTTGCCACGAGACTGTCATAGGCTGCATGCTGACTTAAACAATCCAATCCCAACCACTAGCTTTAACATAGCTACGGTAAAGTTCTGTCTGTTTAGACAGACTGGGCACAAGAAGTCAAATCAATGTACTGCAAGGTAACCTGAGGCATAAGAAACCACCAACCCCATCCAATCACGCTTTTCATTATTGTCCAGTTCTCCATACCACAAGCCCTTCATGTTAGGAAATTTGTTTGACTTAGATTGAAGCTTTAAAACTCATGCTATCTACAAATCTTTTACGTTTTCTGTTGTGGGAGTTCATGTGCTCCTTAAATGAAGGAGGAAGCTCACTGTTGCAAAACAAATACAAATTTCTTCTCAAAGACAATTACGCTATTTCCCTCCTCCTCTACCTCTACCCTGAGAGAATTCAGAACTAGGCAGTACAGGTAAAGTTATCTGAAGACACACCAGCATGTCCTTGCAAGTAAATGACTAGGTACCAAGAAATTCCCCTGCAGGGAAGTAGTTCACACCTCTCTCCTAAAGGAGAATATTCCTTTAGATACATACACATTTCTGACAGCGTCAATATGCTGACTGTTAGAATCAGTCTCTGCAAGTATGATCATGTTTCTTGGTACCGGTACAACATATTAAAACTTCAATAGGGCTAGTCACAAAATTGCCCATAAAATGTCTGGGAACATATGTGGAAAAATTATTTCCCTAACTATGGTCACTGATGGCACCTTAAACAAAGCTGACAGGATGAAATGCCCCCTTCTGGAAGCCAGCAGATTACCTGAATTACCCATAAACTCAAATAGTTCCAACTCCCTCTGCCTCTTCTCCCCCATCCCCCCAAAACTCAGAGAACCACATCCAAATTATCCAGAGATAAATGAACCAACTTCCTTTGAAATCATTCATTGCAACAGATCCCATATTACCTCAAAAACAAAAACCCTTTCACTTTTACTCATTTCTCATGGTCAACTTGACTTCTAAAGCTAAATAGGAAGTATTTTATGCCAAAATATGTTTTTATGATGAACCCTTTGAAAGGCTTGCAAAAACAAGAGCAGCACCCATCCCACAGGATGAGCTCCTTGTTAATGAAAAGTAACAAAAGAAAATAGGTGTCAAAGACATGGTAAGCTTTTCTGCTAGTGTATGTATGTAGTCAAGGCTAAAAGCAAATTGACAAAGCTACATTCAGATACATAATTTTATGGCTCCCTTCTGGCTTCAAATTGTGAAGTGACCATTTTGTAGATGAATGACCAGCATCTGGGGCAGGGGTCTAGCAGTCAGTACTCAGCACAAGTAAATATATTGCTCCAGGCAGCTTCCAGCAAACCATTCCTGTTGAGGATGTCCAGGAAGTGAGGGCAAAGTAGACTGGAAACATTACTGGGCAAGTCCAAGTCAAGCGACTGGATAAACAATAAACAGCAAGGTTCCCAGGCCCTAACAACTAACACTGTTTTCTGAACTCTCACGAACTCATCAACTTGACAAAAGTCCTTTTGGATACACTGAGTAAGTTCTTCCCCAGTTTAGAGAACTGGTTATGAGATACAGAGTCACTATGCAAAGAAGATGTCTGGATTAAGATGACCGAAGAAGAGTCATAGACAAGCTTTGTGTCATACTATGGACTACAAGACCTTATGTTCTGTGGAAACCCATGTATTCACTTCCTCCTTCCTACACCTCTGAAGGGGAACATGAAGGTTTTAAGTTCACTTTGAACACAGGCTTTAAGTAGTACAGATGTATTAAAGAAACGGAAACTGAAAAGGAGACTGAAATCAAGTAATCTGGATTAAGAAGGACAAATAATCATCTTGGGTAAATTAGTGTATGAGAAACCTGCTTTTAGGATCCATAAAAGAAGCTGACTGGTCTGTAAAAGGAAAGTGCAAAAAGACTGGCTGAAACTAAATTTTAAGCCTTATATGCAGACCCTGGTGCATCCCAGACTCGTTTATGGGAAAGTCTATGGACACCTGTACAAGTAACTGTCTATTCTAGGATTCTGAGTAAAGTCACGACTGTTCCAGTCCAGAGACCCTGGAAGTTATGTTCGCCTTTTAAAATATTTTGTTTCCTCTCGGCAGCATGTCAATCCAGCTTTAAAGAGTCACATGGTAGATAACAGGAATGACACAAGCTGAAAAATTATTTGCAGTAACTATATTTGGGCTGGCTCCTGGTTCAGTGTCAGAACAAAGACTCAAGAATTGTGGGAATGCTTAGTGGAACTAAATTGTTTTGGTCCTGCTTCACTAGTATTGTGAAAGGCTACACCAAGAAGCCCTGAATTAACAAGTTTATATATGTCTCCAGCTGTATGAAAACTGATTGAAACCATTTGGTTTGAGTTTTGCATCTGAGAAGCCCTTCTTTGTGCAATAAACAGCAATAACACCCAATAACAAACTGAGTCTTAATCTGTCACTGCCTGTTCTGGTTTTAACTATGCAAGCTTCTCTCAATCACACATTTAAGTGTAAGATCAAGCCAAAATTCAACTGCAGGAATTTAGCAATTATGAACTAACAAGAAAATCAGTATTTCAAAGTATCACTAAACCTGCATACACATATTTTCTATAGTATTTGGGGAATTACTTTTCCCATGCTTCTGGTAGTTGCAGAACACAGGAAAAGTCCTTCAGTATGATCAACTTGTCATAAGGGAAAAGGTCTCACTTGTCCAAAAACATCTTTAAGGAAACACAGAATTCATACTTTCAAGCTTCTCTGTACCCAAGCTTTCATTAGTCTTGTTAAATACTATGAAAATACCCTCAAGAGAAAACGGAAGTGACCACTGGATTAGATTCATGGAAATCATTAAGTAAAGCACAGGGCCATAGCACTGCTGAAGGGATATCAGTGACTTAAATCAGAGCCAAAAGGGTACTCAAAATGTCTAAAACTCCCAACCAGATAGCAAGGGACATTTTTGCTACACAGATGATTTCCACTGATTTCTGCAAGTCTTTAACAGTAAGCAGAGGAATAGTATTATTGATACTTTCAGATTCCCAAAGAGTTTCAATTATATATAAGGCTTGACAGAGCTCTCATCTTGACAGAGCTAAGACAACAACAACATAAAGTTTCTTACAGTGAGAAATAATTTAAAGTAATGGTGTAATTTTAAGGCAGAAGTGGAGATGAAGTTATAGCATATCAGAAGTCTTACTTGAAGGTAAAGCTCCTTTCCTTTACATAATTTCAGGTAGGCTGCAGTCAGTAAAAGGAGGTAAAAAAGGCATTGGTGGGCATATACATTTTTAAATTTACTGTGAATAATTTATATTCCTATTTGATGCTGTTCAAACAATTTCCTGTGGCTCAAACTGTCACAGTGCTTCTGTTCAACTGCACAGGTGAAAATATACAGTTGCTGGGGCAGGTTTGATAGCAGAAAATCTCAAGAGTTCCATGGGAACACTAAAGCTCCCTGGCTTCCCCAATCTCCTTTAACTCCTCCCTTCAAGTGAGGCAAAGACATGAGTCTTCCCAAACCATAACACCTCAACTGTTATCAGGGTATTACTCCTCCACACTGGCTATGGTACATCCAAATTAGAAGGCTCTGTGTGTTTCCTGGGAACAAAAACAATAGTTGTTTTGATTTTGAAACTAGTTCAAAGTCTTCTACCAGGGCTCTGAAATTATATATCCTTTCCAGTAAAAACGGGTAAGTCAAACATGTTATTCTGTGTCTTGAAATCTAATAAATGTTTTCATTGACAGAAAACAAACACAGCAAAAGACATACTGCCTGCCATCCAGTACTACAGAAACCTACACACACCGCCATGGAAAAGTTACCTTTAGACAACTGAGAATTAAGAATTTTGTCTTAGAATGAGTGTGTCATCCTCTCTTATGAAGAAAGAGATAAATAATTACAGAAATAATTTTGAGGCATCTAGCTTGCAGCAAATCTGGAAATCTGGTCATAGTTGCAGAAATGGGGCTTGGCCATTTCTCAAATCACTTTGGTACACTGGATCAAGGCGGGCTTGTCTTTTACAGAACCTATTTCTAATTCAGCAAAAACTTCAAGTTCCAGCTAAAATACTCCAATATTGGTGAACAGTGCTCAGCAACCATTTTGAAATAAACAAATCCAGTTATTTCTAGCTCTAATATGCTCACAAAAATACAGTGTTTGGGATATGAGTTCTACTCTCCTTCTGCTCTCTCCTGTTCAGGTGAGAATCAGGAAATTCCCTGAGAAGAAATGCTTTCTATTGGGTTAGCGCCATTACCACTGAAAACTTAGTGGTGGAAGTGGAAAAAAAAAATACCAAAATCTCAACTCCTGACAAGTTGCAAGGATCTTATAACTGGTGTTTTATACCTGGCATTTTTTTCTTTCATTTCTTGAACAGCCATTGTGTGAACACAATCTACTACTCACAAGCTCTTGATTATTCTAGGAATAATACATACACTAGTACATTTTGGACAGATGCACCACTTCTGTCCCTCAACATACACATATGAGAGTTGACATAGAGCTATACTGTTATTCCTCTTGTTCAGAGTATTTAATGGATTCAACTACACCTATTTTTCTTGTTGCCCAATGATCCAAATGCTATCAGTAACTGGTTAAGAAATAGCTGCATGTATGTCAGTACCTCAGGAAGAAGAAAGTTTGCTAGGATTTGGACATTTTTAAGACTCTGCTTGACAAACGACTGAACAACATAGTCTGAATTCAGTACTGACCCAGTTACAAGCAGCGGGGGCTGGACTAGGTGACCTTCAGAGGTCCTTTCCTTTCTGGATTTAGCTAGTCTGTCTGTAGGCTGACAAAATCCTGACAGCAAACAACTGTACAGCTACTGAATGATTTATCTCAGGGCTGAAGTTTAATACCAAAGTGTTCAAATGACTCCACTGGAAAAAACAATTATTCCCTTCAGGAATGCTTTAACCTAAACAGGTAACTGCGTTTGGTTTACAAACTGCCACTTGGTCACAAAAAGTGTATGTACAGTTTTACTTCAAAAATGTTAAAAACAGAAGGGGTAAGCAGCAGTAGATATGGTTTTACCTGAAAGGTGTGGTTGCATAATACTGTGGGGGTTTAGCAGCAATCCCAAGTAACTCCTACTCTGCCCCATATCCCACCGTGTAATACTATCCTCTGATTTGCATCAGTACAAGGCTTACCAGGGAACAAGGACACGTGTTTAAAAACTCCCTTTGTAAGGGATGGGGAAGTTAACCTGATACAGTCAAATGCATCAAATCCTACCTTATAGCACCAAAACACTGCAAAAGCAAGATGAAGGGTAATATGTGCTAGAACAGTGAGCTAGGAACAGGGGAGTGGGGAAAGAGCAGGGAGGAAACAAACTTCTTCTCATGTGCAGCACTGAAGTTCCAGTCTTATCACATAACACCACAAGTTTGAAATGTTGAAGTGCTGCTTTATGCTTTTAGTTTAAGCAGCCTTTTCCAATAGGAAAAATTTGGAAAATACTCTACTGACTACCATAATTTCAACATACATGAATTAATAAAGGAGTGACAGGTTTAACTTAAAAAAAAAATCTGGGGAGTAAATGTTTTTATTTTCAACAGGAAATTACTTCTGTTTCTTCTGAAAATATATCTAATGTTTGTTTTTTCTGAAGGGAAAAAGTTTGCTTACATTTATTTCTAGTGACAGTATCATAAATCTAATCTGGATTAATAGCCTAAAGGAAAATTCTCTATCTATATCCATCTCACTTCTTCTAAGGCCATAATTACAGACAGGAAAGCTCTAGGTTGGTATTTAGAGGGGTGATAAGTTCTCCAAGAAACTGGCAGCCTACAGGTTGCTGCCTGGTTCACTGAGCAAGTGCCTCACATGAGCAAGCCTCAGGTGGGAGAATAGCCTATACCCACTTTCTTTGAGGGAGTCATCCCATAAAGGAATACAAATGCAGATTTTATCACACTTCACCACCTGTATATAATTAAGAAGACTATTTTTTACTGTTTTATAATCTTAGATTGAGTGGGTTAAAAAGAAAAAAAAGAACAGGTTTTACTGGGTATAGCTGGGTGTGTACTTTCCAAATTACAGTGGATTGTAGTGTAGTCATTCATAGCCAGGCTACCTTTGCAACTAGTTAGATTGCAACACTTGGTTAGAAAAACCCAGCACCTAACCTACCATAGCACTTCTGAATCTCTATAATACAGTTACAGAATCTAGTCATGAGATTTGAACAACAGCCTACAGACTAGATGAGACATTCATGCCTGCCCTTGCTATTAATCAGTCTGAGTTTAATTAGCAGCTCAAGCAGTCTCACCTTCAATTATGTCCTCCCCTTTCTAGAAACTATAGAGCTGTACTAAAATTAGCTTGAAAAAAATATGTCCTGAAATGAGGGCTCATTCCCACTGGGATAGCATACAGTTGCTTATCAGAAGAGCATTGTACCTGAGCACTCTATTTTCTCCTCTTTCAAGTAATTTTAATTGTATATTTGCAAAATACTGTTATATAACCAAATATAAATAACATTTAATATTGATTTTTCTAACAGCCACACACCCTCCTAAACTCACTCCTTACATGATGAGATTTTATAACTGTGAGTTTTAACTTTTTTTTTTTTGCCCCTGTATTGGCAATTTACAATTCAGACAGAATTGTATTTAGCACTGAAATACAGCTCTCTACCACCCTAAAAGTTGTGTCAGAAAGCACATTCATTATGATAACCAGTTTCTTAAAATTAACGTTAGTGGTAATATTCCAGTGAAAAACTCTCTTACCAGAGCTTGATGACAGAAGAGCTTCTTTGTGAGAAGGTGTTTTAATAGTGCTGACAGTTTTATTTTCACATCCTCTCTTCAAGGTCAACACAGATGGCACCATTTTCACCTTGGGAGTTAATACACTTCGTAGTGCGATTGGGTCTTTCTTTGGTATGTTTTTCCCTTGTGTTGTCCCATCTTTCACAGAAGGCATCTGTTTTAAGAAAAAAACAAACCAAAAAGCCAACAACAATACAACCCACACACCACCACTGCGAGAAACTAAAGATCCCCCTTTGCAGCATCTGTAATGAAATACTGACCACCTAAGTAGGAAACATGCTCAGTTAGTTTTTATCCCATTGTCCACATCCACAGTTCAGAACCTCAAGAACCATCTCCTGAATGGTCTTCAGCAGCACAAACCTATTAGTTTGAAGCCAACCACTAGTAATGACCAACACACTAAAAAGAGGTTACAGAGGTAATTTTACATCAGAATTTCTTCCTCCCCAAACTCTAATTAAGCCACTCAATTACATGACTACACCTAATCTCAAAATCTTAACCAACAAACTACACACGTTAATGCCCCTAGAATTTAGCTGTCCTGTACCACCTGCAATGTCACAGCCCTTGTAATAGTTTCATGGTCTAGGTCTTATGTCACAACAGCTTTAAGTCCTTCACATTGAGGTGCCATAGATAAAACATTAAGTGCAGGAGCAGACCCAGGACAGGTTTAAAACAACTGGTGTATATGTGCGAAACGTCTATGTTCCACACAGAATTCTTACTCCAGTTTATACAGGCATTAGTTCATGGCTACTCCTGTCAAGCCTATAAAGACACACTTTACAGTTCAGATCTTCATGTGCTTTTCTCTGACTCAAGCTGCAATTCGGTCGGAGTACCGCACCTTCCACTTCTGAGTCCAATCCTCATCTTCATTTTCAGGTGTTAATCTGTACTTTTCAGAAAACCACTTCTTAAATTTAATCCAGCTGATTTGTCTACTGCACACCTTATAGAAATTTCTCTATTGTTTCTCCAGATCCAAGCAGAAAAATTAAAATCACATAGGTTTCCTTTTTGGCAACGGGATGAATTAAAAGCATTCTCCCCAGTCCCTGATACTAAAACTAAGTACTGATAAAGTATCCAAACTCTTAAAGACTTTATAATTAAAACAGACTGTCCTTGCTTTCATGCTTACTTAGGTTTTCAAGTTAAATTATTATTCTAATAAATAATATTACTTACTAATTTCTTGTGCAATGTTTCAAAAATATTCTAAGTAGCTTCCCCCATATACTGAGCTTCACTGAAATTTTTCTGGAAAATTAGTAAAGGCTGTCAAAAATTCAGACAATGACAATTTTACCAGTAACAGCTGCTGCCTCCATTTCACCAATTTAATGTAAGCTGATCAACCCACAAGCCAGCAACAGGAGAGACTCCATATAGCACCAAGGCTCCAATCTGTGTCCCTACCACACCTCCTGAAATCCTGGTCAACCCAACCCCAACACTCGTCCCTCCTTTCCCACTGTTCCTTTTCTTTTAACCTTCTTTCAGTGTATTTGAAAGCAGCACGTTTCTCCTGACGGGCAGCCGACTCATCCCAAAATATTTCCCAACCAACCAGCGCATGCATACCTCCCGGCCAGGAAGTCTGCACCTTCCAACTGGCTGACTGCCTAAAACCAGGCATATGCCCTCTGCATGAGAAATATTTCCTGACTACTCCTAACTATTCTAATGAGTCCCAGCTCTACTTCAAACAAATAAACTCCCAAATGATACAAAGCAGATAGTGAAATTAAGATGTTAAAAATACAATGTTTCACCAACTTATTGGTCTCTGGGTTTTGTTTGACTTAATGTTACTGTTAATATATGCACAACATTTACACAACTAATTTTAAAAAGTATACTTTAGTTCTAAATCACATTTTGAAGGAAAAGAAAATACTGAAAACAACAATTTACCTCTAATGTCTATTTAAAGTTACAGCACCACTAGAATTATCACCAAAAAAATGTATATTAATAGCTGTATTTAGAAAACCTCACCAAGTTATGCTAGGCAATTTCATGAGGTTGACTAAATTAAGACTTGTTTGCTTTTATTAGACATCTTACAAACAGTATTGTCTTAAAAAGACTTTACTAAAAAAAATTTATATTATGGAATAAGATGACAGTGGAGACACTAAATTGCAGTTGAGGCCAACTGCAAGCAATCTGTAAAACAATACTTTTTCACTGTCTTTACTAGGGAGAGACTCCACTCAGAAATCAACACTACAGTTACATTTGTAGACACCAAACCCACTCCACAATTTCCACACTGTGCAATAATGAATTTCCTTTTTGCAAATGCACAAAACATACAAGTAAGTATAAAAGCAAAAAAACTTACCAAAGGAACAGAGGGCATATCAAATGTTTCATTTGTTATATCTTTTACTAACGTTGCTTCCAGAAGCACTCCCATGTTGCTGCTTTGCTCTTTTTCACCTGTGGTCAGGCCAATGTTTTGAGCACAAGGCGTCATTAAGGAATTTGGACTTTCATTTAGCATCTCTTTTGAGTTCTCTCCAGATGCTGGAAGCACACCAGAAACCAAGGAGCACGCCGAATGGGTACTGCTTGCTTTGTCAGTGTCTTGCAGACTTTGCTTTAACACAGGTGTTTTTGAAGCCTTGTGGGAAGCAATTCTGGGATGTGTTGCGGCATGTACGACTTGGCTAGTGGAGAGGCGTTTGTTAACATGTAGCTTATGGGGCTTATTTACAGGCAATTCCACCTTAGTATCTTTAGCTAGATCTACTGGTTTTTTCTGCACTTTTATAGAGGAGGACAATTGCCTTGGGGAACCTACCCGTGAAGGTGAGGAGACAGATGATAGCTGACGGGACTGGGGAGACTGTTTTAATGCTGCACTGTCTCTTGGCTGTAGCACAGGTCTACACACAACCTTTGGCTTAACATTTTTGAAATTAGGTTTGGGAAAACTAACAATCTCTGGTTTCTTTGCTTTGGTTATTGTTGATTCAATAGGTGACCTGCCCACTGGTTTTCTTGCAGTTTGATCTGAACTAGCTCTGAGCCCAGACCTTTTGTTACGCCCTCCTACAAAAGCTTCACTTGGTCTTAGTCTAGAAGACTTGTCTCCAAGTTCTTCCAAAGCTGAAGCAGAAAAAGTTCTATTTTTTGATTGTTCGTTAGGAGTTGAAGTACATAGAAATGAATTGCTTTCATCAGCTGTTGGACTGAAGACCACAAAAGTTGCTTCACATTTCAGCTCAGGCATAACAGTCTTCTTTAATTTTGGTACACTGCAAGATACAGAAGGGACGTGCATATCCTGAAGAGCAGCATTTCCAGAGATACTTTGTTCTTTGGTTAAGGGTTCACTAGTTTCGTTTGATACTTGTTCTACATCCATTTGATCTACTGGGAGAAGGTGCACACTATTTACAAGACTATCCATGCATGTTTTAGCATTGGAATTCCCAGTTTCATCATGGTCAGGAGTAATCTGCAAGGATTTCACTTGCTCATCCTCATTAATATTAATGCATGGTGATAATGCATCTTGCTTATAAGGATCTATACATCCAGCAGGTAATTCTACAACATGTGCTTCTGTTTCCTGTGATTCTTTATCAGTCTTGATACTGGTTTTTTGATAGTGTTCAACACTTGCAGAGGTGAAATTAGGGGTTCCTTCTGAGCTGGTTCTATCAAATTTCTCTCTGATATATACCTCAGAATGGATCAGTGTTTCCCCCAGATGCATGTCGTCATTTTGATCAGTTCCCAGAGTTTCACCTTTAACATCAGTAACATCCAGTGTGCTCAGCTGGCAGCATTCCCTGTCATTTTTCAGGGACTGTATGTTCTGCTCTGTACCAGGAGGAGTTAGTAAAGACTTAGAGTCAGTCTGACTGTAAGGCACTGAGTGTTTGATACTCTGATTTTGCATTTTTGCCATAGCAAAGTCACCTCTCAGTAAGTTTGTCTTTGCTTCCAAGCCACAGTTCAAGGGACACATACAAGTCTGTTCAGTCACAGAAGACCTGCATGCAGCATCTGTATCTCCCAGTTGAGCTCCTGAGCAGTTGTATTTACCAGGTGTCTTCTGCAGATCAAGTACTTCAATACACTGCTGTTTTAAAAGACTTCTGAAGTCACCCTTATTTTCAAAAATGGTATCACCTTCATGCTCAGCTACTATATTCTGGTCAGTTGAATTACCGTGTATCTTGGTGGCACAATTCTCTGAGGAAGGTGTAGCTCTGTCACGTGCATAGTTATTTCCATTTTCATCCCTTATAAGTAAGGAAGACTTCAAGCCATTCTTTGCTTTGTCATCGGACTTCCCAATATTCATTTTGAAGGCTAAATTTTAAACCGTTTTCATTTTATACTTCTTTAAAACCCCAGAGAATGCAGATTCTTCTGAACTTTGCAGAAAAAAAACCCCAACTGCTTTTCCCTGGAATGTGTCATTTGTCCTGAAAGATATTTAAAAAGCAGTTCTTTGTTTTCATGTTTCCCAAGAAGATTCAAATGTTCTGGAATTAAAAATAAATTTTAAAAAATTAGCCAAACCAGGATTTTAAAACAATAAGCATTCCTAAGCTCCTAGTCTTCAGACATCAGAGCAGCAACATAGAAGCAACACTCAGAATCCCACTGAAGAAAAATTTCAGTCCTCATCCTCTGATGCAGAGCAGTAACAACCCCAGAGACTGGTTTTTCTCTGCACTGAAGATCTTGTTCCTGCCCTTTGAGGCAGCAATGCATAGCAGAGGCAGCTGAGGATTTTCAAAGAGTTGTTCAAGACATCTGAGTTGAAATAAAGAGAGGAGAGGGAGGTTTGTAATCAGCTCTGGGTCTACAGCAGTACAGTGCCCCCATGCTGCTGGGGCAGCCAACCGGTAGATGCATGTGGGACCCCTTCAGAGTCACTGGAGAGCAATTCCATACCAGTTAACTGCCTCCATCTTCTATAAAGATGACACGAGATTAGCCAAATGAGGAAACAATTCCAGTGTCCTCTCAGCAGAGCAGAGCCATATATTGTCACCCAAAACCCTACGGAAAGGTGAAGTGGCAGGATTTACATGGACAGATGATGGAGGACAACTGGCCACCCACGGGGTGGAAATGCACAAACAAAAAACAGTAAAGAAGAGCCCTTGGAACATATAGCGACAACTTCCTAACAAGCGCTAAGGCTGCACCCAAGTACCAAAACCACGTGAACGAGACAGAAGACCAAACTGTCCAAAGCAGCTGGATGACCTCTGTAGCACTCCATATGAAAGGCTCCTATACCAGAAATGAGACCAGAGGTAGGAAGAACTCCAGATTTATAAGATATGATTGCAGTGGCTGGGGAATCTGCCAAAAGGTGGCTCACTTCCAGAGCAATAAAACCTGAATAGGTGGGAAGTTCACTGGATCTGACAAGGCAATCTGGCTGAACATGCATTCATGGACAAAGGTCAGCTTCCCAACTGAAGAAAATTAACAACTGTTGAACACCTTCACAGGTCTGGAATGGCAGATTACACTCTCCAATCAAAAAGCAGGAAGGAGGACACTTGTCATCAAAAACAATGAACAAAAAGGTCTGTGGTGTTTAAACAAAAATGTAGACATCAGAGTGTGGTGTCCTAAAACAAGGATACTGATTTAATAACATATTTGAAATTTGGTGCAGCAGGACATGCACATCAGGATTAAGTAAGTACAGTGGGCAGAATAAATCATAATTCACATTAAGAATTATACTAAAGTCTGGAATTATTTGACTGTTTCAACTATGGTGACAATAATGGATGCAATACAAAAAGTTGTTACAAGTTCAGAAAAGATGATAATAATAAGAGATTTCTGGTATAGCAATGTTGATTAGGCATATTGAAGAATAATTCTGTGATCATATTTTTGTGAGGAATCAAAGACTGCTTTGGGAAACAAGTTTATTCTGAGAAGAGAAGCAACTCTTTGATTTGTTCTTTAACAAGTAAGTTTAAATCCTCACAGAAACCATATAAGCCATTCTGGAAACCACAGCAGGGGAAAGAAAAACTCTTATCCACAAATACTTTGGAAAGTGTAAAATGAAGCCAGCACACTAACTAGTGAAAGGTAAGTTACTTCTTGCATTATTCAAAATTCACTTTTTTCCTTAAGCCTTACTTTCTTCAGCTGGAAGCATAGTTTAAGTAACTACATTCAAAATAAATCCTTTATCATACTAATGAAAAGTATAAAGCTGCAGGGCCCATAAACAGTTTTGAGTGCAAAAGGAGCACCCAAAGTAGGACTGTTCTAGAACTGCAAGAATTTGTCTGCTTACTATGAACCAAACACAGAGTGGCTTCTGGCCCACAATCTTGTCTTTGCACAGTATTTTGAACATCTGACTCAGATTGAGGGTAAAAAGACCATGAAACAAGGATACAAAAGCTACCAAGGTCAGACACCACACCCTCCTCTGCCCCCCTCCCACCCCTAGGATGAAATGGCTTTTCTAGCTAAAAAAGCTCCTGGTTCCTCAAGGCTGATCTAGATCTTTTGCTTACCCACTATTATACAATCCCTAACGAAGCATAAACAATTGTAGTACCCTCACTTTCACCTTCAAGTAGGAAGCTTAAAGCAGATTGAAGAGTTCTTCCAAAAAAGTCTTCCCTGAAGGCAGAGCAAGAACCTGTTGTGAATAATTTTCCATTAGTTTAAGTCAATCACAGAATCAACTGCTGAGAAATATTTGCGAACTTTGCTTTCACTGTTGTTTTGACACATTAAAACTTGTTTCTACTTGTTTGGAGACTAGCCCTTAACACCACTTGCTCACCTAATAATGTTAAGATTCCATGTGAATTCAGCAGTAGCTCAGATCAAACCAGAAGTCTTACCTCTTTCAAGAGCTTCCTTTCAGCAGAAAATAGGCAACTTTAATATATCAAGACTTAGCAAGACTAAAATCCCAAGAATTTAAAGAATGGTGCATTACCTTGCAGTATATGTAGCCAATAATGCCAAAATTTGAAACAACACAAGTAGCTAAGTAAACTTTAATTCAACTGATGCTTAAGAAGCTCCAAGAAAAATAAAAGTAGTTTTGACACTGAGTAGAGAAATGAGGAAGCACATGAAAGTTGCACATACCAAGGTGTACATGTATGTATATAAGTCTGTTTACTCAATGCTCTGGGCTTCCACATAACCAGAGAACATATAGAAATAAATTACTAATTCAACTATTTTTAAAGCAAATGTTCACTATAGTGATCAATACTTTCATGAACAAGTAGACCAGCTTCAAACACAGCTTCACATCCACATTTAGAGTCCTGAAAGCATCCTGCATAAAAAGAGAGGTATTCCTAAGGATCAGTTATAGTATATAAAAATCTGTAACCTAGATGAACATTATTCTTTAAAGAACTGACATTCTGTAACTCTCCATATAACAATATGTTGATTAAGCTTATGAAAATGCTTCTTGGTGATGAGAAAGTCCTTAGTTTTAGATTTGCCATAGAAAACTGAATGAAAAATTACCTCAGCCCAGCAACTCCTCCATGGGCGGGGTCAGTAGCAGACGCACAGACCACAACAGTCGCCCTTACCGAGAACACACTGTTCCTGGCAACTGGTATGACTTAAGGAATTCTCTAAACTAAATACTAATAAATGTGCTTTGACTTTGTCTTACATCAAGCATTATGCATGCCTGGCCTCCACAACACACTACAGTGCAGTGCAAAACAGTTCAGCTGTCTTTGCCTTCAGTAAAGTTCAGCTTACCAAATTTCAGTTGCGTACCTCAAGTGCTTACACACAGGAGAAAAAGTCTTCACTACCTGAGCTCTAAGTTTTCCCCTTCCTCAACTGATATAAGAGCTTGGAATAACAGCAGTACCGCTTGGGGGTAAAAAAAAAGGAAAGAAGCTTGGCAAGTAAGATTTACCTAAAAACAGGAGGGATTGGCTGCCAACAGCCCCAGCTCCAGGAGAAATAAACTACAACATACAGAACTGGGTCAGAGCAAGATCTTGTCACTTCTACTGACCAACAAGAGGTGTCCAGGAGTGTGCTGTTAAAGGGCAGGGGTACAGTCACTCGTTCAGTGTGAGCTAAACAGGAATCAAAACCAGATCAATTACAATAGATAATTCAACCCACAGGTTGACAAATTACTACAAGAATTCAAGTCAGTTTGTGTTAGTGTCACAATGCAGACAGCAGTAATTTACACTTTTCCTGGTACTTCATCTGGAACTTGATTCTTTCAAGCAAATCATCACAGAGCATTTACTCAAACCCATCAGCTATGTTTGTGAAGCCTGTATGAAGGGGGACATGGGATGGAGAATAAATCTGAAAGGAGAGGTGTGCCCAGACATGCATGGAGGCAGTCTAGAAGTGCTCTAATTAACTGAACATGCTTTGATACTGATACCAAACAAAATGCAGCATCGGCATTCCAGCAGAAAACCATATTACATGGTCATGATCACCACAGTCCCTGAAATTAAAAACCATACAAGGCATTTCATATGTTAACGCATAACACTACAACCAGTTTACCTGACCACGTCCTGGAACACAACACAATCACAGAAGTACGACTTTTTCAGCATATACACCTGAAGGCAGAGATAGTGTCATCTAGGAGGGAGTCTACAGCAACCATGCATCCCTCCCAACATGCTGTTCGGTGTTGCTCCATAAGAAAGCACTAGGAAAACACACAATGGTTCAGGTAATGCTGCATTTACAGAATTGCAAATTTCAGAGCCCTCTGTGCCGCCTCAGTAATGTCACATTCTAATGTAAACTAGTCTATTGCCAAGCTTATTCAAACTATTATAAAGAGGATAAGTTAAGCTCCTATAACCATTTCACACAAACATTTAGAACATTACAAGCACAATCTACTCCTAAAAGTGAATTACATTAAGTTCTCATATGCTCATGGCATTGTTTGCTTCAGAATACACAGTATCAACAGTGAGTGTACTGTGAAGGTGTTTATGAAAGAACAAAAAAACCCAACAAACCACCAAACCAAAACCAAAACCACCCCACAGGGTAGCTACGCAATATCTGTATGCTTTAGTCAAAGACATTTTAGAAGTCAAAAACCATGTCAGACACTTGAAACAGTAAGCAGAAATAATGCACAAGTTATGTTTGCAAGCAATCATACAGGCATGTTTGACTGAAGGAGTACTATAATTTCCAAAGGCATAAGCCATCAGGTTTTGGCTTCTACTTGGCTATTTGCTAGCCTGTTTCAAGAATGAAGCAGCCTAACATACAAGTTATAGTAAACAAGGAGCATAAATTTTAATCAGTTACATCTTGGCTTTAAGATACGCAAGAAGTAAAGTAGAATGGCAGTTCTACTGCAGAAAGCAGACATCCTGAAGTTGTGCAAGAGGTGCTGACTTTCCATAAGATGTTCAGACCATAACACTACCATCAGACTACCCCAAAACTTGACAGCTGATCCTAACAAGTACATCAACCCTAGTACTTTGTCCTAGTAGTAAATGGTTGTTTGAGACAGCAATGCTAGCACTTTCCCCAAACTCACAGCCTCCAGTGATTCACTCCTCAGAGTGTTGGTTCAATGGAAAGTTTCATAGCCTTTTACACCCTTTTTTGCCTTGCCCATAGTCATTGCTTTCCTAAGAGGAAAAGTCCTTATCTATTTAATTACTTATAAACTGTGGCCATCCTTGTTGTCCTGTCTTTAAGGATATTAGGCTGTTCTCTCCATCCTCAATTTCTGACTATTTGTAAGCAGATAACACAGAGAGATACTCCAACGGATTTATACAGCGTCTTGGTAACACAGTTCTTCCTTTAATAATTGACAACTTTTTGTTGTATGTGAATTTTATTGTAAGCTAAGTTTTAGAACTCTGTATTCAGAAGTGGAAGACTGGTCCAGTGATTTTTTTAAAGAAGTAAATAAAGCCCATCTTTTACTTAGATAACCAAGATACCTAATAACATTGTCTAGAAATGACATTCAGTATGTTGGGGATTTGGGGGTACACGCAACCTCCTAGACCAGAGTATTCTGCAAATGCACGTCTTTCCCTCCATTCTGTTCTACAGCAACTGCCAGGATGAAACTCACATAACAGAGCTAAGCACACACCAGCCAGTGACAAACACCAGCTATTAACACACTGCAAGTAAGAAGTGTACTTTATTGTCTGAGATTAAGTGCATAATCAAACAAAACCAAAGCTACCTATTTGAATGTGCAGATGAGAATAGCAGTAAGCCCCTTGCTTGAATAGTCCAGCACACTCATAACTCAATCGGACTCTCATTTGTAGCTTCACTAAGACAGCATTCATTGCTAAAAGTGTCAGACCAGTCACAAGGTTTTCAAAGAATGGTGCAGCACACAACTGCGCACATGGTCAGTTATATACTTAGTTGTAATTTGTTTATCCATTGCCATCATAAACAAAGCCTGTGCGTGGTTTTCTGTAAGATCAATACTCAGCCCTTCCTCTTTAGGAACTTGCAAGAATGCCATTAAGTTCTTTCTTAGTGGTAAATTAGACATTACCTTTTCAGAAAGATACTTTGAGGACCTTTTTTTTGCTATTTTATCACAACTAAATTATTTAGCAAAAGCATATGTTATTGTACAAGGAAGGATAAACTTTTGGGTCAAAATGAAAGGAAGGAGTTGGAACTTGAAAAAACAAACAGTACATTTATTGTGGCACTTCCTTGGAAGGTCAAGGTTCAGGTCCTTCTTTTTGAAAGACTTGACTGACTAGGTAAGCACAAACAAGCCTGAGACTGTCAGAGCCTGATGTTCAACAATCCTTATCAGTGTTCAAGTTATTTGAATAGATAGGGATTACAAATCAGCTCACCTTCTCTGTTTCCTGGAATTCTGCTAAACTGATTTCGTCCGCTGCTAGCATTTAAAGGCTACATTCATACATTTTGGTATCTTGCAGCTATGAAACAGTAGGCCAGGATTATTTGCAGGAATTTTCCCTCTAACACTGAAATATTATCAGTGTATGAAGAAAGGCAGAAATGTATTATGAAGAACAAAAACACTTTGTGAACTCCTGCTAGGTTTCTCCATCTGCTCACATAGACCAAATCAGGTTTGTGCTCTCCAAGAGTGCCCTCAAATTTCAAGCTAGTCTTCAGATATCCAGCAATTTTCCTGGCACCTCTCATCATATGTTCTTGATCATAATTTCTCATTCTTTGACAAAATTTCAGCCATCAGCACCCTTGCTGCCCATTTGCCTTTAAACCAACTTCAGTCAAAATACAAGCTGTTCCAAACAGGCCCATCAGTCTTCCCACCAACCTTTCTACACTGCATTATATATTTCTCTTCTTTTACAGAGCTTTCAATCCTCTTAACTTGCCCCATGTTCTTCTCTTCTCATCCTAGCTAAGTCAAATCTAGTAGAGAAGCAAGTACACAGGGAAGCAGTGAAGAATAGTCATTACACCTTGGATTCTCAGGATGAATTGCAAAGTGTTTTTGCTGGTGGCTTTATTGGGTTTTTTGTTTTGTTTTCTTTGTTTGTGTTTTTTTTTAATTTGGGGGTTAAATATCCTGACTATTTAATAAATAATATTCAAGTGAAGACTGCTGCTAATCTACTCTTGACTGACAAGCACAAAGCTTTCACAAAATAGCAAGTACAAGAGGCAGAAGTACTCTGCAGAAGCAGCACCACATTGCAAGGGTGGTAGCTAAAATGCCAGTTGCAACCTTGGGGAAAAAAAAACAAAAAACAACTTGTTGTTTCCTAACAATAAGCCACAACTTAGCAGGTCAGAGTAGAAATGGCTTTAACCATTACCACAATGTGCCAGGCAGCGTACACTGAAAGTTCTTAAGGTTATGTGCTAACTTGAAACTTTTTGTGTTCCTGAACTTTTTATGAAGCATCTGTGCCCACAGCCCTAGTGTGAGTACTATACAACTTAGAGCTGACATTAGCAGTATTCTTAGTACAGACTGTATCAATGGAATCGGACAGTTAAGGACACAGAAAGACTCATCTGCTCCCATGCATTGCATGTCCTTCAGATCTTCACCTAAAACTGAGAAGCCTTTCAGCATTTGGCTATATTTAACACAGACATTTGATATGAACTAGTTTACAGAGCATTTGGAGTTCTCTCAACATAACCTGTAGAGAAGTAAGATACTGTAAGTACAGCAGTATCATTTAGTTCTATTGGAATATTCTGTGCAATAAATCTGTAACTTGATTAACTTATATGAAAAAGCAGACCAAAATTGTCACTAATGACTGAAAGAGCAGCATCTTTGCCATGATACTGCTTTGCAGTAGAAATTGAACATTAACCAAGTCAGAAATTTAACCAGCTTGCGGTTTTTGCAGACTCAAAAGTTGTTTGCTGTGCAGAAGTGGTCATTCATTCAGTAAAGACTATGGCCAGCCAAGAACAGTTTCCACTGACGCGACAAGAAATTCTACCACTGAGTTAGGACTGCACTTTTGCAGAGCAACATCATCACAGCAGAATTTAATTCTGAAGATGCTGCATTTGCCAATTAAAGAACAGTGCTTTCAGACTTAAAAAATATTTAAAGCTACTGATTCTATATAGTGAAAAAAAAAAAATCTAACAAAACTGCAATAAACTGGCTACAGGAAATAGTATTTTGGTAGCCAATAGGAAGCAGCACCAACCCAATGACTAGAAGTCCTAAAGGCCTAATGGTTGTTGAGGACTTTCAGCAAGTATTACTGGATAGTAGTTTAAATCCCAACAGCCTTGACAGTATTTCACCTGCAGTGGTGCCCAACTGGGATCTGGAGCAAGGGGGCAATTCATAACCATTGTTCCAAATGTTGTAGTCTCAGGCAAAAATAACCCAAATAAAACACATTTGGTTTATATTTAAAACAAAATCTTGTTATTTTTCCTACAAAGGAAACTGTTTGTCACAATGAGATCAGTCCTGATACAAGAGTTGTATTCTTTCTACATTTTTTGGTTGTTTCCCTTTGGACCCAGAAAACAAAAGCCTCCGAATCCAAGAGGGACCAGCTCTGCAAACCTAAACACAGCACTGCACCTCTGCAACAGACAAATGGCAAGAAACATGCCGTGGCAGTTTTGCAGAACTGGTTAAAAAAAAAAAAACCAAAACAAAAAGCAGCAGCTTGAGTTATGCAACACTATTGGGTAGCAGGCTGCAGTCGGTGCTCTCTGGAAAACACGAGCTCACCGTGCCACTTGACACAGCTCACGACAGGCTGCTTGCAGCCCCACAAGGGCTGAAATTCCACCAGGACCTTGATGGTGAAGGACTGGAAGGAAGGGCAAGCTGGGCACCTGCTGCTTGAAAGACTGCCAGGGCAAGGTTACCCAAGGGATCCCCTGAGAGGCATCCAGACATGCAGGCTGCCAGTCGTGCCCTGCAGTTTCTCCTTGGCTCTTGGGATGGGGCTCCATTTGAGCCCTGAGCAGCAGCACTCCCAGAAAGGGGGGGTTCTGCATCTGCAGGGCAACAGCAGGACTCAGAGCTCCTGTACAGAAATCATCCTGTCAGTCCATCTGAGATCCCACAAGAATGCTGCAGTCTAGCAAAGAATTATAAATTTCTTCCTTAAAACTCAAGTGGTGACAATCCATTATTTTAATATTTTTCCTTTAATCAATTTGCTTAAAGTCAAGCATAGAATCCAAATGGTTCTTGTTATAGACTACATGCTGTTTTACAGTATAGCCAAGCCTCTTCCAAAACTTTAATCAGAGAGCTGAAGGATAACTTCAAATGTAAAGTCCTCAAAAAGTTCTCCCCATTCAACCAATAGCTGACTTGACAACTTCCCACAAGAGTAAAGTGTATGTACATGATCACATCATTGCAGACACCCTGGAACTACAGTTACCTGTTATATGGGAACATTAGCCTTGATTTCAACTCAAGACTGACTAAAATAAATGCCACAGGCAGTGACAGAAGTGTTACACACCCAGTGCCACATCCATACTTGATGTTCCCCAGTGACTTTCAGCTTCTGTACAGACTACCATTACATGAGAGATGTGCACAGCTAGAGGACATTGCACACCCTGGCACTGCCTCTGTGCTACCAAGCACAACCCTCTGGTTTTATAACAAACTAGATCATAACCCTTGAATAGACAACCTAATAGGGCCTCATGATTAACAGGCAAAAACTGCCTCTCTCTTCATCTGGCTGGTTTTTTGAGAGTCAGCTTTGTCCGTTTTACAAGGACTGCTCACACATTAACTTATGCCATACAGCACCCTCAGTCAGGCAATTCACTTATACATGGATCGGTTCTCTGCAGTCTTTAGGACTTGCTGCCATGTATAAACTACCCGGTCTGCAATACTGCTCACCTCACATTTAACTCCTTTGGCTTTGCCTTCACTGGCTTTATAAGCCTGATGGAGCAAAACTGCATACAGGCAGTGACAGCAGCATTATGATTTAGAGGTCTGGTACACTTTTAAGCAGTCATTCTACAACCAGACATCCAGTCTTCTTAGCAACAACCTATACAGTACCATTTATTGAGCTAAAACGCATTTAAGACATGCAAATCTGCAGCAGTAAATAACTGGGAGAACACAGATAAAGGAGCTTCTCATTAGTACTATCTAAAAAAAGTCTTAAGAGGAAAAAGATTACTGCAACTTCTATAGATTCTGCACAGAGACAGGCAAAGATTCTATTTAAGTGATACCTTTATATTCTTACAGTCAAAACTCAAAGCTTCCCTGGCTCAAAACTGTAGAGAGCAACAGGGTTTAAAGCATCGCTATTCACAAGTTTGTCCAAAGCTGTGCTTTCCAGGCTGTTCATCCAAGGACATAATACATATTTGTCATTAACTGAGACAGATTACTTCTTGGATTATGTTGGTCACAGACCTCCATTATTTAGTTCTGCTAAGTACCAGCACCAAATGGCAGCTTCTGGGTCAAACAGTCACTTAACATTAGAGAAATGTATGAAACTATCATCCATATCAAAGGCAAGTAAGAAACACTTTGATAAGGCAAGTATTTCACCACTCAGCAGTGCAGGTGGAAAGTTCCTACACAGGGTTAACCCAAAGGAGCATACTTGAGTAACTTCATACAGCTGACATTAGTTTGGAACATGGATAAGAAACTCCTGCATTTCAGCTTATAGAAGCAGGAAAAAAATTCTCACACATGGCCACGTATTTGGGCTGCACATTGCATAGGTGGGGGGTGTTACGGAATGAGGAAGAAACACTGTTCAAAAAAAAAAACAAACAAAAAACTGATGCTCAGGTACCTAGTAAAAGTTAATTAAACTTGCACAACCAAATACTGTCCTGTGAAGGGTAACCAACTTCCTTCTGAAAGTAATCTCACTTTGTTTAAGTTCGCATGACAGAATTACTTCCTCTACCAGCAACAAATTCAACAAAGCTTGTCAACAATGATACAGTTCCTAAATTTCCATCTAGAAATCCACCAATTCACAGTGCACAAACAAGGATCCTCATGTCCTGCTCAATCAGGACTCTGCACACACAGCTTGTTGATACAACTTCTCTGGTAAATGAAATCCCAGAATGCTGCAGCAGCCTGAATAAAGAAGAGGTGCCTATGCAGGGGCAGGGGAAAAAAAAACCAACAGCAAAATAAAAAAAAAACCCAAACCACAACGCACACCCAGTGCTGAGTAATCCTAGAAAATAAATAGGGAGGAAAGTCATTAAGCTTCTCCTGCTAGGAAAATACATAGCCCTAACTGCCAAAAGCTAAGGAAAAAAAGTTGAGCTGAGCCGAGCAGAACATCCAGGAGAATCCACAAGATCCACTGGATCTCTCACTTCTGTTTCACTGATTTTATAGACTATTTAAGAGTGCTTTCTCCATCCTTCATCAGGTATTGCCGGGATGTTCCTGGAAAAGGAGGCTGTTTCTACCTTTATGTTTTCCCTTCAAATCCACCACTGGGGTTCTGCTCTCTCTGAGCCAAATTAAACATACCAGAGGTGTTTTGTGTTTTCACAAGCCATTTGGGTAGTACGTTGCTCACAAATGTCAACTACAAGCAATTAATGCTGCATTAGGAACTTTCTCCAGAGGAAATTGCCTCACAAGAAGCAGGGGTGGAAGGGATTGGCACCTGGAAACTACTTGCTTCCATCCTCTGGAAAGTTCAGCTACAGCAAAGCCTTCAGGACTGCAAAGCAGTATTTGGTGGTTAGACTTAAAATTGTTCAAAAGTTTGCTGAAAGAAGTAACAAGGAACAGTAGCCTGCAAAATAGTTCTAGGAGTAGGGTGGTGACAATAAGATTCCTTGGGCTGAATTTCTTCCATCTGCAAGGAAGTTCCTAGTCAAAACTAGGTATGCCAGAAGTCAGAAGGGAGGACAGTACCCAGGAACTGGAACAATTGTCACACAGGAGGCCAAGGTTCAATCTGTGGGCAAGTACCAAGTACTCACGTCAGTCCTGCTCTTCTGATCTTGTACATGACAGACTGACTGGTGCCCTGAGTACTTCATTTCTGACCACTGATAAGGGTTTTTAAGAAAAAAATGAATTTTTTTTTTTTTTTTTTTCTTAAGTCAGAAAGGAGAAAAATGTGTATTCTTAAATGGTCCCGTAACAGGTAAACAACCTCCACCTAGGCATACATACTGGTCTAAAAATCAAGTTGTGTGTCAGACAATCAAGCCTTCCACAACAGAAATCGTTAGAGTCCTTTGACTATTTTCTTCACAAATCATTGCCATACAGAGAATGGCAGGTGTGAAAGGTAGCAAAAGCAAATGTTTTCATAATGTTAAACTGTACTAAAGTCTCCTGAACCATTTCATAAAATCGTCTTCTCCTCACCCAAGACAGAAGCAAGAGCAACTGCCTGCTTAAACTTCCAGTTTCTAAAAGTTTTAAGTGCTACCAGTCCACCACCCACAACTGTCTTAGTAGTCGCACCAAAACTGATGTGTGTTTCTCCCTACCATGTCCCTGAATTCCAAGTTTGCATAACAAGATTGAGTATTTGGAGTTTTCAATTATTTCCATCTACATTTCAAATTAAAAGTTGGCTCCTAACAAATTTAAGTGCTGTGGACAAGCTACATTCATTCCTAAAAATTATTTAGATACACAAACCTGCAATTCCATGTACTATAAAGAAACTGCAATTTCACAGAGCAGGTGGTAATACAAACCAAATCCAAGCCAATCACATGCTATAGCAGAGAGGCTGGAAACTCTATGAGAATGCTTTCTATCTCCAATATACTTGAGAGATTCCCACAGACTCCACTGAAAGAGCAAAGAGCCTCACACATAGAGAATAAAGTGGCATTCACATATCAACAAGCTAGGGAGCATGTTTTGGTTTAAGCAGAGTAATCTTTACTAACACAAGAACACTGCTACCATCAGTGCCTTCTCCTGTTCAGTTCTGTGTGCCGCTTAGCAGCCAATTTTTACATCTTCATCCTATCACGCGGTTCAGTTATTTTGCATAGAATGGACAGAACACAAGAAACAGCACTATTACACTGTCCTTACTTCGACAAGCCTGCTCAGCATTAGACTCCACATGCAGAAATAAAATAGAATAAACCTCAGTATTCAGGTTTATTTGTATGTCAGTACTTGTATGTTGCTTATATGACCACTCAATGGAAAAATACATTTTAAAAGCTATTTGACAAAACAATCACAAGTCTTATCACAGCCACTGATTCAGTGCAATAATATACTGGAGCTTGCAGTTAGGTTAACTTGATGAATCAGATGCCTATCTCTACCTTTATCTTTGATATAAAGTGTAGCTCATTTATACGCTACAAGGACAAAATACAATTCTAGGATTTAACTATAAAATACTCACTCTTTAAATAACACAAAATATATTTACTAAGATCCCTGTAAAGTTTTCAACATCAAATGTATGTAAATCAACAGTTAGATCAGCAAATAATTTGGATCGCAAACCAACCACAGGTGAATTGATTCTATTCTGAATCAAACTGTGTAATACAAAGCCAAAGTCAGGCTCTGCTAACTGAAATTACAGCATCAGAACCATGAGCAGAAGTCTATATTTGCATAGACACCCCATGGCCTGGGCAGATCCATCTTGCATGTACCTAGAATGTCAGTACCTTCAAAATGTTAACTATGGGAGTGGAAACCAAATATCAACTTAGAGAACATTCCTGTGGTCTCACCACCAGATTTCTTTCAAATTGAGGCTGCCAAGTTTCATGTCTCTCATATTACATGAGCTACAGGAGTCTGACAGCCCTGGCATGACATTCCACCTCTCTGCCAAGATGCACGGAGCAGCTGAGGTCCAGGAAAGCTGACAGCTTCTCAAACACAAGAGGAACCACCTAAGCAGACTTAACAACCAAGCGGATGCAGCTGCAGCAATCACAACTGCACTCTGACTTGAACCGTAACAACTACAAAGAGTATCATCAGGATGATGGGACACCCCAATACCAGACTCTCCTGACTGCAGGCTGCCACATCTTCCCCACAATTACAAATAAATCTCAACAAGTTCACACACTCTAGATGCTTGGGAAAATCCAAAAGTTCTAGTCCACATAGGAAGAAAAGTAAAGGCCCCTTCTGGAAAAGGGTGTCTGAATAAAAGTCCCCACTCAGAGGAGAATGGCAAAAATGGCTTTTAGACTACTGACTTGGGGGGAAGAGTTAGAGGTGAGTGAGAGTCAGAAGAACACTTTTTGCTTAATAACCTACCATATTCAGAAAGAAACAAGATGCCAGTACTGTCATGCTTATTTAGAAAGAACATATACAGAGAAATACCAGTCACTAGCTGATTCTGACAGAAGGTACTTGCAGACTTTCAGGTATTGCTTAAGTGCTTTAGTGGCAACAGTGTATTTCTCACACAGAAAAAAATTCAGCCACTGTACTGATGCAAATACAAATCACCTGCTTTCACTAACTAAAGCCTCATGGGTAAATCAGAATCAAGTTGAAAGCTGGAAGTCAGGAGGCCTCACTTTCAAGACAAGTGGGCACATTTGCTTTACAAGCACATGAATGAGTTGTCACAGACAGCTTCATCTACAGCAGAGTGACCAGGAACAGGACAAGATGCACAAAAACCATATAATTCTGGCCAACAATTGGTACTATGCAATCACTTCAGATCCCACACTCCCTCAGATTGTAATAGTGATCAAAGCTTGTGGACCTCACTACTGTCTCCACAGCCTGCACTCCCCTTCACTCCATCTGCTGAGGAAATGATCTGTCTTGGAGAGAAATGAAAAGCAGCACGTTAGTGAATAGTGACAATGGTTTCCCCTTTTCAGTTTGAAAAACATATCTGTGCCTACACATAGCAAGGGGTTTAGGTCAGAGTCCACAGTGATTTTGTTAAACATTTAAGCAGATCCAGCTTAATGCACTTTTCCAGACCTTTTGGCTGGAGATGTTAGCCCACTATGCTACAGGCAAAATCTGCCTGGCTGTGACGGACACCTGATACCGAGCACCAGCTTCCACTTTGACTGTTTAAGTATTTAAGACACTATTCCTCACATACACACACTTTCTTGCATGCACTCTTCACCTTTCAGCATCAATAAGATAAAGACATTTTATTAAGAAAAATCTTAAGCTTTTTGGAAAAAATGTTGCTACCAGTCCTACTGCATGACAACAGAAAGCCACAGGTGAAGATGTGAGGTATAGAAATGCAGGCACAAAACTAATTCCTCCTCTACCATTTCAGGGTCAGAATGGGAAAATGCTGAAAATAGATACTATTCTTAAAAGTTTGGTAAATAACCTAAAAAAGAGAATCATAAATTTAAGATATTATCACTGCACTACAATCCTTCAAAAGCTACTTCCAGGATTTCTTTAGAAGTAATTAGTACTTTTATCTAACAGAGACCCATATGCAGACTGCTGCATCCAGTCTTTCCTCCTGCAGAGTTTGGGGTTTTTTACCCTTCTTCCTGAAACAATCACAGTAGAGCTAAAAGTTAAGGTGAAGCTGAGGCTACTTGCTTGCTTGACAAAACCCCTGAATCACCAGAGGACTCAGGCAGCAAGAGGCAGCCAGCCCACTATCACTCAAACTGTGAATTTTTACAGAGTCACTGATTTGCTTGCCCCTGATGTTGAACTCTGTCCTTGAGCACGGGATGCTTGTTTGTAGGTTAAGTTATTCCTGCCTACAAACAAAATATTTACTACAATTCAATAATACATTCAAGTCAGTAACTGTTGGCTTGAATACATTTTGCAATAGTAATTTCCTCCTTTTTTTCCCATTCTAGGTTTAGTTCCTCCCCCCTGCCATAAAGAAAAACAAATTACATTTCCTTTATCACCTTTAAAGGTTTGATTGATATTTCCCTTTAATTTAGAAATCAAATACTGGCAGATCCTGTTTCAGTATTTTAGTTTAGCTAAAGGTAGCAGGATCAGAAACGATCAGACAGACAGAAAAGCAGTACCTTAGCAAGCAAAGATCAATGATCAAAGATCACTTCAAATATTGAGAATACCAAAAAACTCACTAAGTAGAGGCCCTTTATCATCCCCAGCTCCCCATTTTAAGAACTGAAACTTGACTGTTCTTCCTAAACTTCTAATAGAAAATGGCATATTGTACTAGTTTTGCAGCACATCAACCAGCCTTCCAGGAAATAATGTGTCAGCAACATATGGAAACTACTTGAAGGGGGTTGTTTGGCATTTGTCTCCCAGCCTGGCATGTTTTTAGCCGTAATTGTGGAAGCCACTAACACTTCTGTTTTAGCTGTAAAATTTAATACACCAGGGAACATTGATTTAATGACAGTACATGCTTACCATTCAATACAAGCCACCAAACCTCATTCACAAATATTACCACCTTCTATGTCATTTTTACAGCTAAAATATTTACTTTGGAACACTTTTAAGCAAACAGCTTCAGAAAATGCTAATCTTCTTTTCAACCTCTAAGGAGTTAAGAATAAACTGTAAGTGCCACATATAAAAGCATGTTTCTATGTTTATGGAACAGACAACTTCAAGTAATCTGGAAAGTTACTTGGTGTATAACAGCAACTTACACTACAGCACAGTGGAAAGAAACATACCCCACAAACTACTTACGATAGTCAAAGCACAAGCCTTTTTTAAAAGAGACAAGTTAAGGCTGAGTTAGATTAGTCATCAAAAGCTCTCCTCAGTAACACAGCAGAGCACAAGTGATCAGTGAGAGCAAGGGAAGAAGAAAAACCAAAGCAAAACAAAACCATAGAAGCCAGACTACTGAAGAGTCCTCTCATGAGATTTCAACTTTCAAAGATCTGTTCAGCCACGCAGCAATGAAAGGCTCAGGCTGAGGAATTTTCCTTAGACACTCTGCCAGCACTGCATCAACAGCTCCCTGCATGCTACCAACACATCCAGAGAGCAGGTTTGACAAGGACTTCACAAATTTGACAACTGATATTTGCAAAGAGGTCTTTTCTGTGACGCTTCACATCATGTTCACAGTGAGGTTACTAGAGTAACCTCTAGTTAACAAAGTAAGCACACCTTTGCCTGGCCAGGTCTGAAGTAAGAGGAGGACAGACTTACTCAACTCACTTTTTTGCAACTGAGGAACTCGTAAGACTTTAAAACCACGGACTGCTGTTTTCATAAAGCCATGGGCTACCACAACTCAAATACAGTCAGGCTAAAAAGCTACTTCAGAGCAATTGCTGTGCCCAGGACTTCCTGCAGCCCAGTGCCAGGAGTGCTGTCTGCACAGGGCTCCACAAGGTGCTGGATGCTCAGAGCATACAGGTGCTGCGATGGCGAAACATTGACCCTGTGCTCCAGGTCACAAAGAAATACACACACACACAAGCCGGTGTTTCCCCCATTGTCACTGTCCTTCCCCCACATCACAAATTACAACATACAGCTCCCTGGAAGAGAATTTTATACTGAAGAGTCTGCAGAGCAGCTTGGATAAATATAATCTTTGCCTACCTTCAGACAGCCTGAGAAAGGAACAGTTGTTTGGAAAAGTCATATTGCAACACATCAAACAATTATTGACTTTTGCCTTACGGAACTAACAGCTCTCCCTCACCTTTTTTAAGTGACATAAACTGCAATCTCTTAACTCTTGTCTGCTACAGGCAAGGAAAGATGAATATGGTGCTTCCAAAACACTGAAGACTTTCCTTTACTCAGTTAATTTAACCACATCATAGAATTAGCCTGGAAGTGTATAACTTCCTGCTATACCTATTTACTCTAGGCTTCTAAATTAATTCAGCATTGCAGGAAAAGTGGGAAGAAAAAAAAAGGAAAACTAGAATACATTAGTTATGTGAAACAGTGTTAAAGTTACTTCAACCCTCTGAAAATATTTCTTTCCTCGGGGAGTAAAAGAGTTGCAATAAATACAAACAAGTACATTTTAACAAAGTCAATTTAAATGTGAAATTATCATAGTTATATTAAACTCCACTGTAAGGTATTCATAATTTAAATTAAGCCATTTGAGTGGTATGCACTCACTGACAATGTTTTAAACAGACAAACCACTACCTTTGGGTACACAAACTTAAGAGTAGAAGAGTTAAACATTTCACAATAATTTATCTTTTTGAGTGAGAACTTTCTCTGCATTCATTTAATTTATTCAGTTCAATGAATGGGTTTTCAAGCTATAAGGAATGAAGTCAATTGAAATCTTTTAAAAATCACAAAATTAAACACTTTTTTTAAAAAAAAAAAACCAACCTCCAATAGTTCAGAAAAAAAGTTATGAATTTAAAGTATCCAGTGCATAATGTGCATCCAGTTGGTGATACAGAAATATTACAAGAAATGATGCAGTTATCTTTAATTATAAGCGCGAATTGATAATGCACCATTATGGAAGAAGGCATAAAGCATCAACTCACTCTTACACCTACACAGAAATATGTGACAACAGTCACACTACTAAGACATCCTTTTAGCAACAGAGGCTAAACGAATAAAATGACTGCTCTCAGAAGAGCAAACAACTCTTTCAGCTATCCCATGTTCTTAGATGACAACCTCTCTATACCAATGAGCTTTGGAGCATTTAAGTTCTTCAAGGTGTCAAACTAATTTGATAAATCCAAGTTTCTTTCTGCCTTGCAAAACTGAAGTGGATGGCAATAGGCTTTGAACTCTACCTAACCCACACCATACTACAGCTCCATAGAGTTACCAGTGGAAGAACATGATACCGGAAGAGCCAAGACTTTGGCACTACACAGTTGGCCACTGAGATGCCATCTCATGGCCTCAAATACTGACTACCAGTTCATTGTGCTTACCATCAGAAAAACACTACACCAGAAAATTAACAGAAAAGTAGAGAGGTGACCACCTGCAGAATAGGAATAGCTATCTGCAGGCTATAATCATCAAGCCATCCTAGCTATCTGCAGGCTATTAATCATCAAGGCTAAGAGAACTGGGATTATTCAGCCTGGAAAAGAGAAGGCTTCAGGGTGACCTAATTGCAGCCTTCCATTACTTGAAGGGAGCCTACCAGAAACTATTTACAAGAGCACGTAGAGACAGGACAAGGGGGAATGGTTACAAACTGAAAGACAGTAGGTTTAGATTAGGTATTAGGAAGACATTATTTACTGTGAGGGTGGTGAGGCACTGGAGGAGGTTACCCAGAGATGTTATGAATGCCCCATCCCTGGAAATGTTCAAGGCCAGACTGGATGAGGCTTTGAGCAACCTGGTCTAATGGAACATATTCCTGCTCATGCCAGGGGGGTTGGAACTGGATAACCTTTAAGGTCCCTTCCAACCCAGGTCATTCCATGATTCTATGATCTCTCCAAGAAAAATAAAAACAACAAACAAACACACAGAAATCAGAAGGAACTAAAGCAATAAGTATATATCTATTGGCTGTGAGGATACTCAGTCTGAAGAACCTCACCTTGAGCACAACAAGCATTCTGCATTCAGAATCACTGGGTAGTAAACCCTGCTGCTGCTCAGCTGGCACAAAAGACAAGGCACGGTATGTTAGCCATAGCCACCTAACAACCATGTGCTAACACCACCCCCAAAATAAAATCAGCACCAGTTGAAGCTTGCACACACAGGCCCCTCCTCCCCTGCTGTGCCAAGCCTGCCATCACCTCATCATTACCTGACTTTCCTTGGTCCCTAGTTGAACTTGTTATGGCTTGATTATGACTTTTAGGATTTCTTAAAAGCTGCTCTTTAAGGTTAGTCAATACTGAGCTCTGGACTGATGTTTCTACTTCATTACTCCCCATTTTGCCCATAACAATCTCCCTCATGGAGAGGAACATACTTTCACTCTATTTAAATACAACCCAAATATCTCTGTAAAAAAAGTGATTACCAACAGCCTGCCCTCCTTCTCCTCTCCCCTTCAGAACAGATCCAAATTTATCTTCTGTTTGACCCATCCATTCATATTTTGTAAACTGATTAAATCTGCAATCTGCATGTTTTCCTGAACAGGTTTTTCTAATTTCTTGCCTACCACTTTTGACTGCTAGAGTCTTTTCCCTAAAGAAAAGTTTTCCTAGACTAAGGGTGCTAAAGAGTGCTGCTGGAGCAAGCTGACTACACACAGCAGCACCAGGCACAGATCACTGTAATCTTCTGAGAGTTAAGCTGACAGTTTGAACACGTTGTACTCCTTCATATAATTTAACACGCAAGGGGTAGAAAAGAGCCTTTCTCTTCAGAAGTAACATTTAAAAATTTCATCTTAAAAGCTCCTACTGAAAGTTTTCTAGCCAAGGTATTTAATGTGTTATTTCTTGAATGAAATACAGATTGTTGTTTTATTACCCCTCTATAAAGCACTCAAAAGTAAACTTTTCTTTGGTTTGATCTTCCCTTTACCTCTAAACCACCAGCAGGAAGAGGCTGGTCAACCAAAAGCAGTCTGTCTGTCCTCCCTTCCTGAAATGGCCCCTGAAACAGTTATTTAAGTAGAAATTTTTTTTCATTTATAAGGAAATCACCAAATATATTAAACTATCATAAAACTGTCTCCAACTACTGACACAGATGATGTAAAAGAATAAGTAGTTCATACCAGTTTTAAAGTTGTAGCATTCACGTGGAGGATGCTTTTTGGTACTGTGCAGATTTCCTAACCATTTATGAGGGGACCCCCTTTTGGTTCACATAATCATACTATGTGATGTATGAATTCTGTACTGGCCATTTGCAGTATCATTCCTTTCTTTAGGATGCAAACATGAGCTCAAGCAAATACCTAACACTGGCCCAGACAATTTCACTTCTGTGCTGTAATACAAAGACCACACTACTTAATCAGAGTTAAGCAAAATATTAGCTTGTCTGGGAAGTTGTTGCCACCTCAAATATTTCTTTCATAGGTTTGGATTTATGGGATTTATCATTATTTTCATTAAGAGGTCCAAAGTGTGAGGTTTCCCTTCCAACCCTTTTGAAAAAAAAAAAATTTTGAAATTTGAAAATATTTTAACTTGAACATGAGATTTCTATAAGAAAGCAAGATGAGGAAAGAAGATTGTCTCCCCTGTCCAGCCCAGCTTACCTTAGCATGCCTTGCACACTGCTTCATTCTCTCAACTACTGAGAGCATGCAGTCACCAGTGTAGAACGTGAAGAAAATGAGAAAGTCCTTGGGATACTTGGCAGAAACCCTGGGTTTGCATCATTTGGCACGAGAGGCAGAAAATGCTCCCCTGGGTGGGATGCTTTTAGCAAAGTTCTTGGTAAGCTTAAAGTCAGAATCTGACTGGGTTAGAAATGCAGTCTCAGGATCAAAGCTCCCACCTCTCTTCCAGACACTGGCAACCCAGTCCTCTGGATTAAGGTAGAGAGCCCTAGAGATGTGAAAAATGCCAGGTTCACGTGCTCTTGCCTTTCTTCTTTAACTTCTTCCATTTCAAGTCCTAAGTATCAAGACTCCCAAACTAAACTTGAGCTTTACATGCATCAAACCTTTGCTTAACCCTTATGTTCCAACCCAAAGAAAGAGAACTAAAAATAAAATCATCTGAATTTAGCAAGTTACCCAGTTTTCAACAAGTTCCTTCAGGCAGATCAGTGTCCTTTAGGACTGTTTTTACTACCCTACACTAGAACTTGTTTATACTGGACTTTGACCCCCAGATGAGTGCTACCATTTAGCCTAAGAACTTCCGTAAAAAGTTCCGATAACATCTACAAAAATTCCCCTCAACTATGAAGAAAAAATCAGACAGATATTCCTCCTTTAGGATACCCCTGTTCAGGATTAGCATTAAACTATAATCTTTCAATTTACCAGATCACTGCACTATTGAGTAACTTATTTATTTTTTTGGCTACCCAGGGAACTGTTTGAGTTTCAGGGTTAAGCACATTCTGTTCCACTAAAATGGCAACATGCCAAATCCATCTAAATATTTAAACATTAACCTCAAAGTCACTGGTTTGTAGAAAGGCAGCCATTAATCCAGAGAGATTAAATTTTTCTCCAGGCAGTATCATTGAGAACAAAGGCCATTCTGCCTCCTTCTGAAAGCAATTTCTGGAAGAGCTGAAGAACATGGAAAAGATACTACAGCACTCATAATCACTTCAATGACAGACTTCTTCGCAAGAATGGACCGACACACATCATTTGACATTTTCCCTTTTCGACACTACAGATTTTCTGTGTTTAAAAATGCTACTCTTTTGCTGAATGAAAAAACACCAGGTTGCTACACTTAATAGATTGTATGATTATCAAATTATTCAATGTTATTTTGAGGCACAAAGTAAGATGAATTTGCCATCTAAGACTTCTCTAAAACAAAAACAGAAAAGGAAACACATACACTGAAAGGCTATTAACAGTTAAGAGATTCAAGGACCTGCCCCTTTGTACACTGTTGCAAGTGTTCACTCCTAAGTAAACAGAAATGGGTAGACATGAATACTGCACTTTAAAATTACTTTTTTTTTGGGGGGGGGTGGTAGCAGATCATCCCAAGAAGTGCAGGGAAGGAGCCAGCTCACCATTTTTGCAACTGTTCTGTAAGCCACCTTCTGCTACCTGCAGACCATGATTAGTCCTGGAGTTGGGAGAAACTTACTTCTCTACAGCATCTAACTGTATTTACATTTGACAACCACAAACCTACTTTTATATGAAGCCATTCGTTGGCAAAACAAAACTATCATCAACCAGCCATCAAGAACACACTGCAACTGATTTTTTTTTTCCTAGAAACCTTTTCCGCCCCAGTTTTTTTAAGAAAAAAATTCTAGGCTGCCCCTTTACAGGAAGCTTGCATTCTCTATGTTTATAAATAAGCAAGCAGTTTGTAACAGTAGCTTTATTCTGACACCAATCAGATAGAAACATGCACTAAATATAACTTATGTAGATACTATGGAATGACCTCTACAGAACCAGACTTCTTTTATTAATGATATGCATCCCATTACAGATTAGAGAACAGAAATATAGATCTTAAAAGTCTGCCACACAGTTTCTACATGGCCTTCAATAAGAAAGCTAAACAACTGGAAATATCTGAAAGCCTGTGATGGAGTGACCTTGTAGAAGACAAAGCTTTCCTGCGTACTTTGCACTGAAAATAGCCCATTGCAGGGGAAAAAACACCCCCACCACACAGGCTTACTATATTTAGGCGACACCTTACCAACAGGGTACCCCCTAGGAGAGTAAATGCTGGAGGCATGCCCACATGCCAAAATATACCACTGAAGTGTCAAATGTTCTGCTGGAAGGGCTGCTCTAACCACTGCAGTTTCTTACCCTCACTCTCCTCAGTTCTGAGTACGTTACAGTCGCTGCTTTCAAGGCTCCACAGTGCTTATTTTGTCTGAAAAGTGCATTTTGTACAAATGTGTGTTTGTGACTACACACCATTGTAGATAGAGTAAGGCTTACACACCAGCACAACAGTGCAGTGACCTGTGTGATGCTGGAGTTCAGCTTACAGGAGACACTGCAATAAAGATAGCTGGGCACAAAGGGGAAGAATTACAGTGCTGATTGCCACTAGGTTGGGACAGGTGGAAAAAGCCGAACGCTGAAAAACATCCAGAGACCCCAACTAACACGGCATGCACCACTGCCTCGTGCTTGAAGCACCTGGCCAACAGTCGTCTGAGCAAGCAGGGAAGCTACTAGTTCAATACAACAACAACAAAAAACATGCTCAATACTTTTCTTGTTAAAGTAAGGGCTAAAGCTGCAATACATCTTTCAGTAGAGGCAGCTTTTAGCAAGACTTCAGAAGGTCTAATGATACAGCCTCCGCATGTAGGAAACTGAAGACAGCTCCTATTCAATTATCACCTTGCAATTAAGGTATTAAATGAACTACCAGCTCAAGCTGGCTGAAATTTGGAACCAGACTTACTAACTTCTTAAGTGCTGAGATGCAACTTGATTAAAGCAGAGAAGCATGAATAAATACTAGTTATGCCCAATACAACTATTACAAAACCTGTGAGAAATTTGTAACGCAGAAGACTGACTTTATGGTATTTGACTTTGAAGCCCACTTGCTGAGCAGCAGGACATTTTATCACACAAAATCTATGGCACACAAACCCAAAAAAGTTCAGGACAAGGAAAGAAAGGTAAAGATGAGTCCTCACCACATACAGAAACTGTTCAGGTATCTTGATCTCTCTGCTTGTGCAATAAAGTAGAAGCAAGCTTTTACCACAAGCAGTATACATAATGAAGTGGATGTCCAAAAGGATGTCCAATCTCCTGAGAAAACTGCCAAGCTCACAAGGTTTGTACTACCTGCTGCTAGAATATCAAGGTCTACAGAGCACAAAGAATCCTTAGGTGAAGCAGTGGTCTGCACAACTCCAAATCAGAAGCTATTCATTAGATGAGAGCAGAGCAAGAACATTCATTCTGTTACTACAGATTCAAGCACGCTAAAGTAGGTGAGCTTCCGAACTGCTTGGCAAGCCTCTGCCGTCCTTCCAGGCAGATACCGAGAGTGCAAACACCTAAAGGCATCCAACCGCCCAAGGCCACCAACCTATGCCGACTGCAGAACCAGCCATTATTATCGCCTGGCATCAAGGCTCTGGCTGATTATAGTACTGTGTCAGGAGACAACACCCAGACAGTTCAGTTTCATAATACTCAATTATAACAATTCCTCAACAGGTCCTATGAACTGTTTATGACAATGAAACAAAGCAGAGGAAACACAGATGCACTACAGGGAACATCCGTAGTTTTGAGATGCTTCTATACTGAGACACAAGTAAGGATGCAAACAGACCAAAATATTTGAGGAAATCCTTTCATTTAGGGAAGGTTTGCAAAGGAATCCACCTGTAGATACAAAAATATGATTACCTGAAACTCAGCAACAAATAAAATGACCCTCACAGCATCAAAAAAAGTACATGGTACGTAAGTAACCTCCTATGTGACATAAGAATAATTCTCAGACAATTCTGGCAATAAATTCATTAAATTGAGTCACATGTTATAACACATATGAACTATGAATCATACCAACAGATTTTCTTTCAGCACCTTCAGGCTGCTGATGGTAGCTGCTGCTAATAGAGATCTGAAAAACGTGAGATTTCACAGACAATAAAAACAGTCCATGTTCCTTCCACACTGCTTGAAAGATAAAGGAGTAAGAATAAAGTTCTGTAAGTTTGGCTTGTAACACTAAATGAGGAGCAAATAAAGCATACAAAATAACATTCTCTTTGGTGGAAATCTGCAGCAGAGTTCAGCTCCTGCAAACTTACATCTGAAGTATAACTGAGATGATACAGCACCATACAGGTTGCCCACTTAAAAATATCTGGTAGAGAGCACACCTGAAACAGGGAGTTGTTCAGATAGTACTAACACACAGAAACACCAAATTTCTGCAAATTTTTGTAGACACCTCCTAGATATCTGCAATGTAATAAAACGATCAAGTCAGCACTGACAGCGTCTTGCAGAGGTGAAACTGGCGGACAAGCCAGTTCCAGTGCAATTAGGCAAGATTGCAACAGTGGAACAGCAATCAGTAGGCTTCCCAAGATTAGATAACAGTCAGCCACAGAGTAATGGTTTTAAGATCCTTGACAACTGATGGGAGGAAAGCAATAACCAGTGCACACATCAGATGAAAGCACGCTGCAACAGACAGAGTCTGCTTATGCTGCCAAGAACTGCTAGGCCAGTACATCCAGAAATGGTCTTCATCACACAGCCATCAACCAGCAGTAACAAAGGTGAGCTGTCCTGCAACTCAAGATGAACACAGTGGAGGCAGTGTCAATGCTTCACGTGCTTAGTGTCAACAAAGAAGCCACAGGACCATTAAGAGCTTCAGCCAGGACTCAGAAATAATCACATACACACAGGACTGAAAGACTAATATCCAAAAGGTGGAAAGGAGCAGTTTGATACAAGCATTCCTCTTCTTCTTTTTTCTTCTTCTCAGAGCAATAACCAGAAAGAAGGGTGGAGTCAAAATGAGCCCTACAATAATTCAGTAATGGTTTGAACACCAGCCCATTTGCAAAACCAAAAGCTGTCAGTCCTCTTACAAGAGAATCACAAAGTCCACATGCAATGACCGACAAAGCACAATCTAGTTTCAACCAATGCTTTTACAGAAAAAAACCCAAACCAAAACAACAAAAAAGCAGGACAGGATCACCTGCAGCAAACTGCACTGAGCCTTACATCAAAGGCAACAGAGGATGCTTTCTCAAGCACACCAAGTACAGTTGTCCAGTCTCCGCAGAAGATTTTCTAATGAGCCAGGTTAGATCTCTGTGCTGAAAAACAGTGTGAAGACAATTTCAATGCTAATTTCAGAGACCAGCTGAACAAGCTCACTATTTCAGTCCAATATGCTGAGCATAATGTATACTCCCAGGAACTGAGATAGAGGATCACTAATAGAAGTTAGTTTTTATGTTCCACAAAGCGACAACCGTAATACTGCATACACCTTGCTGCAAGAATTAGTTCTTCAAACAACACATCCTTTCACTTTAGTGGGTTTTGGGTTCATTTGAGCTTTAATGTGTCTAATTGTCAGCTCCTTCACCAACAAAAGTCAGCTTTCAGGCAAATGTGGACAGCGAATCAAGACGTAACAGTTCACTTTTTATTACATTTAGTTCTCCAGTTTCTGGGAAAGTTATACACTGATTTAATGATGGGACTCATTAAAAGTTGCATTTTCTGAAAACTGTGACATTTAGGTTTGCTAACCCCAAAGAGCACAATTTAAGTATGAACAAAACCAATGCAAATGTTTAAATAAATGTTTAAATAAATGTTTAAATAAAGCCTCCTAATGAAGGTGTCATGGAAGTTCATGCTTTGCAACGAACTCCATCATGCTTAGCAAAACTCCATCAATAGAATACCAGAAGAGTTTAATTTCCAAGTGACATCATTGCAGATGACATGATAGTCCAAAAAGCACTGCCTGTGGCAGAAAGGAGTGTTAAAAGCCTTTCAAACCAAATTTCAAGTTATTCTTCAGTTTTTCCCAAAAAGAACATCACAAAGATTCAAGAGGACAACATCTTGACACTATTAAAGTTTCATGTTGCTTTGTAAGTTAAACAGTGAATTAACATTGATATAAATAATCCTAATATTGGGATGCATGCTGCATATTTGTTTTATGTATCAACCAGCATTTCCCAAAATGAATACCTACCCCAGTTATTTCCAAATGTTCATGGTGAATGAGTTTGCCATAAACTGTCTTTTTAATTGAGCAACTTAAAGGCCGAGACAGACACAAGAAAACTACCAGTATGAAATACTGCCACTACAGAGAAGTGACATTAAATAACACAGAATTCAAGACATCAAAAAAAAATAAAATAAGCAGAAGAAGACCAAAGCAACTCAAAGTGAAAAATAAATCCAATTTTGACATTTTCCAATCAAACAATCCTTTATATGTCTCTAAAACAGAACACCCAGTTTAAAAGTAACAACAGCGGTGTATGTTGCTTTTGCTCCACAGAGTGAAAGTCGTACTGACCACTGCGTAGCACAGGTTACCAGAACTCCAAAAATTTTAAATAAAGCTTGCACAGACAGACAGACTTCCAGTTTTACACACTGTATATATGCCACTTTTCTACTGAATAATTTTTTATCAAGCTATTACTTATATCCACAAAGCAGTCTTCCAATTTCTCACCATATACCACTAAAAATAGTCAAGTTTCATGCTAATTTCTCCCAGAAAACTTGGGAGATTTTTTTCCCCTCAAACTAGAAGCAATGCTAAGGACATCTGATGCATCAAAACTTCAACTAGATGAAAGGACAGGCTCAAAGGGGAGCATATGAGAATTTCTTGCAGCAGGAACTGCAAGCAGCATTCAGAGAACTGCAGAACTACAATCTTCTTGCAACTCGGAGCTGCAATAAAGAGCTATGGTCCTGCTTAGGGACAGAATGAATCACCTGATCAATGTCATTTCAGAGGCAAGGGCCACCAACAGCCTACTTTGGATCAATTTCCTTGAAGGTCTCTGTGTTTCATCTGAAAGAGTTCAGTACCAAAACTGGGTACGATTGTCAACTAACTTCTATAACAACACTTGCCTATAATCCTGTAAGTGGCTCATCAACCATCCTAGTTCAAGTTATTTCTTTTCTTAAACGAAGTTATTTGCTAGAATACCCAAAACAGGTTACAGAAGTTCCAACTACAGATTTGCAAGACTTAGCTGCAACCTGCCATGACTGACCTGATCTAGCACAGGCTGTAGTCCTACTTCAGTTTGGAGGTTGTAAAAAGGTACTTCCCAGCCAAATTGTAATTCTGTAAGTTAAAGCACTTTTTAAAAAAAAAACAGACGTGAGAAAAATATTATGAAAGTACTTCCTGATTTCCCTTTTAAAGTCAAATCACTGGTATTTCAAATACCTCTAAGAATCACAGTAAGAGAAATATTTCGCTACCACTAAAACATTTGAATCAAATATCAAGAGCAAGCAACTCAGACTCTGTCCAAGAACTGATGATTCCTGTAGACTATGTATTCACAGGATGTGTGTTATGCATAAGCCAGCACGGCAGCATCTTCCATTTATACCTCCAGTTTAAAAATGGTCTCACACCATGGTCTTGAAATAGTCCAACTATCTCACCTTTAGCATCCTCAGGTAAGAGTAATTGCATTTGACTCACCAGAAGCATACAGGTAAAACACCAAGTAAAATAAGAAAGGCAGATCATGTTAATTGTGAGAATGGGCACCCAAACCATAGCTAATGGACAGGTCATACTCTTCCTTGTTAACAGCAATTTATTCATCAGCCCATACTCTTTACCACGATGCTCTCAGACTGCCCAATGGCATACAGATCCTTAGTTCCCAAACCCTCCTGGAATGATGGTGCAGCAAAATCCTCCTATTTTTTAAATTCTTCAGTCAAGATTACTCAGCCCGCTGCAATTCAACACTAGAGACATGACAAGGCAACAGCCGCAGCTACACATTCAACAGGGGATGAATACATGCAAAACGCAGTCTTTAACACTTGCAACTACTCACACTCATCCAAGACTACAATCGCACTCTTTTAGGAGCCCAGTGATGTAAATAATTTCTTTTTTGGCCAGTCACATAGGTTTACAGCTGATCTCACAAAGAGAAAAGGAGCACCATTTCACAGATCACTCCATCCAGACCTCACTGGTGTCAGCCAATGCCATCAAACTAAACTAACAAGCCTGGAACACACTATGCAGACCTCATACATTGACAGGAGATCAGGGAAAAAAAACATATAATGTACCTACAACCATATTTTTCATGGTAATGACAACTCCTCCTTCAATACTCTGGTTTTGCTTGAAGAAGGCTTGTCCACTTCTTCACTGACATGAATGGAGCAATCACAGCAGGGAAACTGACTCTGGAAGAAAGCTTGTCTTATTTTTTCCTTTTAGACACAGTGTAGAGAGTAAAAGGTATTAGATACTAGGAATACTAGCCACTAGAATGAAGTGCTACACCACACACATTCCAACAGTTTTATCTCACTTCAGGGATTCTGCTGCACAGCTGACAATCACTGTCACTCTGAGCACGCAGACAACCTCTGTATGCACCTTCACAGGGGTCTGCACTAGGAACTAGTTCATCAAAACCCAGTGTGGGTTACAAAATCTCGACTCCCAGTGCCTTGAGTGCACTAGTTTCATTTCCCTGCACAATTACCATATTGCAATCCATAAATCCACATTTATATTAAATGCAAAAATGAGCTAGTTGGCATTTTTTTAAATAGCTATCTAAGATTGCAAAAGAAAAAATTATGAAATCCTTCACTATTTTAAGATAGCTGAGAGCACACTGGCAATTTAGCCAAGTTGGAAGGGCTAAAATAAATTAATGACAAAGCCAAACAAAAGGACAGACGTAAGAGAACCATCTAAAGAGGAATGACAACAGACACTGGGAAGTCGATACAAGTGGGCAACTCACAGATCACATCAAAGTCATCTGCTAACAGCAGCTTCAGTTTTTCCTGATGCAAAAACTAAACAGAGCAATAAGTAAAGCAGTTTGAGGTAACTTAGTGTAAAAGGATTAAGGCAATTCATTCAAGGGAAGGAGAAGTCCATGAAATAAAACTGAAGTTAATATAGGTGCTAGGGATGGGAAAAAGGAAATTTCCCACTCAACACTACGATTTAAATCCTGACATAACTTTTTGGTACTGAAAAAGCCCACTCATGTAGAAAACTAAGACTCATAATTAATATTATTTTTTTACTTGAAGGACACAGAATTATCAACTAGCACTGATTTTTCTGTCAGCTAATAAAGCATACCTATGCATAGCATTCTCTGTGGAATTGTCTCCACAACCATAGAGAAAATAGGAAAGCAGAAAACATTTCTTCTCATGCCTCCATCTGAGCAACTACTGAGTCTAAAAACATCTTCGTACATAAATTAGGAAATGAAAAAACTCCACAGTGCCAGCGCTCCCTTAAAAAGAAGTAGGCTGTTATCATTCTCACGTTGATGTTTGCATAAAGCAAACTGTACAGCAGCCAGTTCCACACCACAAACACTGAAGAAGCACCAATTCTTGCAATCAAATAAAGCAGAATAAAGAGCATTTACTTTTCCAGCTTTAACTCCAAACTACTCCACAGAATGAGCATTCCACAAACTCACCAGGTAATCCTCTGAATTAATGGGATAAAGGCAACTAAAAATGCTTGATTTTCCCAATTAAACAGTAAATCGGGTGCATCATGAAACTGTACTAATAGAACAAAATGACTTGAAGAGAAATAGGGACTTGGGGCAGGCAATCACTTCAGCAGCTTCTGTTGAATCATACATACCACACATGGCACTTCTGATCACATAATTATCTCAACATCAAACAATCAAAATACAACAGTGGTACACTGTAGCATCTTACATTAATATGTAATATACCACATTTCTATACAACACATATACATTTATACATATACATGGCACATATATATGTATAAAAACATAAGTGCATTTTTATTTTTGTAGAAACAAAAAATAAGTCCCACACTATCAGCTGGCTAATCTGCATTCCACAGTTCCTAGTACAAATCTTGGCAATTATTTTGCTAGATTGTTGAGACCATTAGCTACCCAACATGTTAAATCTCAGCTCAATAGTAAGTCCTACAAGATTTTTTTTTTAAAAAAGCCTCCTTAAAGTTGACATTTTTATACAAGAATCTTGGCTCTGCCTGAAAGAGAAACCCACTTCTTCCATATGTGGTTGCAGTCAAAATTCTGAAACCACAAAATGCAAGAGTTAGAAACAGAAGCCCCAAATGCATTTAGAGTGTCATTACTCTGTCAAATCCTGACTTTTTCAAGGCCTTGACACTGCACTTTTGCAGTTAGTTAATGCTCAGATATTGAATTCAGCTGTAAGTAAACACACTAGAATAAGGAACAGTTATGCATCCAACAGTAAGGCTTCCTATTTACTGAATCACAACTGCTCAGAAACATCGTGAAACCCATTTAAGGGGCTAGCTACTAAAAATTTAACATTGGTTCAAATATTTTCAACTTATGGAACCTTTATATACAGAAACATGCTTACCCTGAATGGAAAATCATATTAGGTAAAGTTTTAGCATCAGATTTACCAGATTGTGATCACTGTTTCAGCCATAGTTCTGAAGCTGACTGATCTCAGCCAGAAGTCAGAGCTCTGCAATATTTTAAAAGTGACTATATGAATTTTTAGTACAGCCTTCTTACCACATGTACAATTACACTCCATAAAATCAGAGCTCAAATGCAATCTATTGCTCACCCACGATAATTAGCACTAGGAGAACTAAGTTAACCCCAGTGGCTGGAGTCACGCGAGCCAGCTGCTACAATGCTGCCCTGCAGTTCCACCAGAGCACGGTGCATGTCACGAGGAATAAACAATTTTTAATACCAATCTTATTTAGCAATCCAGATAGGGAGATCCATCATATTAGTTAACACCATCCACTCTGAAAATCTTAGTGATGTAAGTAACGAAGGTTAAAGCTTTTCTATTCCCAAAATTTAAGTTTCACTGTATGAAAAGCTTATCTCACCTCACTTTAGAAAGAGAAGTGTTACAGTGTATTGAATTAATTCAGAAAAAGAAGAAAGAAACAGATTACTCATGAATACATATTCAACAGTGTAGGCATCATTCAATTTATTAGACTTAGTGTTAACTATATTTTACATTATAGCTACTCTAAGACCTTACAATGTATAGGCGGTGACCAGTAATGATTTATTTTACCTAAGTGAAAGTCATGCATCTGCCAGTGTGAGACTTCATCTTTCAGATAATTCCCCGGTGTGTGGTTTAACCAGCTGTACTGTCCATCCCATTGTAAGAATAAAGCAAACAAGAAATAAAACCAAAGCACAGGCTTAGACCCCATGGCAGAACATCACCTACATACCCTAACCAGAAGGGGATGCTCAGTTCGCTGCTTTGATCACGCAGTAGAAAAACAGACGGGTAGGGTGTTTTCACGGGGTTGTTTTCTGGGCATTTCTTTGTTTTGTTTTATTTTAAATATCTGCACTCTCTCGCCTTGGCCTTGGAACAATGGTATCAAGTTAAAGCTCAATGTCCTTTTCAAACTCTGGCTCTCCTCTCCTTGCCAACCTTGGTATAAATAGCAGCAAGCAGAGGAGAGAGTATTAAAAATACTCCTTTAAAAATCTCAGGAGTGCTCGTGCTTGTCGTGCAGGACCACAGCATTCCGGGTGCACGAGAGCAAGCATTTCAAACATATCAAACACGGTGTCAGTGTTCATCTAGATAAAAAAAAAAGTACGCCAGCAATATCCAATTTCCGTATCTCTCAATACCGAAAACTCCAAACACACAACTTGGGCCCCCCGAAGTTGTGACCCCTCAGTCCAGAGGAGAGGCCCCTCGGGGCGGGCCTCGCTGCAGCCGCACCTGCGCTGCGCCCCGAGGCCGCGGCTCAGTCTCACCTCGCCAGGGCCCGCGGAAGCGCGGCGGGCGGGAATCGCCAGAGAAAAGAAGGAAAGTAAGTTGGAGCAGGACGGAGCGGCGGCAGTGACCCGCTTCCCCCACCGGCACCTCGGCGCCCGGGCAGCCCCAGCCGCGCTCCGCTCCCGTGCCCCGTTATCCGGCCGCCCCGGGAAGCCCTCGCTGAGAGAGCGAGGAGAGAAAGAAAAGGAAGGGGAGAAAGGGGAGCACTCACACTTCTGTAAAAGACAGTAAGTCAGCACTTACGGCGGCGCTCACACACTGCCCCTCACTTGTAGATCGGCGCCGCTGAAGAAAACTGCGCCGCGGCCGCTCTCGCCGCCGGCACCGCCCCCCCCTCCGCCCCCGCGGAGGCCCCGACAGCGCCGCGCCCGCACCAGCCCGCCCGCTCCTCGCCAGCGCCGCCGGGTTAGCGTTCTAGCTGTCTCGCGCCGGGCTGCGCCCCTCCTGCAGCCCCGCGCCCTCTCCGGGCCGTCCTGAGCTAGGCGTCGCCGCCGTGTTCCAGCCGCACCTGCCCCCCAGCAGCCCCGCTTTCCGCTCCGCTCACCTGGCGCTGGCTGGGCCGCGGGGCCGGGCCGGCCCTGGGCGGTGCGTTTGTAGGCGGGGGGGGCCCGGCCGGGCGGTGAGAGAGGCGCAGGTAGCCGAGCGGGGGAACTGGGTCAGCGGCTAAAAATACCGCACGGGATGGAGAAGGATCCAGCCGCGGCAACCGGGGGGGCGGCCGCCCCCCCCGAAGNGGATGGAGAAGGACCCAGCCGCGGCAACCCGGGAGGCGGCCGCCCCTCCTGAAGGCTGTCGGCGGGACCGGGGGGCCGCGGGGCTCGGTGGACAGGGGGCCCTGGCCGAGCCGGGGCAGGCGGTGACCTTGCTCCAGCGAGGCAAAGTGCGCTGGTTCAAACTCACAACCGACGGCGACAAAACCTGCCTGGCTTCGTTTCAGTTCCTAAACCGCGTGTGGCTTCGCGGCCGGCGCGCGGGGTGAGAAGCCGTGGGATGCCCCGGTGCTGGAGAGCCGGGCTAAATCACCCGCCCGGGGCAGCGCCTGGACCGGCCGGGCCGCATTCTCCCGGCAGAGCCCTGCCCCCGCCGTGCCGGGCTGCCATCCCTCACGCCCCGGGCTGCTGCGGGAGGCGGCTGGCTCGCTCGTGTGCCCACTGCTGCCGTCCCGAATGAGGGAGCGTGGAAAAGAAGTTTGTTCCTGCGAAGTTCCTGCAACCTATTGCGATGCCCAGGGAGGTGGCAGAGTCATCGCTCCTGGAGATGCTTAAGATGCATCTGGTGCCTGGTGATAGGAAATAGTGGTTACAGTGGCAGTGCTGGGTTGACAGTTGGACTTGATGATCTTAAAGGTCTCTTCCAACCTCGATGATTCTGTGAAGTCAGCTGAGAGCTGCCATGGGTCTGAGGTTAACGAAACAGTGTACAGCAACGCTAAGGCAATGCCCAGGTTACAACAAAAAGTCCCGGGAGGTTCAGGTGTAATTTTCTCGATGGCCTAAGCTGTGCAGTGACAGTCTTGGACTAAAATTGTGTGGAGAATGGTTTATAAATGCAAACCAAATAGAAAGTGTGTGATTTTTAGTGACTGGCCACAACTTCTAACTCTGCCGTAACTCTTTATTTGCTGCCACTTCTTTAGGCTTGACATCTTGGATTTCAGTGGTAGTAGAGCCAGCACTTCCCTCCAGGATCTGTCCACTTGGATTTCAGTGAAGAAGGTTCATATTGTGGTAGTCTCCCCGACCCAGTGGATTAGCTGCTGGGGATTTGGCGCTAAAGTTGTGTCTTCACAGTGGTGGCACTGCCCGTAACATGAGGAGGAGAGGAAAGATCTTTTACTCATCATTACAAAGTCCCAAGAAATAAGTTATGCCTATGTGATTTCTGAGGAGCAGAAGCTTCCAAACGCCAGCAAGGTTGGAGATGCTTACCCAGCATGTCTGGTGCATGAGGGCACAGCAGCCTTCAGGCTCCCTGTATTGCCAACGCAGGAGTCTGTATCCAGGACAGATACGATGACTCCACAGGAAATGCTTTCTTGACATCAAGCTAATTCCCTGACCTTCCTCTCTGCCCTCCTCTACTATATACAGTTGCTGGCTATTTATATATGTGATGAATATGATTCAGAATTAAACATGCCAGGAAGACGCTGAATCTTTCAACCTAATAATTAAAAAAGGAATAGAGCATGATTGCTTTGTTTCATCACCACATGAAAGAGAACTATTTATTTTTATTGTGGTTAGCTTCGTAGTAACAAACTAAATATTTTATTCCCATCCATGAAAAGCAATCTTGTGTGTCTCTATGGGCTTCATCCAATGCGTGCTGGAGTCAGTACTATTATGTATGGGTATTCAGTTAGCACATGACTGCAAATCTTGTAAGCTGGTTCAGAGCAAGAGTGCTTTTGGGCTACAATACTGAGCATTGTACAAAACTTGGGCACCCCAGGAGGGTCTATATGGTGCTCCAGGCCTTGGGAGGCAAACGCTTCAGTAGAACAGCTGAAGCACCCTGGCATGAGTCCGCTGCTGTGGCTGAACGTGTGGAGCAAGGGACATCGTGAGATTTTTGTGGTGTCATTAGATTACTGCTCCTGTGAAACTGAGTGATAGATAGTTTACATAGGCAGCCTTTTAGCAAAGTTCACAGGCATGGCTCCAACTGTATGTATCAAGGCTAATCTCAATTACAACTTAAAAATGCCTCTGTCTTTGTCACCGTGGGGATGGTCTGGAAAGTATCGACTGATCGCTACAGCTGAAAGCTTGTGGTGTTGATCTTTATCCTGCCAAAGATCACAGTTCATTCAGTGTTCGCTGCAACCATTCCACTCTCATGGCTCTTTAATTTTTCCTGGTTTTGTTGTTTTGTCTAGGCCTTTCATACAGCAGTAATCAAGGAAAAAAAATCAAATTGAAAACCAGATACTTAGATTTTTTTAAAAAAGAGATAATAATGAGATAATTACTTTTGCTTCTCTGCTTTTTTTTTTTCTTCCTCAGCTCTTCTGGTCCATGCATTTTTGAGTTTCATAAATGTAGGAGGAAGATGGCAGGATCATGTCACTGAATGTTGAAATTGAAGGGAAGAAAATGAGAAAAAAAGAGGGAAGAAAGGCAAAATCACTTTATAAGGAAGAGAAATGAAAGACAAAGGTTGACAAGGGGGAAAGTAACCTGGACCACAAAGTAGAATAAAGCATGGGAAAAAATTGGAGACACCAAAGCAAGAGGTGAATATCAGAATAGATGAGAAAGGGAATAAATGGACTACCAGAATTTTTTATATTCTTTCCTTGTTTCTTGTCAGTAGGAGTAATTAGGAGCAGGCTCCACAAATGCTTCTGAAAGATACTTCCAGATACATTCATACTCCAAGATGAATGTATGTCTATCTTTAATAACAGATACGAGTGCAGCAGGTATAAATAATTTGAAATAGTACCAGGTAACTTGAGTATCAATAACAGTAAAAATGCAGCAGCACAGGATGGCCAAGTCTGTGTCCTCCTGGTATCCAGGGTAATGGATGGCTTTGAATAGGTTATTAGGGAACTCAGTTTCTGTTCCTGACCCTTAATGGTTGCTTGTGTACTTTAATATTATATGGTAATTGGCTAGAAAAGCAGTGTTGTAATAGGGATTGAAATTTAAATTTCCCTGCTCCCAGCTAGGGACCTTAATTGTTGCATTGCAAAGTGATGCCTTGCTTCCCTGGTCCAATGAATGTGGATTAGTTTGTTCAGAATAACAGACTTTCAGCAGGCACAATGAAAGACATTCCTCCCAGCTACCCTCTGGCCTGGTCATGAAGGTAAGGTAATTTCCTGGGAAGTGTCAGATAGGACTTTACTCTTGTCCTCACGACCCGACCCTCCAGGTCTTACATCTGCCTGTTTAGCTGCTGAGAGAACCTGTCCTTCCTCCTATCATGCTTTTGAAAAATGCCAAAATCTAAATGCAGACCCCGCTGAAGCCTAACTCAAGAATTAAATGCTTTAGATGCCAAGAAGGCTGTAGTTGGAATGTCAGTAATTGACAACTTGGGTGCTTCTCACACTACTTATTGGAAATTCTGGTCCAAGGTACTGCTGCTTCTGGTGTGGGGAGTGGGGGCACATGGTCCAAAGCTGTGGGCTCCTGGATAGCAAACTGGTGCCAGAACTTGGGGGCTGCAGCTCTCAACACTGCAACAGCTTGGCTGTGATGGATTTATAGTCTGTGATAAATCTTACCCTGGCTGTTTTTGCAAAAACACCAGGTTGTGGATTTGTTTATGTTACACAACAGTGTGCTCATGGGTGATTCTCTGGCATCAGGAGGCTGATTTCTGTCAGATGAAATTCCTGCAGGCTGGAGGTTAAAGCACTCTGTTGTGATGATTTTTTTTTTTTTGAGGTGGAGAGAAGGCCAGTAATGACTGTGGATAGCTGCATTCAAATTCTTTGGCAAATGATAAGTACTGTTCCCCTTTGCTTATGCAGACTACATTTAAAGTGCTGCATTAATACAAAACAAACCTTTCTGGTGGCCAGTGCCAACTTTGGTTTAAGAAGAGTATAGCACCACAGTTGAAAGTCTTCATTATCTTCTGAGTCTCAATTACTAATGAATATTCTTTAATTTTTTTTTTACCACAAACTTAACATTCATATAACTTACTTGAAATTAATTGTATACTTACTGCCTTGACAACATACTGGGGAGGTATGCCAGAGAAAATCATTGAGTAATGCTGCTGAAAATGTTGAAAATGTCTTTGGATAGTAATTTGGGGTTGATCTTGTAATTTTGCTGATGATTTTACCTGTAATAGCTACAAGTAACATCATTCCAAGAATCCTTGATATTTTTCCTCCACAGTTTAGAAAACAATCAGACCGACTGTGTATATCCTCACAAAAAGTACTGGTGAACAGATCACACATCTTTCAGCTATATTAGTTACATGTGTAATATTTCTTCCTTATGCTTTCCAGTAAAGCAAGGTTCAGACCTACTTACAGGCAGCTCTGGTGAAGAACTAGAAAATACCCTGAACGCTTGAACAATTAGACTAATTGTAGTTTGCTTGATTCCGTAATGTAATAAACTCTTTCCTTCCTGGGCCATTATCTGTGAGATAAACCTACACTGTATGTGGTATTAATTATTTATTCCTTCCCTCCATTATTCTTAAATGGACATTAAAGAATGGGCTCATGGTTTCTAGCACAATTCATAAGAGCAAATCTGTTCAATAATTTTAGGAAGCATTTTCTTATGGCAAATAACATCAGTTTCATCTGCAGAATACCTTTTTAACTGCTTTATTCCTATTAATATGTCAAGAAATCAAGATAGGTTTTTTCTTTCTGATAGTAGTGATTGAAAACATGTGTGTTACTCTTCTAGAGGATTTTAATTACTTGTTTTTGTAGTTAGATAAAAAATGGGCTAATTTTCCCCCCTTCTTTAGTGTCATTTCAATGAGTTTACATAGCCATATGCAGAATGACAACTGTACTCTTCTATACCGACTGTTACACCTTGGCATTTTCCACATACGCTGTTTCCTAAGCAAACACACTTTCACATAAACAGATTTATGCAAAAAAAACCCCGAATATGGCTATTTTTTTTTCTGGGGCGGGGGTGGGGGAGGGGGAAGTTTGTACAGTGAGCATGATGAACCAGCAGAGTCGTCCTTAAAGCAATATCTTCAGTCCATGTGAGTACAATTGAAAATTTAATTGCCTTTGTCAAGTCAACAGGGAAGGGATATTACAGCAAGGAAGATGGCTAAACCTTGCAAAAGTATACTGGCTGGGAGGATGGCTGCCAGGAAAGGTTAAATCACAGATCATGGGAGGATGTTTGAGAGAGCCGTGTATTGCCACAATGTGAATATTTCCAGTCAAACCTGCCCACTTCCTAAGAGAGTAGCGGTGTTCTTTGTAGATGTCAAGAAATGGCTGAACAGAAAGAACATTTAGAATCCTGATTTTCAGTCATGCTGAACTGGAGCTGGTACTTAAATAACCAAAAGAACACTAATGTGATGAGTGATTTGGTCAAAGGAGAGAGGGGAAGAGACCTGTAAAAGAAGTGCCAAGAGATGCTAGCTGATGGCGTTACTTGATGTGATAAAGAGACAATGGCTGACAATAAATTTCTGTGGCACCTGATAACAAATAAGAGGAGACAGTGACGGGGTTCTCCAAGCAAGATGCTGGCAGATGAGTCAGAAAGCTGGAGAAGTGGGAGATAATCTAGCTATTAGAGACAGCTCAACACATTTTTACCTTTTTTTTTTTTGGGGGGGGTTGGGTGGATTTTTTTGTTTTATTTTGTTTATTTAAAGGAAAACTTTTTTTCTAAAAGTCCTCAAGATCTTTCTGTTAAAGGGAACCGTCTGTGGCAGAGAAATGAAAGTGAAGATAAAATTCTGAGTGAATATTTGCACAGACCTATTTGAAAGTGTCTTGCCAGAAAACAAGTGGTTCTGAGCCTTTAGAAGCTGTGCCTGTGCAACAGCTCCAAGCCTTCAGCTATATAACAGTGGTTAACAGGGGGCTGCAGAAGAATGATTAGCACCAAGACTTATTTAAGGGAAATTATTAGAAGGAAAAGATCAGACAGGCAGTTTCTTTTCCTATTTTTCAGTGGTTTCATCACTAGCTCACTACAGACCTAAAGTCTTAAAAAAATAAAATTTTACTGAAGTAAAACCAATTTCATTCTTTAGCAGGTCAGCTGTTTAAATGGTGCTGAATATTACTTGCTTCTGTCACTTTTCTGTGATTACAGAACACATAAATCGTATTGCTATTGCAGCATCTCCCCCGTGTGAAGCTTGGATGTGAGATTAAGTTAGCAGGGTTTAGCGAGTATCATTTGCACCATGGTAAATGTGGACGTGGGTATGAATAGGCTCCTAGCCAGCAGCAGATACGTGGTGATGTGACTTGTTCTGACAGGAGAGGAGGCTAAGCTAACTTGCACAGGGTTGTCCAACAGCAAATGCAAAGTAATACATGCTGATAATTTCTGCAGACCAGCTGATGCACGGTAAGTTGTAAATAGGTGCTAACTTGATGGTACTTCTGAGCTCACAAGATGATGTAATGTTGTGTGCCACACTGCTTTTGCTTAGATCCTGTTCTATCAGTAATGGCTTCTGTGGGTTTCAGATCTCTGTGTATGTGAATGTGTATTTCATTAGACACACAGCACCTTAATATTGCAAGTTATGCCAGTGTTCTCACTGGCTGGAGTAGTCCTAATTAGAAGTATGATAAATGTAACAGGACAGAAACAACAGAAAAATGGGAGTAATTGTTGTAAAGGTAGTGTGTACTAAACAGAAGCTTTCCCCAACAAAATAGAGAGAGGAAAAGCTTGAAACCAGTTCTGTGTGGCAACAAGATGTCCCCTCCTGAGCCTTACTGAGACAGGATAGAACAAAATGCTGTGGGGAAGCTATGCTGCAGCAGCCTATGGCAGGATTTAGGACTGATTGCCCAAAGTCAGATAACTGGAGAATTAAACCCTTTCCTCTTCTCTTTCCCATCCTCTTTAACACAGACAGATTAATTCAAACATTAATGAAAGGATAGCATGTGCTTTTGATTTGGTGATTGAAATTAAATGATGTTCTCTATGCATGAATAGTTACTGAATGGACAGTTAGAGATCAGGGAAAAACAAGAAAACACAAGTCTTTTCTGCCTGTCATTTTAAAGAAATGTTTTTAATCCAATGGAAGCAAGAAAATGAAAATAAATGTAGGATTTTTTCCTTCTGGTTGGTAAACCAAGCCAAAAGGAAGAAGGTAAGGAAGCACATACAGAATTTAGAGTGAAAATAATCTAGTGGGAGGGAAAAAAGGTTTCTTATTTGCACTTGATGTGTTTTAGTCCATGTTTTCTATAGTAGCCTAGATCACTTAGAGATCTTAATATGGACTCATTTCTGAGCCGATCCTTGTTTTCCTTAGAACAGGCCTGATGTATTAATTTTCTTTCCCACAATACTTGTAACTGACCAAGGAAGCTTTGCTGGGGAAAAAACCCTAAGTCTGTTCTTGGCATAGTACTAATGGCTGGACAGACCTTACATAAGAAAATTTAGCCCTGTCTAGGGTTTGAGCCACTCACCATTACAAACTGGACAAGATTACTGTTGAATCAGGTGCATCTGAAATAAGAACAGCATTATCTTATTGGAAAATTGCAGGTGAATGAGACATATCAGGTATGTATTACAGGTCTACAGCACTCTTCACCTCAGATTCAGTATGATTTATCTGTGAAATTACGTGTTGTTGATATTTCATACTGTAATGACAATGTCAATAAAGTTATTAATAAAACAGATAAATGTTGAATTAGTATTTTAGTTAGATGTGTTATTTTGGCTATTGTGCAGTCTTAAGAGTTAATTGGAAGTATAATTAACTGTAAGAAAAAAAGGAAAAGCCAAGCATACAAAGTTACAAAATTATTAGCATTAACAGTCTCTGGGAAATCTACTTCTTTTGTTGGTTTAACTTCAGTTCCTTTTTCTGATAGGTCAGTAGGAAGAATAGTTAAATTGGAATTGGAACAAACATAGTAGTTTCTTTGTGAGTAGCTACTTGCTTTCTTATAGCTAAACTTAAGACTAGCACATAGATAAGCCATCAAGATGAATGTTGGAGTGTTTTGAAGGCAGATGTCAGTTAATTTGCACAAGGAATTATAAAAAACATGTTTTCTGTTATGACAAGCTTCTGAGTCAGAGCTGGAATGTGCAACGGAAGAATACTCATCCTTGCTGTCCCACGTGGTACCCTCCTTAACCACAATTTCTTGCTGAACCTCCTATTCATGGGCATTTGTCAGTTTTCATAATTTTTCACAGTCTGAAATGGAAACTGTGGTAATAAATAGCATTTTCTAAGCCTAGAATGTCTAGAATTCCCCAAGGAATCCCTGTATACTTGGTGGTTTTTTCCTACTTTTTATGTATCATAGAAAATTGACTGAAATATCGTACTATGCACACTAACTTGTACTTCTGGATTTCATTTGCCATGTACAATGAGCAGCTTGCAGTGTTTAAAATGGGTATAACAGGCAGTGCTCTTATTAAAAGTTACAGATCCTGTCTCTGTGAATAATATTGGTATAATGGATGGTGGTGCCAACTAGAGCTGATTACTTCCTCTTCAGTGCTGCTGTCTCTGTGGAAGTCAAAGCTGCAGAATTCCCTTATTGATCCTGCCAGTCCAGAAACTGAAGACAATAAAGGCTAAGTATAGTAGAGCCTTTTGCTATAGTCAGCACTTCCTTTTTTTACATACACAGCTTGGATGCAAGCTGGCAAAGGTAATCTTTCAGGGAGAACTGTGGGCATTTTAAATATACCCTGTGACACTTGCGCAGTACATTTCTCCCAGGGACAGCATTAATCATTGTGTAAAATGCTTGTGAAAAGGAACCATTCTCCTACCATAAACCTGTATGCAAAGAGTACACAAAAGCCTTAACCTCTCTTCATATCTTGGGTATAGTTTAGGAACTGCTGCTAATAAGGTTTTATTCTAGTGAAAAACGTGAAGATTTCTGATTATAGATGAGGATCAGACAGAACTATTAGCCTAGGCTAGTAACAGAATAAATTGTAATTCTTGAACTGCATGTTTCCTGAAGAGGTTTCAAAGTGCTCTGTAAAATGTTTCAAACCTATTTCCCTTATACATGAGGATAGTATGAAAGCATTCAATGACTTGCTACGTGATTCAGAGAATGTAAGAGGTGGTGGGGAAAAATGTTAATGTTCATTTACACATCTAAAAATTCCAGGTGTCACTTCTTAAACCATAAAAAATATCTATTTGGGGCTTATTCTTCATAGTTAAAAGATGAGATCCATGAGTCATGATCCATTTCCTTGCTTTCAAAATCTCTGTGTCCCAAAGAAGGGATTTTCATTTTGGTCACTTGTTCTTTTACCACAATGATAGGATGATAAAATAGGCAGTGAAATAAACACTACTGCAGTACTTTTTTCTTTCAGAGAATAATACAAGCTTTGCTTAAAATAATGTAAGAAACACATTTGTAGCTGAGGATGTATGTCACAGCATTTCCAAGAAGCAGTCTGCTGAAACTTCCTTGTTTTTAATGAATAAGCATAAATACACATCAAATGAGGCTTTCTCTGATATCACATCAGACTTGCTTGCATTTAAATTAGTGGGTCAGCAAGAAAGGACAGTGGAACCTTTTATTAGCAACTGACTTCTCCCGAGTCTCATTTTACATTTTTGGTTCCAACACTATTCAACTGAAAGGAGATCCTGTAAAAAAAATGGAGGTGAATAACAGAGACAACAGAGACAAGGCAGCTGCCAGACATCAGCTTCCACTATGTTCTTCAAAAATATCAGTATCCTCACTGATATTATACAGAACTATAATGTGGCATCTGTCCTTGTGAAACAGGCAGTCTTTTGTATTTTCTGGTAAGAGCTTTTCATGAGAGAAATCTAGGATACAGGGTTGGATATTTTCTTTAAAGCTGTCTTACATGAAGAGGCTGCCCATCAAGTAAGAATCAAAAGTAAATATTCATTTAAATTATATTTCACCTGCTCAAATCATTATGGTGGCACTGTTCTCTAAGGAAGTCTCTACTATTTCCCTACAGTCACTGTGATGTACCAGAAGATCTCAACAGTGAATTTCATAACACTCTTATTTCTGTCAGGAATTCTTCCTGTGTTGGACAGCCGGTTGCTCATTCCTCATCTTTACTGATGGTGTTCTTTGAAAAGCTGCAGGATGTCTTAATTTCACTCGAATTTTGCGGTTGAGGGTTAATTAGTGTACAAATGACAAAGACACCATGTGATCTCTCTAGAAATATATAACCTCTTGTCACATGCATCAACAAGTACATCTGAGATGTTAGGGGCCATTTCTCCTTTGCCTTCTTGGCTGTAGCTCTTCCCAGTTCTCGCTGGACATACACAGATATTTTTGTTGTTCTGGTAACATGAGAGAAGGTGGTTGATCATTAGTATATGATGAATTACAGAGCACATACAGACTAAAAGGGCTACATTCACTATAGAATACTAAATAATGAATGTGGTTGATATCTTTTTAATGAGAAAATAGAATAACAGAAAAGGTCTGTTGTTAAAGCTGTGTTTTCTTTGAGATACAATATAAATGAGCTGCTTGAGAAGCAGATGACACACCTAATTAATCCCCAGTGTAACTTTACTGGACTCAGTTGATTTGCATGAGCTTAACTTTCTTAATTCTTTCGGTGAGAGAAAAAAAAGTTGAGAATTACGTAGCAAGAAAGGTGTCCGGTTATTTTCTTTTGTATGAAACTTTCATGTCAGATTCAGTAGCTCAAGTGCTTTAGTTTAATGTTGGGAAGTTAAAGGGAAATAGAAAGTAGAATTTAAAGTTATTGTCATGGATTGCAAATATTTAATTACTTTTTTTCCAAGTTGTATTATTAATGACTTGTTTTATTCAGATAGTGTAAACGTAAGAAGGAAGCCCTTCCCTTCCTTCAGTATCCTAGAGCTTTTTGCTTAGAAATTTTAGCTTGAGTGGCTTGTGTTCTTCCAGATGGGTATGATTTTTCTGTTTTCTTTTTCTCCTATACTGAGTCAGAGGGTTAGTGAAACCAATTCTTAAGGTGTTTAACCCCTTGTTAGGAAAAGTCACCAAGAGAAATAGATGAGAACTGTGCTGAGATCTTTCATTAAGCATGTTGTGTAACAGAGGTATGATTCAGTGACAGAGGACTGGAACAATTTGAAATAGTCTTATTTCAAAAACTGCCATGAGATATTTAAATCAAATATTCAGAGTTACTGGAAAATTTTAAAAAATATACATTGCAATCATTAAAACCCCCTTCATCACAAGGCAAAGTGACTAAACATCTTGCAAGCATTAACAATTCAAACTTGGATACTAATCTACAGAGTAAGACTTGCAAAACATCTAGCAGTGACAATGCAACATGAATTTTATATTTGCTGAGTACCACATGAATAACCCGCTGATTTCTGTAAGGAAGCTTTACCCAGATGGGTGTATGGCATTTTGGCAGGAGATGGATTTCCTGTTCTCCCTGCAGTGAATTCACTGTGGCCCGAGCACTTACTTCATCCTGCTTCTGCCACAAGTATTCACATAATCTCAGTTTCTTGATCACGAGAAACATTCAAGTGCTGTATTATTTGTGTTATGGTATAAAGATGGGCCTCACTACAGTGAAGTTCCCTTGAATTTCTGGGTAGTTGAGATGTGAAAAATAGAAGATATCCCAGCAGGGAAGAGCAGTAGAGGAATCGTAGCAGGAATGCAGTAATGCAGATAAGTTAGTTCAAGTAGTGTTTGGAACTTGCACAGTTTTTTGTTTCTGCTTCCTAATCATCAGAAGACACAAACTACTGTTGTAATGTGAGACTTAAAAAAAAAAAGAAAACACAGTTTAACTACCTAAATGAGCTGTATTTCAAGTGAATTAGATGCTGTGAATTTCTACAGTTTGGGTAACCTTAGGAACTCATGTATTATTTCAAAAATTAGTTAAGGACGAAGTTCACCTAAATATTTTTCACTGTTTTCTATCATTTAATAATTAACCTAATCAGGAGAAACTTTGCACTAGTTTCCAAATGTGGTATTGCCTAAGAAAACCCACGTACAGAGCACCATCTAGTGCGGGATATCACTAACATAAAAGCCTTTTGGCTCATACGTCACTTGCCTGTGTTCAGCTAATTTCATATGAACTATCATGTTGCATAAAGTGCCAGACCAGGGGCTCCCAAGGCAATATAATCTTGCAATTACATGACAGACCATGAATTGAAAATTGTGACCTTTTGCAAGGACAGCAAAACTGGATGTACTGAAATTCACGTAATCATTTTTGAGAACCATTTACCTGTAAGAGGAATCTATTTATCATCCTGCCCATAGTGTTGGGTGATATATTCATTCAATAATTCAATCCAGCCTGTTCTCACAGCTGCCATTTTGGGTGCCTTAAGAACATCATTAGCTGCTTGGAGCCTTTGCTCAGGTTCTGCAGAACCTCAGAGCTACCCAGGTTCCTTAAGCCAGACAGTCACAGGTATGCAAAGCACAACTAAGAGGTCATTAATCTCACTGTCTTTCAGGCAGGAAGGAAGAAAAAGCAGCTTAATTCTGTAGGAGAGATGGGTAAAAGGAACTTACACACAGGTATTTATGACTTACTGAGGAAGGACAGAAAAGTGAGGCTACAAGATGGTTTGCTTGCGGTTTTTATGCAAAGGCCATATTTTGCTTCTTCTGCAAGCAAACAAACATGAATTTGGCCCCAAGGTTGTTTATTCAGTGTTTGTGTACCAGCATTATGTTTATGATGCAATCTATTTAGCATTAGGGTGGGATTAGGAGGAACTGTGTTAGTTAACTGAAGATGTAGCAATGACAAACTGGATTTCATCCTGCACTAAACAAAGATTAAGGCGGCCCTCAGGTACTTGGAAAAGAGGAATTTTTGAACTGTGTATTCAACAAAAAAAGCTAAATTAAGCATCAAAAAAGCCACTATCACTATAAAGTTTTATACCCTCTTTGAAGAAGCATTTTAACAAAAATTTGAACCTCCCTCTGAGCATACCTTGCGTATGGATTTTAACTGAATGTTTGAAACCTTACCAATTTCCCAATTCTCAGACCTGCTCTGAGGAAACACCAAGCATACTCATATTAATTTCAAAGTACTACCTGGTTTTGAAGGCTCCATTTTTGCTAAGTTGACCACTTAATAAACAATTTTTAAAAAACCAAAACAGAAGTAAGTGGAAATTTTTCAAAATTTAGGTACAGAATACTTCCCTGGATACTTCTGCTCTTTCTATCTCTGTTACAACTGCCAAAGAGAACCTACTACTGAAGGAAAATCTGCATTTTCATTCTTTTGTGCTAATCAGAAGTGAACTAAAGGAACGTGATAGGAATGTTCACAGACCTGGCAACCTGTGGTTCAAATCCTCTTTCTGGGTGTACCGTTTCAAGAGCAAGAAGAAGTAGCTCTGACAGAACAAAATGTTATACTTACAAAAGGCATTCAGGAATTGGCGTAAAGAATAACAGTTTTGGGAATGGTGAGGAGAGGTAGACTGTAGCAAGACAGTAGAGCTGAAGAGAAGAATCTCCAATGGAAAGCAGTAGGCCAGACTGCAGTACCTCAGCTCTATCAATGCAGTCTAGATCTTCTAGGGAAAACAAATGCTGTAACATAAAAGGCTCTGTTACTGCTCATTTAATTCACCTGGGATTGTGGTTTCCATTCTTTTAATCTCCAATATGCTGAGTAAATGCAAGAGCACATAGAGACATAGAAATAAAATACAAGAGTGTTTCCCTTGAACAGCTATTACAAAAAGATATATTTTTGATTCCACATTGCTGGTAGATATCATCATGTTCTTTATTGACATGACTGACAAAACATTTTCACTGTTATTTCCTCAATTCTTGTTCTTCTTCTGTTGGGTTATATGATTTGTATGAAATAGTATGTATTCATTTTCAGCTATTTGGGAATTATATTCTCTCTAACACCAGAACAAATAACTGGCCTGTGTTCTGCTATCTTGTAAGAATTAAGACCATTTAAAACATGTTTGTACCTGTTGAGTAAATAAATTAATGTGAACAGTCAAGCCTGGCAGAGGAAAGAATTTCTTCCAGCCTTGTGTCTTGTCTGGTAGCTATTCAAACTTCCCTTTTGAAAATAAATGGTTTGTTTATTTGAGAACAATTTAATGACCATTTTGAATTACAACACTTACACATGCTTTTCATGTGGCCAGAAAGATTTATTGCACAACAAAAGGCAATGGAAAAGTGGTGGAAATTAAATACAATATTTGCATATTGCTGACAGTATGCTAGATGCTTCCTTGTTCTGAAGAGAATTCAGTCCAAATAAACATATAAATGCATTATAAGATGTACAAAGACAGATTAGATTCTTCTTCATTTTATGATTTCCAGTATAGAAAGGGAGTAAAATTTTACATCAGAATATCTCAAAAGCACCCTAACTCGGCCAAAAGATTTCATTAATGTTCTTATAAATAAAGAGGATGAGATTTATGCTGCAGTACATAAAAAAATTTATCATAGATTTTATGAGCACAATCTGTACATTTTGAAAGTCTTTTTTTTTCTGTGCTAAAGATCCAACTTTCCTGTACATAAATCCTCCTTGTCTTTTATTTTGGTGGAATATGATCTGCCTTGACACTGTCCAAATTTATGAGTTAATCTTTCCATTTTCCTGTGAAAAACTAAAGATGTTTTTACAATTTCTATATAGTGGCATTCTGAGGTTTTTTCCAAATATTTAAAGCTTTCTCCTCTTAGGATAGCAAAATAATTTTTAAATCAGTATGGGAAATAGTGTACTTACAACATTTTTTTAAACTATTCCGAAACTTTCATTACATTATTAATAAACCATACCTACAGACATATGCATAGTTACATAGGAACCCATTTTAAGTTCTGTAATGAAATTTAATAAAAATACTTCATCAGATTCTCTGTTTTAATGTTGAATTTCTCTCTCTCTCTCCCCCTCCCTCCCTGCCCCTCACCCCCCTTACGCACACACACATAGGGTGATAGGCCTTCCTCTCAGATACTGAATGTAATTTGGTGTAACTCATTGAACAAAGTTCAAAATAAGCAATTGTAGAGCTGTTCATTGGTTCTCTCATGCCTGGGTACAGGGATGTGCTAAAGGCTAGAAATCTCTAGGACATGATCAATCAAGAAAAAGACTGGATTATCTAGAACACCTGGTATTACCACAAAAAGAAGAGACCTTAAAACCGCTATACTGCAGATTTTCATCAGCAACATTCTCCCTCCCTTATTCCATGCAATTCTTTCATGGATTCATTACAAACTTTTGTTTCAGGAGGATGAAAATGGAAGGAAAAATTGCCATGCAGAGAGTTACCATTCATAGCAATGTAGTTATAAACTGACCTTTACCAAAACTTAGTTTCAGTTATGTTAAGTGTGACTGAAAGTGGCTGCCATGTTCAAAATTGTATTTTGACAGGGGGAGAGAGAGTGGCAGTTCAACCAAAAAAGCAAAATTATTTTAGGAAAGCAAGCTTAGGTCCATATTTTTTTGGGGCCTTCATTTGCATCTGCCCAGCAGAAATGGACTACATTTCATTGGATAGCTTTCTAGAGAGTCTTCCTATCTTCTCCATGGCAGCAAGCAGTAATCAGCAACTCTTATTATTACTGGCTATTAGAGTTTTTTGGAGTGCCAGGCACAAAAGCCAGGAGTAGACAAAGTCTCTCTTACCGTTACTCTTGTACAAGAAAAATATGGATATGCAGCTTGAGATGGAAAAAAGCCCAGAGAGCCTACACAAGTACATAGGAAAAGGAGAGGTAGTGACTGAACAGGACATTCAAATTCAGAGAGTTATGAAGTCTAACAGATACAAAAACAAAGTAGAGATTTTTAGTGTCAAGCACTAAGAACCTCTAAAATGACAGAGTTTTGCTGCACATGAAATATACTTCCCTCTACACATGCCTTCTGTTCAAAGCTTAGCTCACATTAAAATTAGTTGCAGCTTTTGTTAAACTCCAAATGTCAGTATATTAAAGTCCTTTAAAAAAAAGAAGAGAAAAAGAAAAAAAAAGAAAAGAAAGAAAGGCATTATGGTTACCAAGAAGGAGAAAAGCATAATTACCGACCATCTGAAAATGTTAGATTGAAATGTTGTGACCAGCCCTAGAAATGCTTCAGCAAACAACAGACAATCAGCTTCTCTATGCTGGATCTAATTGTTTGTACCCTGGTAGCACCCCTTCTCTTGCTTCAATTCCCTGCCTCATTCTTTAAACCTTTTATGTATGCTATGTACTCAACACATGCAACAATTACAGCAGAGGAATTCACAGGAAACTCATTTCTAAAGTCTTGAACCTTTCCAAAACAGGTATGTTCCATCCACTGAGTAAACCTTATGCTTCTATTTGAGTAGATTTTTTTATTGTAATAAGTCAATTAATTTTCATTTTTGAGACAGCACAGCAACAATAATACTGTTTTTAAGGGTGAAAGGACTTGTAGTTACTGTAAAGCCAAAAATTCTCCATCTTGGTGAAGATGTCCTTATTCCTAGGTGAACACTTGCCTTTAAAAAAAAAAAAACCTGGACCCATATTAGCATTAATATTTGTATCTAAAGGTTCATAGGCTAGCTTGTCTTTTCACTTAGATCTCATGAAACTACTGGTTGCAGAGGAATTTTCAAAATTTATACACTAATAGATTAAGAAGTAAGAGTCTGTCTGTTTTATTTTGGAATGAATTTCCTGAAAGATTAATCAGGTGAATTGTGTTAATAGAATATTTAAACAATATTACGTTCAAAGTCTGCAGGTCTGACCTTCATGACAACAGATTTTAGGGAATACCACCACCCATGCCAGGTGTACCAAACAATCCCGTTGTCTGTCTTGGCGGTGTAGGGACCTCTGTAGTACAAACCATTCAGGTTGGCAGAGTGACACCTGGTGGGAAAGTAAAGGGAAACAGCAATAAGGCCTCCTGCCGAAAAGTTTCAAGCATTTGTTATTTCTTTGCGAGTCAAAAATTTTGCCATGTTGATGCCAGCCTAGTTTGTCAGATGCCTAAATTTGCATTTGTGGATTCTGGTTGCATAAACAATAGTGGTTTAATTAGGGCAGAAATGCAAATGTGTTTTGTTTATTTTAATCAAAAGTGCTGCTTGTTCTTTCCATGTTTTCTGACATTACTAGCTCTTGGAGTTTTTCCTGCTAATCTGTTTCAGTGGAAAATTCTTCCAGAGTTGTTCAGCACAGATGATAGCAGGGCAGACACCATACTCCGGGAAAGAAATACTGTTGCAGTTTTTTGTTGTTCCAGTGTAGCCCCCCTTAAGTTTTCCAGTTACACCACATGATGTTTCATATGACAAAACCTGAATACCACAATCAGTTTGCCTATTCACCTGTAGACTTCTATTTACAAACAGATGAATTCTGACAGCTAATTACACACGTGTAGTACCAATTCACTGGATCATCAGAGATGGCATTTTATTTCACTATACAAAGTTGAGGGGCTTTTGTTGTTTCTTAACAGACTGAGGCAGAAATGCTGTTATAGCTTATTAAATACAGTGGTTGGAACAAATGAAAAACCCTAGAAAAACCCAAAAGGCTTAAATAGGAAACAGCACAACCTGGATACTTGCTTGGTTTCTACAAGAAAGAAGTTTAGATCTTTATGTGACCATATGGAGAGCAAACTGGCTGTTCCTTTTGCAGCGTGCTGTGATGAATCAGCTTGGTTTATCTGGCAATTCAGTATTTCCTTCTAAATGCTGTTAATATCTAGCTGTTGGGCACCATGATGGATTCCAAAAGCAGACTTCAGAAAATATGCAAAGAGAAAACATTCCAAATGAACCTTATAAATATTGTTACCAGCAAATCTTAGTCTTTTTGGCTTTGCTTGCACTTCATTAACAAAGCTTTTGAGAACTGAGATAAAAACTGTGATAAAAAGCCCCATAGGAAAATTCTCATCTATATTTATGCTTACTTATTGCTTACAAATTTTAAGGTCAGTTTTGATAATGTGTTAATTGAAAGCTTATAAATTGTGGACATCAAAAGTGAGTTTGTTTTTGAGAATGACAAACTTGTATCAGAGCTGGCATAATCTTTCTAATCATACAAATTCTGCAATGAGCAGGCACTCTGCCTACTTTGAATCAAAACAGATTTCATTACAAGAATCACAAGAAGGCACACTGTAATTTTGTCAACAGCAATATGAGCCAGTAAAAAGTCTTAATTAGTGCTGGGAAGCACGAATAGTGAAAATTACAGTATTCAGTATCCAACTAGATGCTGCCTGAAGTAACTGTACATACTAAATTAACAACTGGCATGTGATTATTGATATGATATTGTGAAAAAAACATTCATTATTCACGAGTCAATAAATACCTTAAAGTTAGCCTGTGTTCCTCCTATCTTTTTAATAGGCTAATATAAAGTTAAAAACTACACTGCAATAGTTTCAAAACTACAGCCAACTCTCAACTGTCCATGGATATTTTATCTGAACTATGTATTAACCATGTGACAGATGTGGAGAAATGGGAGCTGGTTCCCTGAAGAACCCTTTGAATTCTGTCTGGATTTACTGTCTCCACTGACCCCACACGAATATAGTTACGCAGCCTCCGGGATGACTGGTGAGGCAGGGAGCTCGAGTTAGGGATGCTAGGGCCTAACACATCCCTGTTACCTTCCATCCATGGTATAACTGCAAATGGGAGTGCTGGGGGAGAATAAGCCCATGTCCAACTAGAATTGTTCATTCCCACTACTTATGCACCTACTGAGCTTTGCAATGCCCCGGGTGCTGGAAAGCTCATGACCTGCAGGTACTACCAGAGTGAACCGAGCTCTGGAGATTTCCATTCAAGCTAAAAATCTCTGTTAGAGCTTTGCTTACAAAAGGGGCCATTTTTCTGCAGAAGTCCAGGACAACAAATGCTGAGCTGGAGCAAGACTGGTGGTTTTAAACTAGATCTGAGCTACTTCCATGTGGCCTCACTTGTGTGACATCCCTTGGTTTTCATATTATCTGGGCTTTTCTGTATTTCATTAGTCCTGATAGCATGGAGCTGGCTATAAACAATTCCTTCATAGCTGGGAGCTCTTATACAAGCCAGCCAAGAACACTAATTCCTTCTATATTTGCTAATCTGTGCATGACAAATATGTGTTTCTGAGTGTTCTTCTTTCTCTGCCAGTACTGTTCTTTTGAGTAGGACTTAGTGATACTGACATTTTCTAGTGTTTTGCAGTTTTCAGTTTTATGTGAGGCTTAACATTAAAAAGTCAATAAAAAAGCAGTGAAATAACACAATTAGTAACTAATTTTCATTATCCAGCTAGACTGTCACCTTAAGAGCATGAGCTACACAACCATAATAAGAGCTAGCCTAGTAGGAGTCAGCTATCTTTAGAAGTTATGTAACACCAACTACAAGGTATAAATAACTGTCAAGTTCTGCTGTACAGCTACTTTTGCAAAGTGGTCATTCTTTTGTCCAGATCAATCTAATATAAAAAAAAAGTTTTTAAAAGGCAAAAAATGTATGCAGTGGTCTAAAAGTGAATAGTGATTCAGTCTTCATGAACTCCATTGCATGACATCAGTTTTATGCGATTTGAGGTCCAGATATTCCTTTAAATCTACAAAAGTTCTGATTCCATAGGAAAAGAATCTCCAACATAGTTGCCTTTCCTTTTTATATCTTAGCTTTCCCAAGAAATGCAAAAAAACTTCGTCTACATGTGACCCTTTCCATGTCTCAAGCATTCTGTTGACTGGCTATCCATGCAAATATATTAAAATATATTAAAATAAGCAGTTAATTGTGAAACACTTAATTAATAGCTACATCATATCAGCTAAGGTGGTCACAGACTACTTACAAAAACAGAATTTGGCAAATGAGGAGTTAAAAAGAGAAACAAAGGATGACACAACACAAACAATGGAGTTGATCCAGCCTGGCACCTCTTGCCAAGTGAACTGAGATCACAGTGAGAGAGCAGTATGCATCCCTGAGCTGTATTTTAAACCTCTCTGTTACACAGCTAGATTGCAGAGTTTCTTTTCATGGCTATATTTATCTAATTAATTACAGGAAAGAACATAGCTGATCTGTACAGGCTGTGCTAAGGCTACCAGTTTTATCCTTTCTTTTTGATTTGGTATATTGCATGTAAGTAGAATTTTTAAATTCTTTTATTGAACCCTATTTAAAAAAATCTTTCACTCAGTCCAGATATGCACACTGACAGAAACTGAGTGGACACATTACCATCTCCATTTAGAAAGAATAACAAGAGTGATATGCTGTCAAGTGAGGTGAAAAAAATGAGTCTTGATAACCTGGCACCAGTTTTGCTTCCCAGATATTTGCAGTGCTGCCACATCTGGTTTAGTGCAACACAGGAGAAATGCAAAAGTGAAGTACAGCAGGGATATATCTGCAAACTCTACATGACCTACTTGTGTAAAATCTAGTTACCTCAGAGGGGCAGAATTATCTCCTCCTCACTGCCTGATATATGGCCAACACCGTTATCACAGACCAGCTTGAGCTGCACAGTACGTGCTGTCCCTTCTAAGGTGAGCCTCAGTCTTACCCGCACTGAGATCTCTGCTAGGGGGAAAGGGCACATTGCAAATAAATAAACAATCCCAATCTATCTTCTACCATATGTTATTATTTTATGAATACACATGGAGCAGAAGAGTTGACAGTACCCACATAAAATTAAAATACCTGTTAAACCACCAGCCAGCCTTTTCCTCTTCAGCACAGTTCCCTTCATAGTTGTCATTATCTCTGTCTCTAGTACTGAATTTCATTCCTCGATGATCGGCCCACCACTTTATTTCAGGATGAAATCCACCAGTAAGGGAATCACCAGCTGTACCAGAGTATTCACCACAACTCATCTCATAAGAATGCTAATAAAAAATGTGAAGAAAAAAAAGACATTCCAATATGTCTTTAGCCCTTAGCATGTCAGAGAGTGAAACCACAAAGAGGAAACTAATCTGTTCAATTTGCTGCTATTTTTATGCTAAAAAATGTCATGCCACTTAAACACTGTACTAAATAATGAAAGGCTGTAAAGGTGCTTAACAGGGATAAAATTTGTCATTAACCTTATCTATAAATGACTTAATAAAAACAGTATTAGGGCTAGTTTATGGTATACATTAACAAATCAGAACATCTTGTACCATTATTGTTGGTGATATCAACAAAAATAGAAAAACTGCTTTTATCCATGTTTGCTAAACCAACTGATTCATGTACCTTACAGAAAGTGTGAAATAATGTATCAGAGTAAACCACTTTTATTAGGTCTTTGAAAATTATAAGCATGTGTAAGAAAGAAAATATGGTAATAAGGTTCTACACAAATCTTTATGGAAATTAGGAAACCTGGATGTTTGTTGTTTGTCTACAGAATCCACATTTTCATTTAAACCTCATTTAATATTTTATTACCTCTTCTCCTGCAACTCTGAATCTTGCATACTGTGCAAAACGCCGTTCTCCTTCAAAATCAGTTAGATCAATTCTTAAAGTATAATTTCCTTAAAAAAAAATACAAATTATTTTAGTTAAACTAGCCTATCTCACTACTTTTCCAAACTGGGCATTATAGTAGAAGATTAAAAGAAAATGTTTTTATCATGAATCTTTATCACCTTGGCATATTTATGGGGTTTTGTCTTCTTTCTTTATGCATATTAAAGCATATATTGCTATTCTCTGCCTTTATTCACCTGAGTCAGCTTAGAAAATGCTAGAATTATTACAATACAGATTTTCAAACATAGGAAAAAATGTACCAAAAAATGGCCTTATAAGTTTTACATTTTTGTAAGATACTTGAGGTGGTAATGAAAGCATAGTAAAAATTGATCAATAAATGTTCACCTATGAAAATTAGATTTTTATACTCTGAAAATAAAAGAGTAATACTAGGATCACATCCTGGTGGCATTGATTTCCATAGGATTTTTCTGGCTAAGCCAGTGGATAAGTTTTGTATCTGCAGCATTCTAAAACAAAGCAGAAATTAACTTACATTGAGTGACTATTAGAAAGATGGAAATAACTTTCTACTACGGTCCTAATCAACAGGACTGGCCTAGAATTACTTTCATGTAATAGCCCACACAGCTAAAAAGCCCTGACTAAATGTCTTGGTACATTTATGAGGTAGCAGATACCTCACTCTGGACTGTTAGTGATGCTGATGGAAAATGGATAGAGACAATTATTTTAAGGTAGACTCCTCCTGTTCCCTGTTTCTCAGGGGCTTTCGGTATGCTGGCGGCCTAAGGACAGTTTTGAACCTTTTGTTAGAAAACATACATTCAAATGTGGTTTTTTCTGAAACTTAGAGGAGTCCATGCAGACTAACAACAGAACTCAGAATTTATGGTAACAAAAAGGGAAAACAAAAAAATGTCCTGGAAAGAGGAAAGAAACAGAAACAATAAGACTATTGTTAAAATACAAATCTTACCTTGATTAGTCAAATAATGAAGATTTTTGTTTCCAAGCCAAAATTCACCATTTTTTAAAACAAAATTTCCAAAGCCATTTTCGTAGTCAGCCCAGTCTCTGAAAAGGGTATAAATTAGTAATTTATCAAAAACGTAAGTTTGTTGGGATGCTTTATTATACAGTTTTAGATCACAGAATATCTCAAACTGGAAGGAACCTCAGGAGGCAAGCTAGTCCAGTGTCATCTCAAGCCAGAGTCAGCTGTGAGATTGGACCAGGTTGTTCAGGGCTTGTCCATTCAGATCTTGAAGACTTCCAAGGATGGAGGCTGCACATTCTCTTTGGGCAACCTGCTGGCTCTTTTCATGGTGAAAAAGTTTCTCCTTATATCCAGTATGAACCTCTCTTGTTTCAACTTACATACTGTTTTCTCATCCTCCCACTAGACACGCCTGTGAAGAACATTTTTACTCAAAGAGCTCTCAGATTGCTTACATTTTTTTATTTTTTTAGATTTTTACTAATTGCAAAAGACAAGCTAGTCCTTTACTTGTCATTAAGACTCCTTGCTCTAACAGTTGTTAATGCATTTGACATTGAAGTGTCCTCATGTCAAATGCATAAGTTGTCAGAAAAAGATTAGAAAGAATGTCTCACAGAAGGCAGCCAGAACCAGAAGTGTATCTCATGGGGAGGCTGTCCCACAGAATAACCATTTCTCCCTTTTATCTGGGATAACCACTTACTCGTATACTTCTAAAGTTCAGATTTAACTTAGCTCCATCTGGTTTAATGTTTCTTCACCTTGTTTCCAGTTTTAATTACCAAGTCTAGTACCTACCTATCAAAATTCTGGCTGCCATCAGAACGTCTCTGAAACACAGTCCAGCCACCTCCTTCAGACATGTCACAGAATGCAAGAAATTCTGTAGGACTCTGGATTGGTTTTATTTTATAAAATCCATTTTGCTTATGGCCTTCATTGTAGATTTCTGCACAATCTGTTCACAAAATGTTAATTGGACACAACATTTTTAGTTCTGTACTTACTGGCAAAATCAGAAATCAAGTCAATAACAGTAATCAAGTCATGATATGTAGAAGTCACATATGAACCATGCTAATAAAATGAAATATCTCTGCAAACACATTTCTTTGACTTTTGGGCTTTTTTTTCTACTTGTGTTGCTTTAAACTTTGCTGGGCTGTAATTACTTTGATATATCTTTGAAATAATATCTTCCCACCATGAAATATTATAATTTTTGTTTCTACTTGACTAGCAAAATAATTCCCCTGTTTTTTAAGTGGTGTCACTTTTAATTTACAGTGGTATCATCCCCATTAGAATCCTGTTACAACCATAAAATTACGTGTAAGACGCACAGTAACTTTTAAAAACGAACATGTACTTCTTTGTCCAGAAAGTTCACAGAAGTGCCAAAAACAAAAGTATGGAATCTCCAGTTTTATAAATTGAAAGAATTGTGAGGCCTGATTCTCCTGTTCCTTCTACCAAATAGGTGCAAAAATACAGAGAAGACTACGCTCAGAAAGTGCAGTGTATGTGTAAAATGATACCACTTTGACCTGGTACCATTCACAGTCTGGTCTCCATTGCTGTTGATGAATGTAATTTACAACAATAACAAAATTCAGAGCTCATGGAAATATTACAGCAATGTAAATGTATAATCTTATATTTTTTCCTCTAGGAATTAAGAAATAAAAGGAGTTCTTTGTTTATATATAATCTACCATCAAGCAGTCATATAGAAAAGACGTATTATTTTCAGCATTTCTGTTTTTCCTGGCTAAGGTAGAGCTGATTAATTTTAAGGAATTCTCTGAGTTGGCTGAACTTCCAGGCCTGATTGGAACTTTATGAACTATTATATTTCTTTTCAGTGAAAGTGTCAGTGAAGATTAGACATAGAAAATAAACACTTTATACTGAAAACAAATAGCTATGTCAGAATTTGAATAAACTCTAATAGAAAACATGATTTAAATAACAGTTACATTGTCCTTCTAGACAATGTGTGATTGGCTTAGAGAAAATAGCTTTTCTTGTCCATTAATTTCTCAGTAGGTTAGCAAAACACAAGCATATCTTAATTTTTAGCAGGTGTATATAGTGTGGAATTTCCCCTTCACTATCTAACTCAAATTATCCAGCTCTGTTCATAATAAAATGCTACAGCAGTTTAAGAAAATAATGCAGTGTGAATAGGGAAAGGCATTTTCCAAGCTGTAAAGAAAGTGGAAAAGTAATGGGGGAAAAAATAATCAGAAACAGGAACAAGTTAGATCTGTGTTTTAGAATAACATTGTAAAAGAATAAATTGAGGCATATGCTAAGAGAGGACAAACACCTTTCAGAGAAATGTGGGTTTAATAATCTTTTCCAGTAACAAATGAGTCAGCCCTAATAATAAAAATAAAGTGTTCCAGCATGCTGAGTACATAAATACACAGCTAAAATTTAAAGTCAGATTTACAACTGCTTTTAATTTCATTTTAATGGTGTTTTATTATATATGATGCCTTGGGATCAAATGTTATATATATCGATGTTTCCTCCAGCAGTATAAGCACTACAAGTATATTCAAACAAGGCTATTAAAAATAATAGTAGGTAAGACTTTCTAGCACTGGACAGCTCGAAACAAGCACCATCTAGAAGTCAGACACCTAAATTGTATTTTCAATCCAACTATTGTTTTGCATGGTGTTTTATTATATTAAGAGTTTGGGCCTTGCTGCAACTTCTACAAGCCTTCCACTGTAGAGGGAGTGGATCACCACCAGAATGCTGGTGAAATTACAAAAAAAACTTTAAACCAGTATTTTAAAAGCTGTGATGTCATGAGCTGAATCCAACTCAGTCAAAATGGTGCAGCATAAGAATATTATTAATGTTAGACACAGATGTTATGCCAGGCTTATACGTGTAAATATGGATGTCTCAGAGACTTTGCAGATTGGAACAAAGTCAGCGTGTGCTTGTAACCCAGGCAACCATTTTAATGTAAGAATGTGAACTAACCCTGTTAGTTCTTTCTGAGATTGTTAGAACTTCATTAGTCAAAGAATGGTGTTTAGAAATCTGTAACTCCCGATTAACATTTTTCAAATGTCTATTATTGGCTTTTATCTGTTGTATTGCTGATATTTTTGCTTAATTTATTGTCCACTGATTGGTTTTGAATTATGCACTATTAATAAATCAGTAAACTTCTTAAATTCTGAGTTGATTTCTACCATCTGACCTTAACAATTTTTCCCTGCACAGCAGGTCCAGGTAAAAGCTGAGCACTGTGTTTTAAACAAACATTCTATGATGAGGTTTTAAAACAATAACTCAATAGGCCCAATTGTGCTAAAGCTTCTGGGTATCATTACAATGAATGGAAATGAAAAGAATAGCTTCATTTCTAACCTGAATACTGTCTTTTTCCTCCCAAGTCAATGACACTGTTTCCATCTTCTCTGTCACTGTACTGAAGCTCTTTCTTCTCTAAGAGCTGTATAATTTTTAACTGCTGCTGTTTCACACGATGTTCCAGAAGTCTCACTTGGCCCTGAAGTTGTAGCTGCTCTTGAAAACATTTCTGTAAATCCTAGAGAGGAAAACATACCTTATTGTAAAATCAACACATTTTTTGTGATATTTAACATGTGATACAAAGAGCCAACCAACCAAACCATAAGTAAAATTTAACTTGAATAAAAGATTTTGGTCACAATTTCCCGCAGACATTATGTTGACTTCCATCTCCATTGCTACCTTGTTAAAAATTATTTCATATATTATACATATACATATACAAATACATATACAAATATATTTCATATATTATACATACACTACATATAATATAAAAAACATACATATTATGAACGCTTTGCAAAAAGACCTTCTCTTTAGTGCTGCTAGGAGAACAGCTCTAATCACAAACATGCAGTGGGATGTTTGGGGAGAAACACTATAATACAGGCCCCATCATAAGGATGGCTTATCCTCCATCATCTTCCATGCACACAGATTTGCTATCCAGTGAAGCCTGCTGCTAACTTTGTGAAGGTTCTAAAGAGTTTTAAAGACATGCAATCCACATGGATATGTTTTCAACTTCATTGCACATTTTTCAAATGCTTTTAAATGACACACTTCTTATAATAAGAATCCTAACATTGCCAACTTAAATATTGTTGTTTTAAGCTCATTTTTGGCATGCTAAAATAGTCCCTAAGAAGCTGTGAATATGCATGAAAAATAAAAGTTAAAACAAAAGTTAAAGTCAGTGTTGCACTGTGACTTGTGTACTTAATTTTGCCATGCAGAGTGGGTGAGAAATGTGGCAATTCTGACACAGTGATACCTAGAACTCACTTGACCCTCAAGAGCTGGAATAGCTGTTCCAAATTCTGACATGCTGAATGCATGCTGAGCAATAAATAGTTGGTTTTAGATCAAGGACTATGGTAAAACAGCCAAAGTGAACAGAACCTGATCTAGAGAACTTAAATTAAAACAGTCTGTATGGTTTAAAATAGATATTAAATAAATTTGATTTCAGTGTGAGGGAGAAAAGCCTTTGGAAACATGACACAGGTTTTGCATCAGTAACACTGCAATTTTATATGAGCAGAGTTTAGTAGCTACGGTGCTTGTAAAAGAGCACAGCTAGCACTGTAAAGGCAAAATCAAAGGGCAACCTTCTGGAAATCTGACATGTAAGATCAAATTTGCAGTAGTTCTAAATTGGTGCTACCTTATTCATAGGGAACATTATTTACAGGTAGACCTGCAATATTTGCCATCCATATGGAAGAACTGATATGTCAGAACACTGGCCTATCACACCAAGCCGTAGAAATGTCTGCAATAGCATACTGCTGTGCGTAGTGAGGTGCACCTCAGTGGTGTCTGTGTACTTTCGTTTGCATCAAGCTCAGGCTTCACCCATTGTCCATGAGCACTCCCAACAAAATGGTCCATTTGTCTGCAATATTTAGTTACACTCAAAAATTTGATCATAAGACTGTGCAGAACAATCCCGAATACAGACTCTGCCCTAACTATTACTGAAGTGTGTCAGAGACCTGCTTTAATGCATACTTAACTGCAATCTAATATACATGGTGAAATAAAAGAATGGGAAAAAATATATACATATGTGGCATAAGTAGGCAGTTTGTCAGCGATCCGCTAGAGAGGGAAAGGTTCAGCAGCCTGCGTTCGGGCTGCCCACGTCGTGCGTCCGCAGCGCTGAGCCGTGTGCTGGGCGGGGAGCTGCTGGGGAACCACGGTGATTCTTGGCCACAAGGGGACGCTGCAAGGCCACAGGCACACGTCCCAAAGACCTCTGTCAGAGGCACACAGCAGCCAGTGACCCAGTAACATCCCCCAAGTCCTGTCTTATTTAAGAACCTTCCCTTGAAAATCTTCTTCGGTTGTTGAGAGCTATATCGATAGCTATATGGGGTGCCTAGCATATAGGCACCTTTTCTTCTAGCAGGAAACAAGAGAAGAAAATAGCTAAAATATATGGATATGAAAAGTTGCTACAGTGGCTTAGAGAGATGTTGTTTGACTGTATGCACTGGTTAATGTGGGACATGTTGCATATTACAAAGAAGAGATGCACCATTTATTGTGCAGCCTTTCCAGGGTGGTTGTCTCAATTGTATCTGCAGCTTCATACAAACCCTTCACAAAAGCTGAATTTTCTATTCAGTAGGAATGAATTCAATGGGAGATTCAGAAGAGGCTTCCTTGACAGGTGTCTGCAAATTGTCATTCTAGTCCTGTGTGAATACAGAAAATTAGAGAGGACTGCAGTGCTTTAGAGAGAGAAAGAGATGCACGGGTGGATTGAGAAATAGTGAATAAATTTTAAAAGTATTGAAAAAGTATTTCCAGGCTTGCCCTGATAAGCTAATGCTAACCATAAAAGAAAAGCTGTCCAAAAAATCCCATGTTCCCAGTCAGACCAAGTATTTATGCTAATCATACTAATTTAGGAGCGATAAAGACACCACCATGCCACAGTTAGCAGTTTTACTGAGAAGGTTAGCCTGTATCAGTCTTAACTCAGTACTCACAACCTTGGAGAACATGGTAAAATGCAATAGGAGAGACCTGGAAATGGTGGACCCCACTGCCAGGCCCTTGCAATTGCATATTCAAGACTTGAGGTGGGTAACCTCTCTGACACACGGCCAGATCTGAGCCACAGAGAGCTTCCATTCTGGAAAGAGCAAGAGACGGTGCATTTGAGGAGAGGCAGCTACAGGCAGCTATGTGTGTTGCTTTCGGGTGTAGCAGAAACGCATCTAACAGTTCCCCTTTTCATACTGCTAAAACCCATTCTCCTGCTGTGATTAAATTATATATACAAGGATAGAACTTCGGAAAAAATATTATCTCACCTTAGAAAAACTTGGTATCTACATTCAGTATGACACTACTTCATACATCAGAATAAAAGGTCCTTTCCTTTGAATCAAATTAAACACAAGTCTGCAACAGGCTGCATCTCTAAATATTATTCTTAAACTTGCATTTAAAATCCATCTTTTGTTACTGTTTACTTAATAATTATGAATTAATTCATAGAAATGAAAAACTAACTATGAGCTGATTGTCATCTACTTTACAGACATTACACTCAAGACAGGGTGAACAGTAATATAGCTACATTAGCAATTTCCTGACTATAAAGGTTTTAAGCTCTCAGTGCTTAGGAAGTGACAGTAAATTAGAAGTGACAATCAAGACATCACTAGCCATACTGAATAACTACAGCATAAGAAAAAAAAGTGCTTGAGCAGAAATGAAGTTTTGAAAGTAAACCTACATATGAAAACTACTGGTATCTGATACTTTCCTTTCTCTCCCTGACTTCAGCCTTCTCAGTGATGTCTCTCTCTGTCAATTCCAGACAAATCCCATTAGATTTTGCTGCTGAACAGCAAAACCATAGTTCTCATATTTGGAATTCCACGTCTATTTTTTCCATGGGACTATCACAAGGTAACTGTAACTTCAGTTGGATCAATGTGGCTTCTAGATCTTCAATTTACCAGACTGGTCTTTCAATGTGCTGCTACACTTTTTTTTTCACTGGATAATCCTTTTAAAATCATTGGAGTTAAACCAGTGCACAGATGGAGTAACAAAGAAGCAAAATGTAAATTAGGGTTATAAGTCAGCAGCTATAACATATTGCTATTCCATTTGTTAGATATGGACCAAAGTTAAACCATTACAATGTTGAAATACTCAACAAAATGTGGATTTTACTGTGGCAGTCTCCAGTGGACAGTGGTGCCCACTGACTGAAACCAGACTGAACACAAACTGTTCTGTCTGTTTCAGTGAAGCAACTGTTTGTGCTACACATTGAGAAGCAATTATCTAACAACTGCTGACAGCTCTGCTCTTGGGCACACAGTCCCACATTTAACCAGCTGCTGCAATTAATGTGCATTCACTTTCATTATTGTGTGAATTATTTAGCAGCTAGTGACCTTCCATTAAAATTATTGCCATAAATTAGACTCAATACTTCATGAAAACTATAAAAATACAAAGTTTTTACTTGTGGTGCTACTTCCTATATTTTTTAGAATATAAACTAGCTCCAAAATACCTCTATATTGAGATTAGCATTTTAATGAGATTAAAAGATGAAAACTTTGAGATGAAGTTCAGAATATTCCCAGTTTTTACTCAGAAGGTCAGCTAAAGTCCACAGTCTTCTAAATGAAAAATAATAATTAAAAAAATAAGTAAATGCATTTAACTGTAACACCTCTTTTCTCAGTAGGCCTCTGCAGAAATTAGTAATATTTTTCTCCACTGAGCAGAAGTGATTACACAGTCAGATGCTTCCTATTCTGCCTCTATAAAGCTACTTATCTAAACAACAGTTTTCCATAAGGTAATATAAGCCAGAAACAATAGTTGTAAATTCAGCAACCAGTCCCACATAGGCAATTATGAATCAAGAATTCAGTCCCTTTAGATCTCTGCTATTTAGGACCTGAATATCAAACTAGTAAGGACAGCCATGACATGCAGTGCAGGGTTGGTGAGGCTAGAGGTATTTTAAACTGTGGAGTAAGTGTGATTTTGTTAGGGTTTTTGTTGGAGAAACAGAATATATAGGAGAGGACTTTGGGAGCTTGAAATGAAGGAGCTTTGATCATTGTGTCTGAGTGTGAATTATAATGTAGTTCCATGGAAACAAGTAAGAATATGAAGTTCTGGATCTTGTTTGAGAAAAAGTTGTATGGCAAGTGGACAAGGTGGAAAAGGACAGAAATATTCTGCATACCAAATGTCAGTGACCAGAAATACCACAGCTGCAGCCACTGCTTTAGGAGTTCCAGGCTTTGCCTTTCTGTAAGTATGCTGCTCAAAAGTACAGGTGTTATTCTGAGTTAGAATTACCCCTGAATGGTAGTATAAACATCTTGTGTGCGTTCTGTACAATGTGCCTCCATGCACCATATGATATCTTTTTCAGGAAAGAATCATTGTCTCCTCTTTCATATCAGATCCAGTGACAAACTGACTGGATTTCTTTCTTCGGTGCCGTTGCCTAGTGATTTGTCTTCCATTGTAAATGTATGCATTTGTTTCCCCTTTCCTTATTGGAAACTTGTCCCCACTGAACATCATTTGAAGTTATTTCCTCATTCTTTCATTTTTTTATGAATTCAAATCTTTTCCAACAAAGGTTCTGCTGTCCCGTGTAGAGATTGTGAGCAGCATGGAGGGCATGAGTGTATATGAGCATTACGGAGGATAAGGTATGCAGTATTTAAAGGAAACTCTATAGAAAAATTTAATTACTAGAACTTACAGAGCTGCCAATGACATCCATCAAGCTAGCAGCAAGGACAAAATCAATCATTATCAAAATCTTCATTTTGAAAGCTGTGAAGTAGAGGAACAAGGAAGTACTGGTTAATTTGAACATAAAAAACTAAAATTTACACTTGACATCTTAAATCTTATTCAAAAGAGTCTGTTTAACCTGTAATTATTTTCTTACAAATTATAACTATAATGTATATGCAGAATTCATTACAAATATCTAAAATAGTCCAACAAAATACAACTCCAAAAGCCAGTAAAATGAGAATTTATCCTTTTAGGCCACTTTGTGTAAGAGATCTCCATGTATTTTAGGACAGCTATTCAAGATTTAAACTCACACATTTTATTTTCAAGACAAAAGCAAAAACATTTTAAAACAAGCTGAAAAACAGGGAAATATTCCTTGTTGGTCCTTTAAAGTTGTGAGAAAGCTCTCTGTCATGGACAAGTAATTAAAATCTGAATTGGGCTAGTTGTCCTTGAACTACAGATTTGTGCAACTTTTGTGCACCAGGACAGGATCAAGATAATTTTACTGTTATAGAGTAATTTGGGGGAAAAATCCAAAATAGTCACCAGCTTTTATTCTAACAGTGATAAGGATGACATCTTTAAACTGATAGCTATGGATACTTGTACTCTATGGCCCATAGCATTTTAAATCCCATTGTTTCATATGAAAATTATTTTATAGGCCAAACCAATCACCACTCTATCTCACTGCCTTGCAAACATTAGCTGATAGAACTTCAAAATTTTTTTGTAAGACAGACGTGTGCTTTTCACAGACAAACCAAGGCCTCCAATCAGTAAAATATTTACATAGATTATACATAAACCTATTCTGAATTAATTACTTAAGCTGCTGCAAGCTATCAGCTGAGGAATATTTCTCTTTCTTTTGTAACTACAAATATTTTCATTTAGCATATGCTAGCACCTATTTAAACTAGAATATGCTTCCACTCTGCTTTTCCTACCATAGAGTTATTAAGGAAAAAATCTCCGAGATCACTGAGTTGAACCATTAACTTAATACTGACAGGTTCACCACTAAACCATGTCCCTAAGCACCACATCTGCATTTTTTGAATGCTTCCAGGGATGGTGACACATTAAAGCATTTGTGGTTAGACAAAGTGTATTACCTATAATAGAGATTAATGGTTCAATACCAGCATGTGCTTATTGATACACCAACTTTATGAACATTTCCACTCATGTTTCTATAGGAATTAATATAAAACACTAGTGGAACTTTGGCAGACTGTGCTTTTTACTGTACAAAGATAAGCAAGGTGCTTATGAGAAGTATGTTTTTAAGTTCGTGTAAGTTTGGACAAGTCCAACTCTATTTTCACCAATCTCTTAAAACTTCATGCAAGACCAGAAATTACAGCCCAGACAAATCTCAGATTTCAACAGCTACCTATAAAATACTTAGGATGCTTTTTAAACTTACAGTTATTTAAGCAAGTAACTTAAATTACAAAATTGGTTTGGTGTTTGTTTGGGTTTTTTTACTTCTGAGGTTTGCTGGTTTGAAAGCATCATATCTGAAAGCACAGATTTTTGAGGCCCAAGTATATCTGTATAAAGCTCATTATCCCACTGCTTGCAAAGGACTGATGCAGACACAAAATGCTGAGGGTACTCTGTACCTACTGACCCATGTTAAAGCAGCTCAGAAGTCTTTTAGAAACATTTTGGACACATACAACATCACTGAGCTGCAAAGCACTATACTAAGCTGATGTCTGTATCTGAGGATTCCAAAGGAATCCATTAAAAAATACCCATAAAATGCTTCTTGAGTAAAAATGTGAACAGAGTATCTTAGGCTAAGTTATTTCTATGCCATAAACTTCCTGAAGTTAAAAGTGTAAGTTGTCCTTCATGCTAACCAAATAAATATTATACCATTTGAATTAGAAACTTTACTAGAATTCAGTACAACAAGTTCTGATTTTGTTTGAAGTGGTAAATCCTATGTACTACAGGCTTAAAATGTGGGTGGTGGTGTGTGCGTGTGTGTGAGGAATCTGCAAGAATTGCCTGGCAGTGAATCTGTTAATTAAATATCAGAGGTTTCTGCCACGATGAAACATGCACTTTCACCTTACAACACTAGTAATTATAGCTATTGTAGTCCCTTCTGTTTTGAAAGCAGCTATTGCCATCTGTTGGGATGACACTGTCCGTGACAGGAGTGACCAAAGAGTACATTAGCTATCTGGACAGCCTGCAAAAGATCTGTCTCTGGTAACTGCTGTCCTGACTCCTTGCATACTTTAAATACGTTTTCTAGGAGAGAAGGGAATCTATTTTTTTCACTGGAAGATTTGTATTTCATATGTTCTACTTCATCCCTGTTATTTTAATTATGAAAGCAGAGTCTCCTCCCTCACATTAGTCTTAGTATTCGAACTCTTCTATCATGATTTCACTGACTGTGAATGCCTGAATACCACAATCAATCTTTAAAAAAAAAGATCCTAAATGGATTGCACAGCTTTACAGTAGTCTTATTCTTTTTAAAAAGACTATCAAGTAAATCTTGCATACTGTTCAGAGAAATTTATGCTAGTAAAAAAAGAAATTTAAATAGAAGACTACGAGGCACAATCAAGGCAGGTAAGTCCCTCACAGCATGCATGAGCTGCTATGAGCAAGCTGCACAAAGAGATTGAATAGCTGAGGAGTGTAGCGTGTGTGCAGTTGGTTTAGTTTGTCATCTTTAGATGAAGTCACCTTTCTATTTAAGGATGCCTCTTTCTAAAGAATGTTCCTCTTGTGGGAAACTTCATAAGGGCTGCACGTGGGAGACAACTTAGCACGTCAGCTTTAGTGCTGAACTAAAACATGCTCAAAAGACATATCAAAATATAATAATCATCTCATAAATTTCTAAATTTGATGATTTAAATACATTGGTGAAGATACTTTAATCCTGGAGTTTCATTTTGAAGAAAGCAAGCTGGACAGTAAACTCAAGGTGGGGTATTGATCCTGTAGCCACTCAAAATATAAGCTCACTACAAATGTAAGACAAGAGGCTTATAAAGAGGGAGAAACTGAGAGCTCCGTTTGGCAGATCTGCCAGTCAGAAACAAGAAGACTGAAACAGAGAGGACACAGGGTAAAAAACCCACAGAGGAACTGAGGGGATTGCAGGCCAAAGTCGTTCCCCACAAAAGGATCTTCTTCTTTTTTTTTGGAGGACAGTGGCACAAAGATTTTGGTTTCCCCTACCCTGCTAGATGTGCAGGAATGTGTGGGAATGGATTCCCACAAGGAACATCTAGCAGGGTAGGGGAAACCAAAATCTTTGTACCACTGTCCTCCAAAATAAGGAAGAAGGTCAAAAAGACTAGGAAGAGACATGAAAACTCAAGCTCTGAAAGGAAATGGGCGACTTAAAAGCATCTCTCTGCTTCTGTCACTGCCCAGCAGGTAGACCCAGACAAGGCACAGCACAATCAGCAGTGCTGCTCCTGGACCTTGTACCTTTAAGCCAGTTTCTTAGCAGGCATAAACTCCTGTAGTTTGTCTATCTCACAGTTGCAGTGACATGAGATTCACTGAGCGGTCAACCTTACAGTGACAAGAAAAGTGGTAAGTAGGGTCAAGCCCCTTGCATGTTCAAAGCACTTTGACTCACTACCTAAATCATCAGGTTCAGACACGCAATTAATGTGGGTAACTTTTTACTTAGTTACCCACACTTCTAAAAAAAGTTTCAGTAGAGGTTGTATTAGTAACAGTTCTCTGAAGGTGCTCATTCATGGTCTTCAGAAACATGGAAACCTAAAATTTTGTTCAAGGGAAGCTTAACATCTTGCTCTAGGAAGACTCCTTTGAAAGTCAGTTTCTTAAACTAATTTCTTCAGTCCTTTAAATATTTACCCTTGTTATATAGTTATTTGCTGACAACACACAATTGAATAAAATCCTTCAGTCCAAAAAAACCTGCAAAAATTTACAAATTTTAATCCATCACAGATGAACCCAAAGAGTTAATAAGTATTGAAAGACTTCCAAGACTTTTTTATAACACCTGCGTTGATTTAACAAAAAGAAAAAAAACCCACAAATTTGTACAGGGGATATCCCTTTCCAGGAAAATCTTAATCTCAGACAGTAGACATGTGTATTAATTATCACACATCATGCTAAAGTGAGAAAAACTTGGTGTTACATTTTCAAGTTGAAACACAAGCCCTTAACAGTTAACTGAAAAAAAAAAAAAAAGACTTTCTGTTTTAAAGAAATTAAGTTTGAGTGCAATTCTTGTGAAACCTTGAAATTTTATCCCTGGGGTTACTCATTTACTATTCCAAGATTACATCTGGAATATGCATTGTACAGTTGTGCAGAAATTTTTCACCAAAGCTATGGAATCAAAATTCTAGAAAGACATATTTTTTCTTCTCTTTGACTGGGCTTTCTTTAAAGGATACACAGACAATCAATCTTATATTCAAATTTTCCCTGAATTTGATGTTTTTCCCAAGTCTTTAAAATAACAAATTACTAAATAGATTTGATGACATTAAAGAAGTTCTGTGCTAAGAAAATCTTGAACCATTAGAATGTTCTTATATTTTTGAATTTAAGGGACAGCAAACTAGATGGAATACAGATGCCTGTTTCTGTTGGCACAATGTCAATAGAACTTGCATTGCTAATAAAACAATAATAGTAAGAGAGAATCTGCCAAAAGGATAGAAAATGACTGGAAAGTTCTTTGTTTGCTTTCCTAAAATTCAAATGATTAAACTCATGCACAGATTTTGCTTTGTTTAAATTTGGTGGTGTTACAAAAATTGCCCTGTTTTCCTCATCTGAAAAATAATTCATGATTTGATTTACTTTTAGATTCTAAAAGCAGACTTGTTCATACAACCATATAGTAATACAAATTTAGAAACTGCATATTTGAATATTGGGTTTATTAACTACCTAGAAATGCAGGAAAATAGCTAGATCCTGGTAAAACATTCATACATCATTATCAACACTGCACCAGTTATATGGCCTTCAAAACCAAATTATTTTTAAACCATAACTATAGAAATTAAACAAACTTCTTCCTTCTTCCCTCATAGGTACCTTAAATGTTTACCTTTAACTTCTGGACAGAACTCAAAGTTGTTAAATCTTCTTAAGCTGATGCAAAAAATTCCAGAGCCTTTCCCAAGCTGCGATTGTTTTTGCTATTAAATTCTGCAGAGTTGAGGCTTACATCTGCTATGAGTCACTGAGCTGGAATGTTCCTGAGAAGTTGCCGTTATCAAGACTAAATTGCAACATAAGAAGGAGATGACGGCAATTCTGTGCCTCACAAAACACTTCTGAAACAAAAATAAACCAAAAATAACAAAGGATCATCCATTCCCTTTTGCTGTTGTGATCCAGGAAACTGCTCTCTGGATCATACTCAGCTTTATACTCCACTCCTTTCCATAGTCACAGCCTAAATCTCTTACGCTTCAGAGGTACATAGAGAGCATAACTGACTCAATAGATTTAAGAAAAAACCCCATAATCACTCAGAATAGAAATTACATGTCAGAGGTGTAACAAAAAAGAAATATGCTAAATAAAACCTAACCCAAAGTAACACACAGTACAGATAAAGTTGAACGGAACAAGAAAAAAGTACCAAAAAAATCTTGTGTGATGTGTTTTTTAGTCAAGGCACTGAGAAGCACAGCATCTCAGTGACTCCATTAGACAACATCATTTTCTATACAAGTTTTTTAGAGCTAGATGAATACATCAAAGAATGTTTTAATATACAATTTGTTTTCAGTGTTTGCCCTTCTTCTGTGCTGGCTCTTCCCAAGAAGTTCAGTAAATGAGTGTGCTTAAAGGAATGTGCTGGAAAAAAAGAAGTCTTAAGGAAATACTGAACAATAGCAATAAAATGAGCTTTACATTCCACAGTATAAATACAGAATCATAGAATGCCCTGTGTTGGAAGGGACCTTAAAGGTAACCTAGTTCTAAACCCCCTGCTATGGGCGGGGACACCCTCCACTAGACCAGGTTGCTCAAAGCCACAACCAGCCTGGCCTCAAACACTTCCAGGGATGGGGCATCCACAATTTCTCTGTTCCACCACTCTCACTGTAAAGAATTTCTTTCTAATATCTAATCTTAACCTACTCTCTCTCAGTTTAAAGTCCTTGTCCCTTGTCCTGTCACTACATGCCCTTTAAATAGTCTCTCTCCGTCTTTTTTCAGAACCACAGAATGTTCTGAGTTGGAAGGGACCCACAAGGAGCATCGAGTCCAGCTCTTAAGTGAATGGCCCACACGGGGATCAAACCTGCAACCATGGCATTATCAACACCCACACTTAGACCAACTGAGCTAAACTTAGGGTCTTGTAGGTGCCCTTCATGTACTTCCTATTGAAGACTTGTTGCAAACTTCCTCAGAATAATTTCTGGTGCATTATTTGGAATCTGGTTACCTGGCAGTATTTCCCTTTACTCATTACATCAACAATAAATTCATATTCTGATTTTCAAATATTTATTAATTACAGTAAATTACTCCTGAGAAACCTACACTAAGAATCATTCTAAAATTCAAGATCATGCAGCAAATAATTTTTACTGAGAATCTTACTATGACTAATGACTTTTCCAAGCAGGGACATACCTGTTCATAGTGTTACTCCTAACCAATAGTTACTCAGTGGGTGGGCTCTGAATTTAGAAAGTGGAAAAAAGGCATGGCATTTTAAAGCTGGATTTATTCACAATAAATAAATGAAATTAAAGAAATAAAATAAAATAAACAATTTATTGAGGGTTATAAGTAGATTGCCCATCACTTGAGGGCTTTAAACAAAGACTAGATGGCTAAAATACATGACTATGATTCAGTTAAACAAGAATTATATACAGTGCCAAGTAAGAGATTTGTGTTATACAAGAAGTCTATATGCTACCCATCATCAGAATGGTTTTGTAAAAATAAACATACTAAATAGAAGACTTTCAAAGAATATACAAATGGAAGTCATATAAGCACAGAAGGAAGAGAGAGATTTCTTTTTAGACCTGTTGGATACATTCAATACTGAAAACTGGCAAATGTTTGTGAGAGACTGGAGGAGCTGGCTGGCTTGAAACATTTCACACTCATGTGTGGCGAAAGGGGCAGACCAAGACCCCACCCCTGGAGCCTGTATCCCAGCCCCTGCAGGGGCTGCCAATCCCTGGCACAGCAGAGGCCATGCTCCACACCCTGCCCCTGGAGCCCCTAACCCAGCTCCTGAGTGGCTACCAGACCAGAAGTCCCACCCAAGGGAACGGCCCAGGAAAGCGAAAATCTACTTAAGCCAGAGCACAAGGCAGGCATATTGTCTTGACCCTACCTCCCTTGGGTTCTGATCAGCTGGATCCACACTGCTGGAACAGGAGTAGTAGCTGTATTTGTTCTTTTCTGTATCCCTTCTCCCTTTTGCTTTCTTCTTCCCCTAATTCCCTCTTCTTAAAGTTTGAGTAACTTAACGGGTGGGTTGGAGTTTGCTAGGTTGAATGGGCTTAGAATTTGCTAAGTTATTGCTTTGCGAAATGCTTTATGTTGATTGAACGTTGCTTTCAACTTTTGCTGAAGTTCCCTGATTTTCTGAAGTTTGACAGTAAAGTTTCTGTTGCTTTGACCTCTTCAAGAATATCTTGCCGATACTTTCTGCCATGCATCTGACTCAGAGTATGTAAAAGAATCTTCATCCTTTTTAAGAAATTCCTTGAGTGAGATCTGAGAGTTTACAATGTCATAGACCTTACTGTGGCCAGTAAATACTGGATGTTCACACAGATATTCAGATTTGCTATTCTTTGAAGAGTTTGCATAGAAGTGAAGGAAAACATTGCAAGGATCATTAATAACCCTTCTATCATTTTTTTCATAGAGTATATATAAAGGATAAAATTCTGTTTCACTTCTGCACTAAATCAAGATGTCTAGACTTCCTCCAAGCAAGGTAAAAACATTCAGCTGTATTATATCCACTGTATACCTTTTTTTGGATGTTTGAAAGAAAAAGCTAGCACAAGAAATCAGTGGTCTTTTTTTCCATTATATTAGCACTTGCAGCTGAGAACCTCTCCAGGTATTTTCATCTGACAGAAGTTTAACATCTTAGGGAAGTCCCAGACATGGATACCAGCTGGTGATGGGTGGATTGAGAGCAGATCTTAAGAGATGGGCTTAGGGGATGAAAAGCTAAATATGAGCCAGCAACATGTGCTTGCAGCCCAGAAAACAATTGTGTCCCAAGCTGCATCAAGAGACAAATGGCCAGAAGGTCAAGGGAGGTGATTCTGCCCTGCCACTCCACTCTCATAATAATACCCCATCTGGAGTACTTCATCCAGCTCATAGGTCCCCAGCAGATGAAAGACATGGCTCGGTTGGAGCAAGCCCAAAGGAGGCCACAAAGATGATCAGAGGTTGAAGCACTTCTACAAAGACAGGATGAGAGAGATGGGGTCATTCAGCTTGAAGAAAAAGAGGATCCAGGGGGACTTCATTGCAGCCTTCCAGTACTTAAAGGGAGCTTACAAGAAGGCTGGAGAGAAACTTTTCTCAGGGGCATGTACTATAGGACAAGGGGTAATAGCTTTAAACTGAATAAAGGACAGGTTTTAGATTAGATATTAGAAAGAAATTCTTTACTGTGAGGGTGGTCAGACACTGCAACAGGATGCCCAGAGGAGCTGTGGATGCCTGATCACTAGAAGTGTTCAAGACCGGTTTGGATGTGGCTTTGAGCAACCCGGTCTAGTGGAAGGTGTCCCTGTCTATGGCAGAGAGGTTGGAACTAGATGATCTTTAAGGTCCCTTCCAATCCAATTCACTTTATGATTCCATGATTGTAAAATCAGCAAATGCAAGATAATATATTCATAATATGATTTTTTATCATTCAGACTCCAAAGGAGTTGCAAACATACAATAAGCTTTAATAATACAAGGAACCATAGATTTTTCCCTTGTAAGTTGTAACACTGGCATTAAAAATGAGAAAAAGTATACCTTTATAGATCATGTGTATGATTTTTATTCAGGAAAGTTTTAAATCACCTTCAGCTGTCATGTAGAAATATGGAAGGGTCAAAGATTGTATAGCCACAACACGGTTACTGTGTTTGTCAAAATGTACTTTTTTTCCATCTGTTATAAATTAATTTGTCTATGCTCTTCTCTGCATTGTTTTCATTTGTGTAATGCTAAGGATAAAATAGGAAATATGTAATGCATTTCATTCTAGGATTGGCTGAGATGATATATTTGAAAATGTGCATTCAACATTGTACATCCACCATGATAATGAAATGGTCTTTCACACATGCTAAATTGTAACGATAAGTTGAAAATACTTTGAAATGGAATATGATGCTTGGTTTCATAACTTAGATGCTAGGCTTTTTTTCTGAGGGGTAAAAGCAAGTAAACAAACAAATAAAACAACCCCAAAACCCATCCTGACCAACTCTATCACAATCATGATGTCTGAGTAAACTTAACTTTGGGGTTTTTTTATATGAAGTAGTAATGATGTGTCACTCCCATACTAATTTTGTTACCGAAACAGAACAAAGCTGAAATAAAAGATAAGCCAAACTCAGTTTTATGACTAAAAAAGTCTGCATGTTAATGTTTTTAAAGGCAGCCTTCTTTCCAAATGTGTACATTTTTTAATAGACTGACTTAAGAATTGCATGTTGTTTTTCCAAGGAAATCCAGTTAAGTAGTTATCATAATTTACGATGTGCCTGTTTACCAGATGCTATTATATCTTCCCTTTTTAAGTGTATTCTACAAATAAAAGCATTGTGTACAAGCTTCTCACACATAATGCTATGGATGTTCGCATAGCTGATGGATATTAAATGCCTTCCAGCAGCACGCTACTGATGAAAATGAGTACAACTCTATCTGCTTAAGTAGAGTTAATTTAGATTGTTCAGCAGTTCAACTATATTTACATAAGAGATGATCCACATATCCAAGACAATAAAATGATAAAAACCTACACGGGATTTAATCAACACTGCTGTAAAAAACTTTACCCACTAAGCTTTTAGAAGTTAAACATAGTTATTAGCGGTTAATATTTTATGTCTCTTTGGAGACACCTAACAAAAACCAGAGTCTATCATACTTGCTTCTGCATGAATAGATTCTGTGGATTTCTTCTTACTAAAGCAATTTGGAATTTCAGTATTCCTTTGGAATAATCTATATCAGTTTAACTGAGTCCTACTTAGTCAACTGACAGCAATTTTCGTGTACCGTTTCATTTATATACAAGAATCTTGCACCAGAGTATTAGAATAGCTACAAAACAAGAACAAATTTAAAAGGACATGCTCTTGGCAGTGCAAATCCCTAAAGTTCATGAGATGTTGATGACTGACTTCCTCAAGGGAATTCCACTTATTCATGAGGAAGTATATGAAGTATATGAAGAAGTTCTGTTGTACCACACACAACAGAAATCAACAAAAGAAAGCAGGATCATTGCCCACTGTTCCAATTCTCCACTTAGTTACTATTATTTGCTGAGGGTTACTGATTTTTTTGTCTCGCTCTGGGACATCGTTGCCTTCTTCCTGCATTTCAGCTTCTGCTTCTTTCATTGTATTGATTATTAGTAATATTTTACTTTTTCAATGTCAGATGAGTTAGAGTACTACAAGCCACTACTTTGCTTACTTTTGGACAAATAGGGAGCTTCAGAATATTTTAAATGTTTTCATTTTTTAGCATTCTGTCTTCAAAATGCTTGTCACAATCCTAATGAAAGCAGAGGTAGAAATAAATTGCACCAAAAATACAGCAATCCATCTATAAACCTATGAAGATTTTGCCATAATCATATATTCATCAAATATATTTATTGCACATAGTGACCAGGGCCTATCACTGCAACCTAAAGCATGTGATCTCTAAAAGTTGCATAATCACATGATCAGTTTGAAATGTTACATCAATAAATGTAATTCCCTAGTGAGACCAAGAGACAAGCAGAAAAGAACTTCTTACCTATTCTGAAATAACAAAATGAAGGCAATTTATTTTTTGGTGTTTGGATAAAATACACAAAAATAAGTTCCAGTTTTTAAATAATTTATCTCATTTTTTGCAATGTTCTAAGAAATAGGTGCATAATTCAGTAATTTCATAATCTGTCATTTCAGACATACAATACAGAAATCAGCAACTTATCATTATCATGGATAATAAGACCAGTAAATTCAACATATTTAGACATTATTTTATCACACACCAAATATGGGAAAAAATCCCCAATTCTTACTAGAACTATAAAATAAGTAGTCCCTCACATCTTTTTCAATAGGCAGTAGGAGAGACAGTGTAACTAGCATAGATGGAACATGTCACAGAGTTGAAGACCTAACAAACATCTAGGTCTGCACACATCTTTGCAGAATATAGAAAAGCAGTGGACTCGGAGAAGGCTCAGAGTAATTCTAAAAAAAAACCCATTATCACTGTAAGTTCCATTGCTGCTGTTTGTCTTCTATTCATTACCTTCAAAATAATAACAAATATGAATTAAACTATTTTGTGAGGAAATCTATCTGGCAAAGTGACCTGCTCAAGATCTTAGTGTGAGTGCCAAGAAAAGAACATGGCCCATAATCTTCTGCCTTATTTAGAAGAACAGCTTACATATCCTGCCTTCTGCCTTCTTTACACAGGAAGCTTCCTGCTGGCCTCAGTTTTCCTTTTGTCCTCTTCAAAGACATCCTTCTCCTATATTCTACTTTTGGAATGTCTTTGGAAAGGTGCACCAACTAATTCCTCTTCCTTGGTATTTATCAATTTAGTGCTGTTACCCATCTGTACCAGCCCTAATCAACAGTATAACTGGAACCACATAGCACCAAATCTCTACCACCAGAAAAAAAGGAACAAAAAAAGTAATTTAATTAGGAATGTGACAGAAAGATTTAGATTACAAAGTTACTTAAAACCTTTCAAAATTACTCTAATTTAAATCTTTGCATATATATAGGTATGTATGTGTATAGTCATTGGTATGTATGTATATAGACATGCAAGGCCATCATATTTGGTTACATCTGTATTTGCAAAACCAGTATCACAAAAGCAAGTACCTATTTAAAAAGCATTATTGCCAGAGGATAAAATCAAGAATATCATAAAATTAATCAACTCTGTGTAGCTACAGTGGAACTCCTTATAATAACTTTTTTTATTAGAAGTCAGCACATGATTGATTATGAACAAAACTCCACATAATTATTTGGAATTTTTTCTTTTTGTGGATTGGATGTTTGCTAGCAAACTGCTTAGTGGCTGTAAAATGACCTACAACTCAGCAGATTTCTTCCTGTTTAAAGAAATATAAACACATATGAAAAAAAATTAGGTGGCTTTGAAGAATTCACTGTAGCTTTTATATGCTAACTATTTAATGCTGGTATGTCTTCGACATAACTGAAGCCATACAGTGTAGAGAAAGCACTTAGTTATGAATATACAGGAGTGACTGATATCAGATACATTGGAGATAGCCAGCTACAAGCAAAAATGTAGGAAGAATCTACAACCTTTTCCTCTTAGAATTTGCAAATTGGGCTATCTCAAAGATAATCCATTCAGTTTCTGTGAGGATGCACTCATTGGCATGGCTGCTGAGAGAGCCGCTTACAACAGAGATCTTTGTAGGGGGGTTTAGTTCCTGTCTGTCTAGAGGTTCATTAGTGTTGATATAGGACTTCCCCCCCAAATATTTCTTTCATTTAATTAACAAGACATTCTTTAAGCCATATGAGTTTTGCCTCATAAACATTCTCAAATCCTGAGGTGTATTTTACAACAGTAGTGGAGAACCACCTACTGGAAGTAATGCTTCTTGCAGTGCAATCCATGATTCCTTCATGCCTGCTGTATCTTTTTGAATTCTCCATTCCAAATGGAAAACGGCTCTGAGGAGCCATTTCTAAAACAAACAAAAAAAAGGAAAAAAACACACAAACAAGTTTTCAGCCAATTCCAGAATAGGGGCAGAAAATAAGAAGAGAAAAATCATCCTCCAAATGGATGGAGGAATCAGAGTAATGATGCTGTAAGCTCATACTGTGCTAAGGAAAACACAGTTATGACATATAAGGGACTACACTAAAATACTTCATTGTTACTGAAGCATACTACAATCAATTTGATTTTTTTCCTTGGCAAAGTATTACATTTGTTAAGTTTGTTTGGTTTTTTCTCTGCAAGAAACAAGAGGAATGAGGGAGCTGTATTTTAAGGATAAGGCAGAGCAAGAAAAATAATTATAGTCATTGTACCAGGGCAGTATTTTCTCTTAAGTTCTGCCTCCACCTGCCAGGCCGTGGGAGATTTTTCACTGTGACAATAGAAAGCATCTTGTCAACAGCAACACTGCCAATATTGTGATGAATATCCAGACATGATACCTGCGTTCAGAAAAATAGGACATTAGTTAAAAGTGTAATAAAAATGCTGATAAACTAACTTCTTTATTAGCTGCAGAACTGCAATACAAATTGATAATATATATTCATCACACAGAGAGCTTCCATCAAACTGTTGTAGATTGTTTTCAAAGTGATTTCATTTGTGGATATACAGTCAAGTAGCTCATGGCAGAAATGGGAGAAAGATTCTGCTCTAATAGGCAGTCTTATGCTCACCTCTTTCACTCACTCACTATTGTACAGAACTAATTCTTTGATATGGGGGAATCTGCTGGAGGTAACAAAAATACTTTTATTGAAGCATCTTTATTTCGAAGCTTTTCCAGTTACTTAGATCCTTTTCTAGATTACAGATAGATTAATGGATCATTGAAAAGGATTCATGTGTCCTTTATTTTTTTTTAAGCAAAATTCATTAGTACAAGTCCTAATATGGGAGATATGGTGGCTAACTACCCTTCCATGTTGTACCAGCAAAATGTTTCTGTAGCAGCATCAATTATGAGGCATTCGTAAATGCTTAATGCTTTTGCTTTAGAAAATCAATGTAATGGAAATGCTGAAAATGCTGCATTTTTCCATTTTGACAAGGGACAATCCCCCCAAATTAAAGTCATATAAACAATACCAGCTTCACTGAAATAGAAGTCCTGAGTGTGTTATCCAAGTCCAGTCGTCCCCGAAGGACTAACAGCTTCCTTGTGAGGGGAAGAGGAAGGGCAGGCACTCATCTTTTCTCCGTGGTGACCAGTGACTGGACCCGAGGGAATGGCCTGAAGTTGTGTCAGGGAAGGTTTAGGTTGGATATTAGGAAAAGTTTTTTACCCAGCAGGTGGTTGGGCACTGGAACAGGCTCCCCAGGGGAGTGGTCACAGCACCAAGCCTGACAGAGCTCAGAAGTGTTTGGACTACACTCTCGGGGACAGGGTGTGACTCTTGGGGTGTCTTGTGCAGGGCCAGAGTTGGATCTTGAAGGGTCGCATCCAACTCAGCATATTCTGATCCTAACAACTTCTGTTAAATACCAAGCACAGCGTAGAGGCTTTTACGCACAACTATTGTTTTTTAAACGCCAAACCCTCTATTTTCCCTCAAAGGAAAGTATAAAGAACCTAGATGCATAAACGCCATGCCACAAATCAAGGAGCAAAACACGCCAAAGGCTGTCAGGAACAGACTAGTCGATACTGCTCCAAACGAGGGCAAGAGCTGATCCTTCTCCATGCCTAGGGTTTCGACGTGACTTAACTCGTCTTCTAATCAGGCAAAAGCATTTACACAGTTCACCGCTGTTTTCGTGTTTTATTTTATAAGAAAAACAGGCTCGGCGATTCCCCATCGGCCGGAGAACAGCAGTGGATGCGCCCCAGTTCTGTCATGGCGCGGGGCTGCGCGGAGTCCTATTGGGAAAACTACCACTCCCAGGAGGCACCGCAGTCGGCCCTGGGGTGCCGGCCCTCCCTCGCGCAATGCACGCTGGGAGTTGGAGTTTCTTCGCACCCCGCTCTTTCCCCGAGCGCCCCGGCGGTTGCGCGGGGGATCCTCGGACACCCCGCGGTCCGGGTCGGGCGGGGCGCGCGCACTGCGGAAGGGGCTGGGCGGGCGGAGGTTACCAGGTAACGGCGAGTGTCTGTCTGTCTGTCTGTTTGTCTGTCTGTGTCTGAATCCCTCCGCCAGGGACCGCCCCCCGCGCCCCCGGCGGAGTGGCGGCCAAGATGGCGGCGGTGGCTGAGGCAGGAGCGCCGTGAGCGCCTCCGCCAGCCCTGTCCCGCCGCGTCGGGCGAAGCGAGGCCGCGCCGCTCCTCCGCTGCTCGAAGGCGAAACGCTCGTCCGGCCAGCCCGGGCCCCGCAAGTGGCGGCCGGCGGTGGAGGAGGAGCCAGGCCGGGTGACCTCACCTGCGGCGCGGGGTGAGCTGCCTTCTCCTGCCCCTCGCGCGGCGCGGTGCCCCTTCCACGTCCCTTTCCCTTGGCGGTGGCGGGGCCGCGCTGGTGTGGTGGGGCAGGGCGGCGGCTCGTGAGGGTGGGCGGCGAGGAGCTGGCAGTGGGCTCGGAGGCAGGTCCGCGGCGGCGGGGAAACCGTGCGGTGGCAGCGGGCTGTGCGGGCCGCGCCCCTCGCACGAGGCAGGGCGCGTTATCCGCTCTCCAAGGAGACGCCGCCGCTTTCGCGGCAGCGGAGGCGCCTTAAGGCAGAGCCCGCCTACCCACGCACCCCGCGGCGCCCGGGCTTTGGCGCCGGGAAGGAGCGGGATCTCTGCCCGCCGCCCCCGGGCCGGGAGCGCCTCACCCGCCTCAGGCAGCGAGCGGTTCGGCCGGCAGAGCCGCCGGGCCATCGCTCGCTCCGCCGGCCCCGTTGGAGGCAACGAGACCCGCCGGGCCTGGGCTCGGCGCCCGCCGTGGGATCGCAGCAGGTCAGGACGGCAGAGCCTGCGGGCGCTGGGAAGGCCCCGGCGCTGGAAGCTGGAAGTGCCGGGCACACCGCCCCTAGCCAGGGTGTGTGAGTGTGCGGCTCGTGTGAGCGCTGTCCGGTGCGGCAGGAGAGGATTTGCTCTGTCGACTGCTCCTGTATGGTGATACTGTATGGTTTGCTTTTAATGAGTTAATGCCCAGTGAGGAGCGCACGTCTTAAAAAGAAATGTTCGGGCCCATTTTCAGTCTTTATGGCTCTTTGATGGCTTTTTGCGACTTTCTGTTTTCGTTTAATATTTTTTTTATTTTCAGAAGTTTTCTCTTTGCAGTGTTAGGTGCTCTAGAGAGCTCTTGCATTCATATGAATGCTATAGGAAAAAATTCTCAAGAGCATCTTTACTGTAGAGAAAAAAGTCCTTTAAGTACATACCTTTGTTTTGCTTGCGTGTTGAGTAGTGTTTCTTCTGTTCGATCTGCATATTGCTGTTACATGTATAGAATGTGTTTTGCCTGTAATCTTACATGTTTCGCCTATAATCGTATATGTTATCTGAAGTTACTGTTTCTGTAGAAAATGTACTTGAAAGTCTTCTCTTCTTTTCCCAGATCCCTGGTAAATGTTGTAAGGCAGTAGGCACATGCTCAAATAGCTTTTATACAGATCCTATGACTTGCCAGAAACTCAAATTGGCAATGGGTTGGTAGTGATAGATAGACAGATAGATAATAGAAAGATAGCAAAGCTTTTAGAAGAGGATTTTTTGTAGAAATAGCTGGTAAAATGAAAACAAAGAAAATGCACGTAGATGAAATGTGTGTGTGGAGGTGGAAAGCACAGCTTCATGTGAAAGAAGAAAAACCTCGCTGTACCTCTTTTGTGTTTTTCAGCTGAGTTAAAGAGGTAAAATACCAGCAGAGCTCTCTGATCTTAAACTTGCTTGAATATAGTTTATTTGGCAGTATCAAAGACTATAATATGAATGTTTAGAAACTTTCTCTTTGGTAAGGGCACAGTTCTGCTAGAACACTTTAAGATCTGCTTGCTGGAAATAATGAAGATACTGTTATTTTTGAGCTGTATTTATCAGGGCGTGTTGGTGTATGCCCAGTCTCCTTGTTTGAGAGTATTATTATTCAGAGTATTCCATCTGGGGCAGTGAATTTACTTCAGAGGTAATGAGAGTCTCCTATAGCAAAGATAGTTGAGAACAGCTTCTGTGAAAGTTTTAAGAGAAATAAATGTGAGTAGTTACTTGTATTATGTAAAGATGAATACTGCCACTTCTTTTTACAGTAGGAGGTAGGGAAAAACTACTTTTGCTATGGTTTTAGTAGAATTATATAACATGATGATGAGGAAATGGCTTACAGAATTGAACTGTAAACCCAGATGGCCTCTAATCTTGCTCATTATGCTTAGTGACATAGGTCAGGATACAGTGTCTTTTGAAATGTTGGGTCTTGCACATCTACAAAGCTGAACAGTTTATCTGTAACTGAAGAAAGTTCTTTAAAATCATGGCTGTTTTTCAACTGATAACTATGCATTTGTTTTGAACGCTTGTAAATTTTAGCATGAGCTTCCCTGTGAACTTTTTATAGGATGCTTGTGTTTCTACATGAAAACAAACAAAATGTGAAAGGGCACATTGTGTCCTAAGTTTCCAGCTGAATCAGACAGATTACCTGAAAGTTGCACAGAAGGTCCTTGAGCCAACATACAGTTTCTGTATAGTCATAAGGTTAGGCACAGGCACATCAGGAAGTTTATCCAGTTCCAAACATGTCTGGTTTCTTTTTTTTAGTTCTAGTATTATTTGGTGGCCATCTAGTTTATAGGTGGTACCCTCTGGTTGCATGGCCTAGTGGGCACTTCTTTTGGGATGAAGGAGAGAGTATGAATTCTTGTGCAGGGACAGTAGGGCAAAGTTCCCAAAGCAGCAGGCACTGACACCTGTTATGCTTATACCTGTGTAATGGTTATGGTTGTGAGACGCAGAAGCGGAATGACTCCTGACTTTACCGTGACCTAGGGTTGCACACTGCTGAGTGGAGATGTGGTTATGGTGTAAGGAGCATATCTGGTAGATCCCATTTCCTTTATGATTTAGTAATAGGCTGTGTTTGCATAGGAATACTGCTTTGTACAAGTGTGCCTACTGAGAGGGCTGTACTGTGTGATTTTGATTGAATCGTATACCTAAGCAAGATAGGTGTACTAGGTCAGCTTTTAAACTTAGTTCAAGATTAATCTGTTTTTCTTTCTGGAACTGATAATAAAAAAACCCAACAAACTTCTTAGATACTTCCTAATCTTGACTTTCAGGTGATTTCTTCACCTGCACTCTATGAAAATTAATAGTAGATAGTTGCAATAAAATGTTGAGAAAGTGATTCCTCTCGATTTTTATATTTTTATTTTTTCAGTTAAGGTTAGGATTATGTCCTAACATAGCAGTGGAAACAAGCTGGAAAAAATAAATCTCTGCAAGACCGCTTTTCTTCTGAATCTGTAACAGTTCTTCATAGGTAAAGTTTGTAGCTTTGTGCAGTGGAATTGTGGCAGCAGCACTTAGCAAATATAGTTACATATTCTTCACCTTTTGGAACAGGCTAATCTAATTTTACTGTCATAAAGGAATACTTTAACAGGAAAGGAATACTTTCAACTTTAACCATTTTTTAAAATTTCTAATGTCAAAACAGGAAGTGAAAATGAAAACTTTGAACATTTAAGTTGCTTTATATTGCACAGAGTGACACTGACAGAGAGCAGCAAAGTGCTACAAAACCCACATTATTTTGTTTGGTTTTGGTAGAAACTAATATAAATGGCAGGTCATTCACTGCTTAAATAGCTTAATGTGTGGTAATGAAAGTAAAAATTCTTTTACTGACGTCTGTTTTCCTTGTATTTTTTCAAGTGTGTCATTCAGTACTCTGTTGTCAGCATCTCAGTCTTAAAATGAATGTGCAAGTTTGACATACTGGGTCTCCAAAGTTACTTATTGTATCAAATAGACATCACCCTGTGCCTGAAAGTGTAGGCTTTGTGAATTACAAAGCAGTCTTTCTGAGCACTGTATTGTTTATTTTAAAGTGAAGGCAATTGAGACCTCAAAAAAAAAAAAAGTTACTTTTCATAGATCAGAAGTTAAAAGGCCCCAAACCCACAACTACTACTTGTTTATTTTTCTGTGTTCTTCTCATTGATACATTTCTAGTAATACAGTTTAGTAAGTGGGGAGTTTAGTTTCCTAAACAGCTTTGTGTTTGCATTTTATAATGAATATGTAGTTGTCTTCTCGGATCGTGTATCTTTAACTATGTAAACTGATTTTAACACAGCACATTTCTTTCAACTATTTCTTTTAGACTGTTTTTATTGATTGCTTGTCATGGCGACAGGAGGCAGTCCCTTTGAAGAAGGCATGAATGATCAGGACTTGCCCAGCTGGAGCAATGAGAGCCTTGATGACCGGCTGAACAACACGGTAAAATTATTCTTTTCTTTCTGTTGCCATTTGATGCTGTACATTAGAATTACCAGATAGATTCTGTTAGTGGCAGGTAACAATGCAAACCTGTAAGCCTTGTCAGTACAGCTTTACAGGTAAATACCTGGAAAAACTGAGTTAGATTTAAGCAGACAATGAGTAAAATTCACAGATTGTGAGATCTGTAGAGGTATTTATGGCAAGTGTTTTGGGTAAATAAAGTAACTAGACAGAAGCATTGTAGGTGTCATGAAAGTGAAAGCTATAATTTAAAAAGTTCTGAACTCCTAAAAGTGAAAGAGTCTGCAACAAAGAAGAAAAAATACAACTGTAGCTTCATTTGAAATTAATTTAATGCATTTAGGATGAAATGGATTAAAAATTTCCTGACAAGCTGTTCTTAATTATGCAATGGAAGACATTTTTTAAAGTGATGTTTGCACTAGAAAACTTAGTGCATATTTCAATATGGCTTACTATTTTTACTTCTAGAATAGAAGTAAACTCTCTCACAGAATGAAAACATTTGCTTTTTGTCTGTGTGGATAACAAATATGATTTTTTATTCTCTCTCCTCCCCCTTAAGGACTGGGGAAGTCAACAGAAGAAAGCAAACAGATCTTCAGAAAAAAACAAGAAAAAGCTTAGTGGGGAAGGTGAAACGAGACTTACTAATGAAATATCTCCAGAATCTTCACCTGGAATGGAAAGACGGAAGACCAGAACGTCTCATAGTTTTCCTCATGCTCGATACATGACTCAGATGTCTGTTCCAGAGCAGGCTGAACTAGAAAGGCTTAAACAAAGAATAAACTTCAGTGATCTGGATCAGGTTTGTGTGAATACTAGCTCCCACTAGAAATGTGACTACAAAATGTATTGAGTTATCTCTTAATAATGTGACAGATGAGTAAAGAATCCTTTCATAAGTGATTAAGGTTAAAAAAAAAAAAGCTTATAGGCACCATGACAACCAAATCAAAATTCTGGTTTTGAACTTCAGAACATAAGGGAAAGTTCAGGACCATGGCCTTCCCCTGTTCAAGAGTGTGCTAGCTGTCTTCACTTTCTTGCTCTCAACAATTAACAAATCTCTGTGTCCTTGGAGCAGTATTTCTTACTCATGGTACTTGTCTGCCACTTGAAAATACCTGTTAACTTATTTTGAAAGTCTGTTATTGAACTGCCAGTTTTTGATCCTGAACATTGTTATCCTTCTGGATTAGGCAGAGAAGTATAATTAAAAACTGCTCCTCAGTAGAATGTAGAGAATTTTATGGCACAAATTCTTGAGCCGTAACTACTTTTTTGGAAATACAGTGCATTCATCCTTCCCATGTCCAAAACCAATGAAAAGTATGAGGGATTAATTCTTTCATAACAAGGTGTAAATTTGTGTTAACAGTTTCAGAACAGAGGCTAGTTCATCTTTTCCAAAGGTTGTTGCTAACTTCTTTGGTTGTGAAGATTCTTTCCAGTGTGATTCACTGTGTTGAGTTACAGTTTAAAGGCTGGGCATAACTTCCTCCTCACATGTATATTAGGGCAACATGTTGCTATTCTCAAGGTCCTAAAGAAAAGCTGAAGTTCTGAGGTATCATATTCTGCACAGGAATATGTTGCTCTTTTATTGTTGTTCTTTTCTCAAATGTACCTGGAGCAGTAGGAATGCCTTTCACTACAGTAAAGGTGAAGGTCACGGCAAGAATGAGGAACTAAATTCTGAGAAACTACAGAACGTTTTTGCTTCTCATTGTTCTGGGAGGATGGATTTGCTTTCTGAAAACTGTATGGCAAAAATCGTTGGCACTGTCTTTAGCTAACTAAAGTTGGTGACTAACTAGGTAACTTTAAAATCAGTCTAATAATACTGTAGAAATAGTAATATAAGCAGTGAAACTAAACAGTGTTGAGAACATATTGGATGAAAAAAATAAAGCAATTGTTCTTTCTTTTGTTTGTATGTAGAGAAGCATTGGAAGTGATTCTCAAGGCAGGGCAACGGCTGCTAACAACAAACGTCAACTTAATGAAAACAAAAAACCGTTCAACTTCCTGTCACTGCAGATTAACACTAACAAAAGCAAAGATCCTGCCTCAGGTTCCCAAAAAAAGGAAAGTGGGGTATCAGCACAATGTAAAGAGTTGTTTGGAGCTTCTCTAAGCAAGGATTTCCTGCAAAATTGTCAAGTGTCTGCTCAAGAAGATGGAAGGGGAGAACAAGCAATGGATAGTAGCCAGGTATTTACATGGCCTATAAAGTCTACAAAATATTGACTCTTAATTTTTAGTGCTTCTTTCTAAATTTCTTAAAACTATAAATCTTTATTGGAAATACTTAACTTCCTGCTCTTCTGAAACTTGAAGAAAATGTGAAACCAAACTTAATCATCTACTGTTCTTCAGAAATCTGCTTGTTGGTAACAGAAGTAATTTTCATTTTGGAGGTTGTTTCCCTTTTATATGGTTCCAGAAAATGCTCTCACAGTTCACTATTTTCCTGTGTTGATGAGCTCAGTTGTGTTTTAGCCTATGTTGACCAGAAGCCCTGTGCTTCAGCCTTGCAACTTCCTGCATGCATAAATCTATCCTTATAAAAGCTGTTGACTTTTAACCACTTATGAAAGAGTGCTCATAGGAGTGAAAGTACTAATATGTCCCTCTCTCATTACTCCTTTGCTGTTGCTGTCACCGTGTCTTGTGCATTGAATACGTTGCAGTTGTAGCTGAATGCATTCAGTAACTTCAGTGTCTTTGCAGATTGTGAGCAGACTAGTTCAAATTCGCGACTATATTGCTAAGGCCAGCTCCATGCGGGATGATCTTGTAGAGAAAAATGAAAGATCGGCCAATGTTGAGCGTTTATCTCACCTTATAGATGACCTTAAAGAGCAGGAGAAATCCTATCTGAAATTTTTGCAAAAGATGCTTGTAAGTTTGAGAACATAATGTATTTGTTTCTACACTGTAAGCTTTTTTTAGGAGTTGACCATTTATGTTTTGGTGGTGCTACTGAGGGTGTTGATTTTGGTATGTAGTACCATCCATAATTCATTTCTACTGCCCCCTTATATAGCTTTTGATTTGTGCCAATGAAATATTTCAGGCTAGAGAAAATGAGGAGGATGATGTTCGGACTATAGATTCAGCTGTGGGATCTGGTTCTGTAGGTGAGAGCACATCGCTAAACATTGATGTGCAGTCTGAGGCTTCAGATACCACGGTAAGCTGCCTTTAGTAATTAAGGTGCTAGAAATGAAGGCTTTATTTTGGTTTTTTCATGGGTCTTATGGTAGTGTCATAATTTGCAGTTCAATTAAAAAATAGTAACTCCCCACACAGTCTGTTTGGGAGGTGTCCATGCATGTGTGGGTTTATTTTTTTAATATGAGAAAAAAAGTGATGATTCTGTCACAACAAAAATTTAAATAATCTTTTAAATCTTTATTCTTTCTTCAAAGTACAATTAAGGATTAAATGTGTACTTTGGCAGAGAATTCACAGACTTGATGTAGGAAGAAATACCTTTCTATACAATTTTTCATCTTTAGGTTTGTTTCTGTTAGTGGGGAAAATTTTTGGGTGTTGGGTGAGGGGAGGGTTAGAAATGTATCATTAGTGGGCCATTATCCAAGCATCTTTCTAGTGATATGATAGAAATATTGACCTAATACAGAAGTTTCTCTGATTTTTCGGAAAGATGGGCACCTTTTTAGAAAATGTGTTCTGAATTTAGTGCTGAGATAAACAGTCAATCTTCCTTTCTGTTTATGAAAGCGTGTTTTTTTAAACATGGTAAACATTTCTTGTAGTAGATACAAAAGCATTTTAATAACTTAAATTTTGTGTCTTCCATTCTATTACACTAAGGAAAAGTACCAGGGTGCTCTTTCTGGCCAGTTAGCACACTGAATGTCCTATGGATAAGGCGAGTTTACCTGCTTGGAAATAAAACAGTTAAAACATTAAGAAGCTTTTGTAATTATTTTTAGCTTTATAAGAACTCTTTCTATCTCTGTAAAGAAATAAAATTATAGATGTGAAAGATGCACTTTTAACTTAAAAAAAATAAAATTTGGAAAATGCAGAAAAAGATGGGTATGTTTTTAAAGAATTATCCATGTAAATTTGCATTTGTCTTAGTATTTGCAAAATTTGCACTTTAATTTTTTGTTTGGCTCTTAATTTTGCACCTAAGCTCTTTTTACATGCAGCTTGAATATTTTACATGCAGAGTGTGTACTTCTGGTCGTATAACATTGATTGCTATATGGAGCTTTATTGTTATGCAAATTCTAAGAAAACTAAAAACGTCTTCACCCTTTAGACGTTATTGGGTATTAGTTTTCATTATTTGACAAGATAAAGTGGGTAGGTTTGTAACTTAGAAATGCATGCTAAGTTGGAGCACATTTTCAAAATCTAACATACTAAACTATTCAATATAGGAGGTATCTTTTAGTTTGAGCTGTCGGCCCCGCATTGAGGACAAACTAGGGAATTCAGCTTCACAGGAGCAGGTTACAGACATTGATGTTACACCAAGCCCTAAAGGGAAAAGTGAGAGAGCTGCTCTGAATGGCAGGGAAATATGGCCTTGTGGGATTAATAGCCAGGATCATGGATTGCTTTCAAAGGTACACTTCAAAATGTTACTTTAGCCTCAAATAGGGTTTATACAGGCTAGTCTTCCCTGTCCCCCCATCTACCTTATTAATTGCTTCAAACGTATTTGTTACTTACAGGGAATGTTCCCACTGGATTGCTTGTCTGTATCCAGCTGTCTTTTCGCTGAATTAATTTTTTTTGCTAGAGTATTTTTTCTTTGAATAGAGATGTTTCACAACTTTTTCTTCTGAACTGTTAGCACTGATGTAACTGTACAGCAGATGCTGTGATTTTATGTAGATGATCCTTCTAGTTTTGTTATTCCATTCTTGGGAAAACATACTGTAAATGAGAGTTTCAGACGCTTGTCATGGTTACACTAATAGTCTGCCAATGCACATTTAAACGAATACCAAATACAGAAAATAAATTAGAAATTAGTAGCCTTAACTTGTTCCAGAAATGTTTTTGTGTAGCTGTTTATATAAATATTTGGCTGGAAGAGGGAAGACTTTCAAGAAGCGCAGTGTCTAAAACTTTTTTTTTACACCGATTATGAGCTTTTCTATAGCATTGTCCTTCCTATAACTTAATTTTTAAAAAGTCTTAAATTCAATCACTTTTTTTCCCCTTAAATAAAAGGCTTAAATGTTTTGTCAAGCTTACTAGTCTAAATGTAGAACTAAGTTTGAAAAACTTAATGCAATTTTCATGAACTTAAGCAAATCTGGTACTTTAGATAAAGCCTGGATTATTTAATAGCTGAGTGAGACTGAGACTCATACCCTTTTTCCCTTCCTTCCCCTTGTTCCTTCCTGTGTTGATTTCAGTGTGTGATCTATTTTGACTCTAGTCTGCTGTTTATATGAAAGGTGAAAGTTTAACAGGAATGATCAGTGTCAGTTGCAATGCATCTTTTAGTAACACTTTAAGGAGTTTAGAATTCTGGATGTTTTCAACTTTTTCTGCTGGAAAGTTCAGCATTCCTTGGTACCCAGAACTAGTTAATAAGATGCCTGCTTCTATTCTGACATTTGATGCAGAGCATTTGGACTGAATTTTCTACTTTAGAAACTTAGTGCTGTGTGGACAGAAGATTATGCTTTCAAGTTAGTAGTGTTCCTTGTAAATGCTTGCTATTTTCCATTATTTCATCTGCAAGGTACAATAATCCAACTTCAGACAGGATCGGGATCTTAACTGTGGATGCCTCATTAAAATACTTAATTTGAGTAAAAGTTTTGATGCAAATCTCCAGGTCCTAATTAGCATAGGATGCGGAAATAACTGAGTTTTAATATATTTTAACTACTCAGCATGCTTTCATTCTTTCAGAACTATTTCAAACTACTGTTTGAAAACAATGTAGAGAGGATTCTGTGCATGTTTTTGTTACAAAATTGATTTACCTAAACCTGGCGTATTCTAGTATCGATACCATAAATACAGCACACAGAACTAAACACATTATAGGTTAGGAAAGAGTTACTGCCTAAAACTGCCTAAAACATTCTGCTGAAAATTTAGATATTTTAGGCCAGTAAATCAGTTGAGATCTTGTGTTTTATATAGCTCCATGATACAATGCCTTATCTTGCTTACCTTTACTAGTCTTAAAGGTTAATGCACTCTGTTATGATTTAAAAGACAGAGAGAGGCTTGGGTTAGTCTTTGGGTCACATTAGGGCAGCTGACTGGCTTTGTAAAGAAAACTTAAACCCTCAGGAGCTATAAGCACATCTTGGTGCTACAGGCTTCTTCCTATTGGATGTCTAAATTTTTTTTAAAAATAAAGGACTACCAGAAAGGTGAAGCTGTTTCATTTTTACTTTTTGCCATTAACCAGGCTGTTCATTTATATGCGAGTTGTGCTTGCTTTGACACTTCTTTTACTTACACTCAACAGATAAATGGTTGTGGTTATGGTAATGTTGTTCCATCTCTTGCAGGCCAGAGATCCTCAACAGGAAGCTAAAGAGGAGTTGGAAAACTTGAAGAAGCAGCATGATTTATTGAAAAGGATGCTACAACAGCAGGAGCAATTGAAGGCTCTTCAAGGAAGACAGGCAGCTCTTCTTGCTTTGCAGCATAAAGCAGAGCAAGCCATTGCTGTCCTGGATGATTCTGGTATGTGGAACGATGGTGTCTCTTACATCGTGTTAGCATGCTGACCGAATGATTAAAGCTGGAATTGTGAAATATGCAAAAAAGGCTTTTTTTTACTGCAAAGCCTCTATTTCTAAAAAGAGTTGACAATGTAGCATTATAAAATGATGTGACATTTAAAAACCCAGAGCTGATTACTGTGATTTACCTGTGAAATCCTAAAAGCATGGGTTTTTCTCCTAAGAATTGGTCTGCCACCTCAGATTAAAAGCTTGCCTCTCATCTCCGTCATTGTGTACTAGGCCTTTGGAGAAAAGAATCAGAGTGGGCATACAACTCCCCCTTTCTCCCCCTTTCTGCATCCGTCTGGATATAGGCAGTTGGTAGTTTGAGTTTTCGTTTGCTTTTTCATGAATTTTTTTTATTTCGTTGACTGGTTGCTGGAGAGTTTATTCAATAAAAGAAAGGAGGGAGTTGCTAAAGCAGTTAGGTAAGAAACTAGAACTCTGAAATTCTATGGCATGTAAATTGGGGGCATGATTCTGATAAGAGAGCACCATCATTATGTTATAACCTTCAGTTTAAAAGCTTCTACTAATTCCTCTTCATATATTGCCAATTTTTCAAAATTATATTTGGAATGGAGATGGCTTCTTGATATCTGACCAAGCAGAGTTGTTTTCTCAAGAGCTCAGTCTTCAAAGGGAGGCAGTTGTCTTTGTTTTGTCAGCTGTTGACATGAGAATTTTCTTTTGTTTGTTGGAAATTCATCCTTTTCCCCCATCCTTTTTGGGGTTTTTTTGGATGGGCTGCAATTATGTATGCAGTTGTAGGGAATGACATTTTTGCACTGACCAAGTTTAGACTGAGTCTGTGTTACTGTTCCATGACTCTTTCCCATACGAGTTGCCATTACACTTGATTAAAGAGTATATGGGATAGTAGTTCTTTATTACAGTTAGTTTTCGGACTTAAAGTATCTTAATTTGTGAAATAAGGCTCTGGTTTCTACATTTTTACAAAACCTTCTTTTTTTTAAGGTCCCTTTTTCTGATAAGCTCCTGTTCCTGTTCTGCTGTTCTTGATTTGATGGACTCTAGGAAATAAGGTGTAACTGCTTAAAAAACCTCTAGATTTTAGTGTAGGAGGAGAAGCAGAGAAGTTTGTAGGTGGTGAGATTTTAGAAAGCTGTCATAGAAGCAAGAGAAGCAAGTGCCTTTGGAAGATATTTCCTTGTTTCTTAAGTGGTTTTCAGTAGTTGCTTTGTTTCAGTAGTAGTTTTGTTCTGTCTACAGTGATAGACTTGTGATGGAATCTGCTTTCTCTGCTTTCCTCAAAAATACAAAGCTCTGTCTTGAGAAGTGGGTAGATGAATTAGTGGGTAGTGGGTAGAAAATCGGATTGCTTATGATAAATGAAAACTTTTTTTTATTATTATTTGGAGTAGGGATTTTTCTTTGGCTTTTTTCACATTTCTACTTATGTCACTCTTAATAACAATTTCTTCCTGCTGTTTGTGTTGACTGACTTAAAGATGTGGTATGTGCCAGAACTGTAGGGTAGAAAATGTTAAGATTCAAATTCAACTTCTGGCAAAATAAATGTTTTCAAAATTTGAAAACAGTGAAACTTTACTATGCATGTAATGAAGTCATGATCTCTAGGGAAAATAAATAATGTTTGTGCTTGATTTTTCTTATGAACTGTTGGTTTGTATTTGGGGGAGAAAGGCAGAATTATTTGCGTCTTTCAAGTGCCACTTGCATATTTAGTACTGTTTGAATTTTAACTTTAAGGCAGGGGAAAAAAGCTTTCTTTTAAATTTATTTCTCTCATAAAGCTTTTTGAAGGACAGACCTCCAAGACTCCGTTTGCAGATGTAAAGATTGTAACTTATACCAGTATGAAAGCTTGGTGTCCTGTTAATTCATTATTTTGAGAAAGTGAGATTACCTGCACTGTTCTTAGTTTAGCTATACTAAATAATTGCAGTTTTATTTCTAGTAAGTTTCTATCAGCCTTAGACAAATTGGTTGCTTTCATTTTTCTCTGACCTTTTTAGCAAAACACAGAACAAGCTTAAAGTCCTTTTGTACAGTCCTTTACAAAGCAGCTCTGAGTTGTCTTGTTAGTATTTTTGTAGCAGAAGTCATCTTTCAAGAGTAAAGCTGGTGGAAAGGACACCAAATTAAAAATATGTGCTGTATTTTAGAGGGTTAGTGTATTGATGTTCTTGTTAAACCACACATTTTTATTAAAATAGCCTTTATTTCATTGCTGTGGAAAAGTATTTATATTTTCCCCTTTTTCCGTATGCCCAGTTGTAACAGAAACTACAGGTAGTGTTTCAGGAGTAAGTCTTACATCAGAACTGAATGAAGAATTGAATGACTTAATTCAACGCTTTCACAACCAACTTCATGATTCTCAGGTCAGTCCTGAGATTGCACTATATAAATTTTGCCATTATCAGTTTTTATTCTATTTAACAATGCAGTTAAATGTTTGTCTTGCTCATCTGTGTGTATTTGCTAGTGAAGTTATCAGAGTTCCCCCCAAACTTGAAAACTCAGCAAGCTTAAAAATTCTTAAGGGTTGCTAGTTGACTGATTTATGCTTTATGTGTCATGGACTTCCATGAAAGTCTAGAGAAGTAGTTTCTTTATTGCAATTTAATTAACTCGGTATATAATTGGGATATGATTAGAGTGTTTTCAGTATATTTCCCTTTATAATGTTCTTTGCTTTGGTGTTGATTCTGGCGTTGAGTATAGAAGGCCCATAAGAGAGCTTTTTGTTTCTTACAATTTATTTACCTTTTTTTGTAGTACTCTGAATAAAATGGAATTACTCTTTTTAGACACAGTCTGTGCCTGACAATAGAAGGCAAGCAGAAAGTCTTTCACTTACCAGAGAGATTTCACAAAGCAGAAACTCTTCAATGTCTGAACACCAATCAGATGAGAAGGCACAGCTTTTTAACAAGATGCGAATGTTGCAGGGTAAAAAGCAAAAAATGGACAAGCTATTAGGAGAACTTCATACGCTTCGTGACCAACATCTAAATAACTCTTCCTGTAAGTCCGTATAGGCAGAATTGTATTTTTTTCAAGAAGACAATGTTTTTAATGTTCATGTTTGTAATGTTGTCTTTCAGCGTGCAATTGGTTATTGAAATGCTGATGATAAACGCTGTGCTGGGGCAATATTAATGTAAATCGTTTTTAATGCTGTGTAAGTTTCTGTCTCAACAAAGAACTCTACAAGTAAGGATGATGAGTGTCTATTAGCACTTTGGTTTATAACATCAAAGTTGACTGATGTAAGGATGTGATGGGGTTTTTTTTCTTCAACGCTTTTCTGTGACACATCTGGCTTGTGAAAAGTACCATATGAATTTGAGCTTTGTGTGTTTTTATCGCAGTACATCTGCATTTGTGTACTCAGCACTTGATGTTTTAGTAGCTTTGAAAAGTATACTTTTCAAGTTCTGTGTTGCCTAGTGTGTAACTCTGAAGCTTCTTGTAGCTTGTTAGCTGCTCTCCTAGGCCAGATAGACACAACAAAGCTTCTGTGAGCTTGCCATTCAAGGACACTCAGACTGTCCTAGGCCCAAAAGGTGTAAGCTAGAGCCCCTAGAGAGGTGGAGAAATTGAAGAAATCACATAAGTAGCTAAAGTTTTAATTGGTGAATTTATGTTGATATGCAAATGGACCAAACCTATAAAAGTGTGAAGAACTCGTGACTTGTCGTCCATCTTGGGGTCCATTTCGGAAGTAGCCTCTGGCTCCCCAGGGTGTACCTTTGAAGGCCTTTCAAATAAATACCTGCCTTTATTCCCTTACTCTTGTCTAGTCTCTGTTTCTAGGTAGCCACCCAAGGTATCATTATGGCAATATGGCTTTTCTCCCTCTCTGTCAAAAAAACACATGAAAATGTGTTCTCCTGGCAGACACTGCAATCACAGACCATTCTAGGGGGTCTTACCCTCTGGACTAGAGCTTTGGTGTGTTCTTTTAATAGCTTTGTGCTCTCCTTATCGATGCAGACCTACTTGCTGCTTTCGATCTCTGTTTCTAGCAGTGCATTTGTACTGGTGAATTTTGTCCTGTAGCCGGAAACTTCTGAGGGCTGATCACAGCATATTCTGGTTAGCATTGAGAAATGAGGCCTTGAGAAGGACATGCTGATTTAATAGTTATGTTGCTATACCCCAGTTTTTCTGTATGTATTTAATGCATATAATATGAACATACTTGGATATGATTTCATGTAGCTGGAAGAAGCAAATATCTAATTTGTTTTTCAGCATATGGACAAAAGGGCTCAGCAGAGGTGAAAAATTTGCTAGGGTTTTTCTTTTGATCAAAATTTTTAAATGTTAAGTTTTTATTAAAAAGCAGTGCAGACTTAAGTAAACCCTTAAAAGAACTCTGTGGGCAGATTCACAGCATGAAAGCTTCTACTTCTGATATTTGATAAAGCTAAAAGGGGCTAACTGAAATCTTGTTTACAAAAACTACCTTATTATTCACTGCCTATTGACGTTGCATGCAACGAAACTAAAGAAAAAAGCTTTTGTTTTTCTAAGGAAAGAAGTTATTAACTGCTGTTGTGTATGTTGGTAGTATTTTCTGTTGTTATTTTAATATAATTCAGTTAAGCAGATTCCTTATTACAAATTGTTCACATAAGCTCTGTTTCTTTTCCGTAGTTTTTCCTGCGTCAAGTTCTCCTCAAAGGAGTATTGATCAAAGAAGTACAACTTCAGCTGCTTCTGGTCCTATAGGCATAGTAACTGTTGTCAATGGTGAATCAAATAGTCTGGCATCTGCTCCCTATCCTCCTGATTCCCTGGTTTCTCAAAATGAGAGTGAAGAGGATGAAAATCTAAATCCAACAGAAAAGCTTCAGTAAAAGTTCTTTAATTTTTTTTTCACAATTTGCTGTAGTAATTTGGAGTGCTGCTTTTTTAATAAGTTCTCTGTTAAGTAACTATTTCAATTTTTTAATCTACCTAGTTTCGTAATACAGACTACTTAGTAAACAGTCTAATACAGTTAACTGAATTCAGAGCTTCAAGTGGAAAGTTCTTATAGCTGGGCAACTGGCACTAAACTCTGGCAGTAAGAACTTTAAAGTACAAATACTATTTTTAACTCTACATAGATTGGATTAATATGGCAAAACAGATTAAACACTCCTTTTTCCTCCTCAGGAAGCTAAATGAGGTTCGTAAGAGGCTGAATGAGTTACGCGAGTTAGTTCACTACTATGAGCAGACATCTGATATGATGACAGATGCTGTGAATGAAAACACTAAGGAGGAGGAAGAAACAGAAGAATCAGAAAGTGATTCCGAACATGAGGAGCCACAGCCTGTTACAAATATTAGGTTGTTGTATTTTTTGTCATCCATAGTCTTGGTAGCTGAGTTGTTGCTTCAACAAACCTGCAATACATTATTTCAGTCAACCAGAAATAATTTAAATCTGTACTTATTACATTAACAAAATTACATTTTTTAAAATTTGAAGTAACTGTTACACAGATGTTTAATAATCATCTAGTCCCTGGTGTCTTATTTATTTAGATTAGCTTCAGCATTTAGAAAATCGCTGTAAGACTTCAAAAATCTGTAATTCCTTTGGGTTTAAGCACTGAATTATGTGTATGGAATTTCACTGTAAGATTACAGTCCTAGACTAGAGAATTTGAGTAGAAAATCCCTTCTGTTTACAGAGGCATTTACGGCTATAGTCTGGCAACTCTGTGCATTGAGGATCTTCACTCTGCAGAAATGAACAGTCACTTACCTATGCATCATATAAAGCTTTTGTAACATAGGCATATACCTGTAAGGCCTAATGTGTTGTTGCAGATCTAGCAGGGGATAATTTAAAGCTGCTTTGATTGTTTTAAAAAAAGTAATCTGTTGGAGAGATGAATATTGAAAAGCTCCAGTGTCTGGATTGATTTTATATGGGGTTGGAGTTTGTTTGTTTGTGGGTTTTGGTTTTTTTGGGGGGGTGGTCAGGACATCCATTCCTAAAAAAGCTAGGTAGAAAAAGGCTTAAGTAAAATTGTATCCATACCAGTTTTTAAAAAGTTAACATGAGTAATTTATTTTACCCTAGAAACCCTCAAGGAATCAGTAGTTGGAGTGAAATAAATAGCAACTCAAACGTACAGTGTGGAACTAATAACAGAGATGGAAGACATCTTAATACAGACTGTGAAATAAACAACCGATCTGCTGCTAATATAAGGACTCTAAAAATGTCTTCTGCTTTAGGTATGTTCTAAAATCTTCTAATAATTTTACTTCTTAGTGCCGATAACTCTGATAGCTGTGCAGAATTTGGGAAAATGTTGTTTGATGAGCAAAATATTCAAGAGCGTGATCATTAAGCTAATATTTTTCTAATGTCCAGTAATTACAGTGAACTTCAGAAGTTCAATAATGTGTCTTTGGTACTGTTTTGTTTCATCCTTTCCCTGTTTCCAGACTGTCATAATAGGGAGAATGACAAACACCTCGATCTACCCCAAGGTGAAGATGATGAAGTGGAAGAAGATAGAGTTAGTGAAGATTCCATATCTAGTCACAGAAGCAGCCTGGGTGATGTTGCTGGAGATGCCGAGTTTGAGCAGAAGATCAATAGGCTTATAGCTGCAAAACAGAAGCTTAGACAGTTACAAAACCTTGCTGCTATGGTGCAGGTATTTTATAAATATAAACTTGTGCACAAAAATCTAGCATTCATTATTTTGTGTAATGTGTAACTCCTAATAGGAAAAAACGCTGCTTAATGCAACATTTAAAATGCTTGTTTTTAGGCTAGGGAAAAGGAGATACTGTTTGATTTTTCTGAACTCAAAGATCAGTGCTACTTCTGAAGTTCAATTCAGGGATTTTCTGGGAGGACACTAGCCTAAGAGAACAGTGTCCTTAGTATTTAACTTTAGCACTGGATTACAAAATACAAAGCAAGAAGTAGATCAGTATTATTTTTTTAAATATTCGAAGTTTTTAAGATTATAGTGAACATTCAGCACTTTTAGGTTTTTGAGCCCTGGGTTTTGCGACATTGTTCAAACAATGAAGAATGTTTTTCATTAAAATCTTTGGTGTTGCAGCATGTTTGACTTGCAGTGTTTTGGTTTGGGGGCAGTGGTTTTTATTTATTTCAAGAGTTTTGAGGCCCAGCTATAAATTGGAAGTGTTTTTAATTCAGAATATCTTACGCTAATTTAGTGATGATAGAAGCACAATTTCATGAATCCAATGTCCCTTCAGAATGCTCACATTTGAGCACCATCTAATGTAGTATCTGCATGCTGAATACACACAGCTGTATCAGAAATGAAAAGGCTTTATGTGAGACCTTTAAAAGCAAGCTCAGTTGGAACCTATGTTTTACAAAAGCAACAGTATAAAAGCAATATTGTCATTTCAAGATCATACTCCTATCAAAAATTTCTCAGCATCTAGATCAATGTTGTTATCATCACTATAGAGATGCTAACTGTGTAGTGGTATAAATTAAAATTAGAGATGATTCAGCAGCTTCATTAATAAATAACCTAATCCATGGCATATCTTCAATCTTCCTGTTTCCAAGGCTTGTTAGGTGTATGTACTCAGCAAAGATACAGTAGGTTTGTGAGCTGTGTCATTCTTGGTCACCGGTGATCTCTCCTGTTCAGCAAAGTCTTTATGAAGAATGATCACATTGGAAACCAAAAGCAGCAGTGGCTACAGCTTTCATATTTTCAATTTAGGAACTGAAAATACAGAAATCATGAAAAAAATAAAAGCAGAATAGAGAACCAATAGGACTGCCTCCAAAATATTTTAGATTTAACTTTCAAGAGTAGTTTTGTTATTATTTTAAGTTGTTAATAATAATACTTAACTTCACTGACTGCGTAAATAAGCAGTCTTGTTCACCTCAGTCTCTCTGTTCCTCCTTCCACCTCCCCTGTTGTTTTTTCATATACTTGTATGTTTCTGTTCACTGAGTCACAGGCAAGTGGTTTATGCTTCCAGAATGAGACAAATTATTTGCATTTATAGTGGAAGTTTCAGTAGTTGAGCTAAATAACTTTAAATTCTCTCATTAACTCAATTTATCTTAAAGTCATGATGCCGTGGTGATAACAACTTCTCAGTTCTTGATCTGTACTAAAGATAAAGCTATTCAGACTGATTAGTTTTGAAAAAATCAAAGCAGACAAACTTGACAAACTAGATTTGTTACTCTTTTGTTTTTGTATTGACTTGGAAGTAGTCTCACTGCCTTTCTGACATCCTTTTAGGATGATGATCCAGAACCCCAAGGAACAATTGCAAATGCATCTAATATTGGTGACTTGTTGGGTGAGATGGAAGAGACAAAGCAACAACCAAACAATGTCCGAGCTAGTTCCAACAAGTTAAAAAAAGATGTGCGACTAAACGAAAAAGCAAGGTAAGCCTTTGTCAAAGGATGGTAGAACCATGCTTTAGGCAACTTCTTGCCAAGTAACGCATGGATACCTTATTTACACAGAGAGAAGTTCTATGAAGCTAAACTTCAGCAGCAGCAATGGGAGCTTAAGCAGTTACAAGAAGAAAGAAGAAAACTGATTGAAATCCAGGAAAAAATTCAAGTGTTACAGAAAGCTTGTCCTGACCTTCAAGTAGGTAGAATGTATTTCTTTGCTGCCTTAAGGTGTTGAGCAACAAAACATAAAATATCTTGTTCACCATTGTTTCCCTATGAAAATTGGGAAAAACCTCAAATTGGTAATACTTGTATACTGTAAGCAGGTGGACTTCTAAACCTAGAGTTCTGCTTATGTCATTCACTTCTCAGTGGTTCTTGCTCAGTGGTTGCTGTATCATGCTCCTAATGTCACTGTAGTTTGTCTTCAAAAGCCTTGATATAGTCATCAAAGATACAGAACCTTCTGTCTTATTTTTAGCCTGAAATTTGTCTGTCCATACTGGTCAGTCACTGCTTCTTTACTTCTCTTACTAGTCATTTGCTGGTATTTTGGAACCATGCTGTGTCTTGTAAGCATGATCAACACTTCGTTGCATTTTAACTTAACTCTACAGGGCTTTACTGTTTCTCATTCTCTTTGACGATTAACTTCTTTCTGTGAAGTGAGCAGTTAATTATCAATACTGTGCATCTAGAACATTATGTAATAATACATAAATTAAGTTTTGTTGATTCCTAGGTAAGTTTTGAAATAAATATTTAGCCTTGATTCAAAAATCCTTTTCCCATGATACTGATTTTCTGACCTCATAAAGCTTTCACTGTGTTGGGTTTTAACTGCAGGTAAGTTTTAGAAAGCTAATATACTCTGTTTTGCCATTTTGCTTCCTCTTTCAGTTGTCAGCTGGCCTGGGTAACTGCCCAGCAAATAGACAGACTTCACAAGCAACTTCAACTCCAGCCATGAATGAGTGTAACACAGCTGGCAAGCCTTTGTTTGAGTGTGGTGAATCTGTACCAGTAGGCAATGAGGTATTTCATACTTGATATACAGTGACTTAAAAAGGGTTTAAAAAGGAGAAGTTTCAGGTGGCTTGGACACATTTTTAAGTAGTTAGCCTGGGGAGTGGAGTAGTAGCTATTTTAACAAAGCATGTATAAATTCTTTGTTTCATTTCTGGAAAGAAGGAAATACTGACTTGAATTGGCAACACATTTTCCTCCAAATATAGCACTTGTTGCCAAATATTAATGTGTAAGTTGAATTAATTTTGAATTTTTACCGTGAACATTTAATAGTGTATACTGTAGGCAGGCCATCTGTGGAGAAAATGATGAAAGTATTTGTTGAAATCTGGTTTATCTTTGCATCTTCTTTCACCCTTTCCCCTGAAAGTGTCTTTAATAATGATCTGGATAGTGCTTATTCTTCCCGGAAATTATGCTAGCATTATATTCTCATTCTTCCCTTTTACTGCAAACAGTTATGGTCTGAGATGAGACGACATGAGATTTTAAGAGAAGAATTGCGACAGAGAAGAAAGCAACTTGAAGCTTTAATGGCTGAAGATCAGAGAAGGAGAGAGCTTGCAGAAACAATATCTACTGTTGCTGCATCTGTTAAAAGTGAAGGATCAGAAGCTCAGTGTACTCCACAGCAGAGCAGGACTGAAAAGTAAGAGCGCAAGTTATTCTGTATTAATCAATGAGTGCTTCTGTTGGTTAGTGGGATGTCAGTGTTGGGGCAGTTTCCTGTGTTCATCTGAGCACTAAATGTGATGAAGCACTGAACGTGATGATTTAACAGAGCAATTAATTTCTTGACTTGTGAAGTGACTGTTACTTAGCAACTTGCTAGTTTTATGGGTTTTCCCAGCATATTTAGTCTCTCCTGTTCTACCAATGGGGGAAAAAATCACCTAAGGAGAAGAAAATACACGGAAAATGCCAAATGTTCAGAGTAATTTTTTTTCATCTTTACCCCATTTATAACATAGTAAAGTAATACATTTCCGAAACAGAAAGTAATTTCATTTATCTCTCCCAGTATTAGAAGTAGAATACAAGCATGCATTGCTGAGAATCACGGAATCAACTGGGTTGGAAAAGACCTTGAAGATCGAGTCCAACCTATGACCTGACACCACCTTGCCGTCTAGACTATGGCACTGAGTGCCACATCCAGTCTTTTCTTAAACAGCTCCAGGGATGGTGACTCCACCACCTCCCTGGGCAGCCCATTCCAATGCCCAATCACTCCATGAAGAACTTCTTCCTAATGTTCAGCCTAAACCTCCCCTGGCTCAGCTTAAGACTGTCCTCATGTCCTGTCGCTGGTTGCTTGGGAGAAGAGGCCAACTCCCACCTGGCTGCACTCTTCTTTCAGGCAGTTGTAGAGAGCGATAAGGTCTCCCCCTAAACCTCCTTTTCTCCAGGCTAAACAACCCCAACTCCCTCAGCCACTCCTCACAGGACTTGTGTTCCAGACCCTTCACCAGCCTTGTTGCCTGTCTCTGGACATGCTCCATCATCTCAATATCCTTCCTAAATTGAGGAGCCCCAGAACTGGACACAGCACTCAAGGTGCGGCCTAACCTGTGCCAAGTACAGGGGAAGAATGACTTCCCTGGTCTTGCTGGCCACATTATTGCTGATACAGGCCAGGATGCTATTGGCTTTCTTGGCCATGTGCGCATACTGCAGGCTCATGTTCAGAATGGTTTCGTTCTTTTTGTTACAAATTGATGAATTGCTGATAGACTTACCATTGTCAACAGATGTTTTAATAATTCATCATAAACTTGAAAAAAAAAAAATACTCTTTTTTCAAACACGCCTCTTCTCCCTGACCCTGCGATGTTCAGTAGGACAGTGGCTACCTGGGGAGGTTCTACCCAGTGTGCTCTAGAGGAAGAAAATGGAGATGAAGATGGGTATCTCTCTGATGGAGTTGGTCAGGCAGAAGAAGAGGAAGAAGACGCATCAAGTTTGAATGACAGTTTCTCTGTTTATCCCAATAACAACGTACCAGAAAATGCCTATTTTGTTAAAGAGAACAAAGACAGGTTAGTAGCATTACTTGCTGATCTAATGCTTGTCTGAGTGTATTTGGAAGAGGGTGGAAGAAGCATTGCATTAACTGCAAAGCATCCTCACAGCAAAGGAAAATTTCTTTCTGCTTGTTAGGGAGCTGTGTGTAGTGACAGTTTCTTGTCCGAGTCTTTGAAGCTGCGATGCATAGGACTGATTTGGTGATTTCTTCTGTTTTCAGTCTTATTAAAACCCTGTCATTGAACTCTCCAGTTGTGTGGCAAGTGGCTCCTGATATTCTCATTTATTTTTAATCAGCTTAAAAGATAAGCAGTCTGAACTTTTTACTGTGATATAGACCAGTCTTTTCAAAACTAGTAGTTCAGAGAATTAAACTAACTCTGAAATTTTTCCTTCTAAATTGCTGGCTTCTGTAGTTGTGAAAGCTATTTCTTAATTATTGTGAATAATTTTAACTCTTGTTTACCTGACTGACTTCCTTAATAACCTTTGTGTGATTAAATGAAAATGCCATGTTAAAAATAATGTATGTATCTGCAGTTATTTCTTATGGTTTTGATACCAAAATAATTTTAGTAGACAGTGGGCTAATCAGGGGCTGGCCCTGTTAATGTATTATGTTGGTGGTGTCTATTTTCATTGAGTGCATATTATATAGCAGTAATGGGAAATACTGAAAACAAGACCCAGAAGCATCCTTAGCCCTTCTTTTTTGGCAGTAATAGTCAGGTGGGAGGCTCTTATTTTCCATTTGTTTAGGATAATGTTGGATTGACAAAATGGCATGTGTGGTTAGCTGGCCTGTGCCATATGAGTTGCTGATGTACAACTTAAAACATAATTTGAATAATGGTAGTATCATTAGTTGTTTGAATTGTCTGATTTTGTCCTCATTCTTCAATTTTTCCCAACCCAGGTGGAAAAATTGCCGTCCTCTTTCAGCAGATGGGAATTATCGTCCAGTGTCTAAGGCCAGGCAACAGCAAAACATAAGTATGCGGCGTCAGGAAAATTTTCGGTGGATGTCTGAGCTTTCATATGTGGAAGAAAAGGAACAGTGGCAAGAGCAGATCAATCAGTTGAAGAAACAGCATGAATTTAGTGTCAGCATTTGTCAAACTTTGATGCAGGATCAGCAGGTAGATATGAAGAATAGTTATTTTGCTGTTCTTACTTGCCTTTTATTCTCTTTCTAACTCTTTCTATCAATAGCTTCTGGTTTTTGTAATTTGGTTACTGTTATGTATTTTGTTTCCACAGACTCTCTCTTGCCTTCTACAGACTTTGCTTACAGGCCCTTACAGTATGATGCCCAATAACGTTGCATCCTCGCAAATACATCTCATTATGCATCAGTTAAACCAGTGTTACACTCAACTGACTTGGCAGCAGAATAATGTCCAAAGGTGTGTTGATAGTATTCGTGTTTAATTGTGGAGTTTGAAATGCTTCAGTAACAGGAACATGGTTATGTGAATAAAAGATTACAGATAATGGTTAAATATGAGACCGTTGAACTTCTGAGTTGATTATGAGCTTTTGAAATTGTATGCAGCATTTCTGTTTTTTTTTTTTCCCACCACCTCTTTAACACCTTAGAAAGTACTTTTCTAGTAATCTTCATTGAAGAGAACCAAAAATTGACAGAAATCTGCTTCAATAGTTATTTTTGAATATGCTTCTGTGTCTGTACTCTTCACTAGACTACCTGGCAAGATTCTGGATTCTAATGGTAATAGACAGCAAAAAAGTTTTGTCCTTTCTTAGTGTTTTCAGTTAGAATTTATGCTCCTTACATTCCATTTGGATGTACTACATTTGCCTTCTGAACAATGATCATTTTTGAATAAAGATGTAATAGTCATTTTAATTCATTGCATGAAAGTTCAAGCTCTGCATCACTGTTTTGTATTTGGTAGGTAGTATATAGGTGCTGTCCTCTTATGCAATTTTTAAAATTAATTTTAACCTCGGTTCTGTAAATACTTTTTATATTTGATTGTTTCTGTTGAACTTCTCAGCTTGCTTATTTGTTTAGTATCTAGTCAATTTTTTGCTGTTCTTGTGAGGATGTTTAACCTGTGTATACATGACCACTAATACAGAGCAGTTGATTTTAAACCAACTCAGGATTAAATACAAGTAATTTTTGTCTTGAGATTTTTTTATTACCTAAATAGAGCAGTTCTTTACACACATTACATGGTGTAGGTGAAATAATATGCAGCTAAAATTACTTGAGTATAAATTTACAGTTTTTCCCCATGAAATTTTTTTTCTCAAGTCATTGTTTTTTCTTATTTTCAAGGTTGAAACAAATGTTAAGTGATCTTATGCGGCAACAAGAACAACAGTGTCAAGAGAAACCATCAAGAAAGGAGAGAGGCAGTAATGCACCACCACCTCCATCTCCTGTTTTCTGTCCATTCAACTTCCCTCCACAACCTGTGAACCTCTTTAGTGTTCCAGGATTTACTAATTTTTCTTCCTTTGCTCCAGGTGAGTATTACTATAGGTGTGAGAAGTAATATGAATTTCAAAAATTTACATTTCCTCACTTAATTAAAATTGTAATGTGAACTTGATGAAACTGTCACTTTTCCTTTATATTGAAATGGTCTTAAGCAGAAGTTTACTATTTATTGCTGAATAATTGTATATTTTTACTTCAGTATGGAGAGCAAGACTCTCTCAGTATGAAGTTATACTTGAAAATACTCATTCCATGAAATTAAGGTTTTAAATGTTCTTCATCCAACATGTGAAAAGCAATGTTTGAAGCTTTTACATACCTTCAGCAATCATTTCATAGTTGAAATCGTATTCTAAGTGAGTCATGTAATTGGAAGGTGGTACTTGGTAATTATTTCTGTTTTTCTTAGAACCTCAAACACTCATGTTTGTTCTAAATGCCTGTAAATGAAGCATGTTAACCAGTTCTTGTTCCCATCAGAGTTATACAGTAACTGTTGACTTGGATACGTATTCCTAATCTCTTTCTCAAATCTATTTTTGCTGTTGAATTTGAAAGGAAAAGAATGTAGGTATTTTACTGTATAATTCAAAGTAAACAAAACTGTCTTAATATATTTCAGTCTTTTTAGGAAACCAGGAGATAGGCATAGACCTAGATTAGAGCTTTCAAATTGCAGAGTCTGTTTTCTGCTTGAGAACATTTTTTAAATTACACAGAACCTGCCCAAAAGAATAGTTACATTCAGTTTGCCACTTCCATGAAAATTCTGATGTTAAAATTTAAGTATTATGGATCTGTGACTTCTTTGACTCTATGAGTACTTGAACCAGTGGAATTTCTTGTCAGTTTGTGGGTGGTTGAAGTATTGATAAGGTCTTCAGGCAGACAGAATTTTTTTTGGAACTGTTGTTATTTTTACTTTCACTTTTAGGAGCTCTTTATTGGGGCTTCTTGAAGCACCTTCAACTCCACTGATGGAATTGCAGTATCCAGTAGTGCTTGAAACCTGCACTTAAGATAAATTCTGATTGTTTACAGTGCCTTCAGGATGAAAATAGTTCTTGCTTACTTCCCCACTGTATTTTTGCTTCATAATTTCATGCTGCCGCACAGTATGTCTTGAATTTGAATTTTTTTACACAAATAAATGAGGCAGGATCTTCTGACTCTCTTGTTTACTTTGTAGGTATTAACTATAACCCACTGTTCCCATCTGGTTTTGGAGATTTTGCACAGAATATTTCTCCACACAGCAGTGAGCAACAGGAACAACATCCTCTAGATCACAATACTTCTGGGAAAACTGAGTATATGGCATTCCCCAAACCCTTTGAAAGCAGTTCCTCTAATGGAGCAGAAAAACAAAGGTATTTAATGTCAAAGTGCAGCTCTCCTTTAATAATTTTTCCTTCCTCTCCTTGCTTTTTTGGGGCTTGTGGGAATTCACAATTCATTGAGGAAATTTATTGTCGTAGAATTACAATATGAGCTGTACTTTTGTAGCTTCCAGTTTAGTTTTTTTTTTTTCAGTAGTGTTCCACTTTTCTATAGATTAATTAATGTATCATTTCATGAATAAACATTTTAAAATCAAATGTAGTCTTGGAGTGGTTTTGTAGCACTTCTTGTAAATGGAGGAAGATTTTGTTTCTGTGAGGTTGTTTTGAAACTGAGTTGCTTGAATAACTAGAGGATATAATTTCAGTGAATGCTTATTTTTTTGTGCTACTGTAGATTGTACTGAATGTTGCTTTAAGGAATGTTTTGTCCTGTGGTACTATTTGAGCGCAGCAGTAGCTGCATAAATACATTCCTGTTGAAACCAGCAATAGATGGGAAGTTCTTCTATTTTCCATTTGGAAGGTTTTTCTAGAATTATTTACTTTTCAATATTCATTTGATGTCTTAAGTAACAATGGCAGATAAATTGCATTGCGGATAAACTGTTTACCTGGTAATACATGATGTTTCTATTTGAGAGAGTAGGTTATGATATATTGAGATTGATCTGTGGGTCTTTTTTTTTTCTGACAGAAGGAATCATAGACAACCTGAAGAGGAATTGGAAAAAAGATCAACTTGGCTTAATGATAGCCAAGAAATGAAAAAAGATGATCAGTCTCAGCTGAAAGCAGGTTTTGCAGTTTCAGTACAAAACATTGCTTCTGGTCATAAAAATCAGTCTGATATGAGCCGGAGAAGAGAGTTTGATGAAGAGTCTTTGGAGAGTTTCAGTAGCATGCCTGATCCAATAGACCCAACTACTGTGACGAAGACCTTTAGATCCAGAAAAGCATCAGCGCAAGCAAGCCTGGCATCAAAAGATAAAACGCCCAAATCAAAGAATAAAAGGAAGACTTCTTCTCAGCTAAAAGGCAGAATTAAAAATACTGGTAGGTTGTAAAGTAATCTTGGATACCATGGCAAACTTGGATTGAATTATAATCGTTACATTCCACAGAATTTACTCTCCATAAATGGTACCTATATTAGTGAAAATAAGTTATTGAAATGAGTTCATTTTATATAGTACAACTGCATAAAGCTTTTTAGTATTTCAGTAAATAGAAAGTAAATAACCTATTGAGATACCATGATTTAGAAGAATCATGGATGCAGGCAGATATATGCAGATTTGAAATAACAAGGAGAATCTTTTCTTTGTCTTCATGTTCAAACTGGATTTTTTGCTGAAAAATATGCTTAATTAAAATTCTGAATTCTGAGAAGAGAGGGATAGTACTAGTTAGTATAGTAGTACTATTGGGGTTGCTGAGGATTTTAGTACTACTGTATGGCTTCAGTGTACAGAGGAGGATTTTAGGCTAGGAAACATCATTAGTATTTTGCATCTTTAAGAGTGCTCTTGAACAAATTTTTTAAAGTAATAAAACGTTTTGTAGGCTGTTTCTTTATTTCTTCCTTGTAATTTCCTTCCATTAGGTTATGAAAGTGCAAGTGCTTCTAGTGTGTGTGAACCCTGCAAGAACAATAAAAGCAGACACTCTGATGACGTGGTTCATGCAAAGGTGTTCAGCAAAAGGAATCAGGAACAATTGGAAAAAATAATTAAATACAGTAGATCTACAGAAATGTCTTCCGGTACTCTTTTCTAAGTTTCTAATTATTTTGTGAACTTCTGAGTAAGGGACCTTAGTTGTTAGTGTGTTATTTAAACACAGTGCATTTTGACAGGAAGACAGTACTGTGTAATTAGCATGTGGATTTTGCATTTTAATTTCTAAGGATGCTGTAAAAGTTGGATATTAATTGCTTTTGGGTGTTTTCTGTATATTAAGTACTTGATTAAAGTAATTTAGAAAACTGTTACTGTACAACAAGCAAAAATGTAGCCAGTCTCACCCATTTGTTGGTGATTTTATGGAAAGTAACTGCAAAACTGATGAAACTTTGCTTAGTGTTTAAACTACATCCTGTACTGCATACATGTCTTCTTCCTAGTCGTGCTTAAATGAGCTCCATCAAGTATCATTCAAATTCAGTCTTACAACATCACATAAACCCTTACATTTTTGCCATCTGCACTGCTTTTCTTGTATCTAGATCATAAAAATTCCCTCTTCTGTGTCTTTTTTGGTTCTGCCAGTATTTCTGTTTTGTTTGAGAGATGCAGAAATTTTATTTGTTGTAGCACAATATAAAGCTTTGCCAGCATAGCTGTGTCCGCACTAAGAGCTGTTTATTAGTGTACATAATAAACTTCACTGGTCAAGTTCTCATTCTCACAATAAGCAGCTCTGATGTGGTTTGGATAACTAAGCAGTCTTCCTCCTGCGGTTTTGTATAGACCCTGTCTTTATTTCTGGTGCGCATTTTTGTGTTTATCACTGTCTATCCCCACTTTCCTACAGCGCATGCTAGGAGAATTCTGCAGCAGTCTAACAGAAATGCATGCATTGAAGCGCCAGGTAATGCATTCACTGCTTAGCTTCAACAATATCCTATTACTTTTTTTTTTTCTTCTCTTACCTTTGGTCCTATAACTCAACTGTTTAGCAGATGTTCAAGATCAGTGCTATTGCAGCACCTTCTCTATAACCAAGACCAGAGAAGTAAATTTGCATGAAATGCAGTGTTACAAACTACTTTGAATTACAGTTGTGGAGAATGTATTTACCACGTTCTTGATTAGTAACGGTTACAAATAGAAAATACAGAGATAGATACTACATCAAAAAACTAATTTCAGTAGGCATTTTTAGGATGTTTAAAAACTGCTATTACATATTAGTAATGGGGGAGGGAAGCAATTTGTGGTAACTTTTTAAAGGTTGAAAAAGCTGGCCTGTACTTAAAAAAATTGGTAAACTATTTGCAGATAATCAAATTGCACAGTAATGTTTGCTGTATTGCTAATAACTTCATTAACTTGAATACTAACAAATACACATCTGTTAAACTGAGATTTCCAAATTTAACTATGTTTCCATTCAGCACTTTCCAAATTATGTATGTAATAATTTAATTGTTGTGATGCAAGGGTAATCCTTAATTTTCAAATAAATGGGAGATTTATTAGGGAACACATTGTCTTCTCATACATATGTAATAGGGTTTAAGGGTAGGAAGTTTTATGTGAACTTGGTAGTGATACTAGACGCGTATGAGAACGTAGCATTTATGTTCAGGAAGGAGTGGCTATCTTGAGTTCAGTCTAAAGCTTTCTTAATGCTGCTTGTGTTGCGGAAGTGTGGACTACTTGCATTATATAAAAACTTGAGACCTTTGACTATCTTGCTTGAAATGTCTTAAAACTCCATTTTCAGTGTTGAATACCTATTCTGAATGCGTCATTGTGGTGTGTGCAATATTCTCTTTTATAAAGAATACTTTCTAAAGGTATTGTTCAGAAGTGTAAAGAAAATTATTTTTATGATTGCTCTATATTGTATTTCATATATTAAAGATTGCGTAAGGTGTAATTTAAGAACGTTTGCCCTTCAGGAAATCAGTAAGCTTTATGAAAGCAGCTATATAAGGGAATCTGCAGTGATTGAGACATAATTCATATGCCTGTAATTTGCATATCTGATAGGCAGTTGTCTTTCAAATGGATACTTGTCAAGGGCTTAACAAGTTCCTTTTTTTTTTCTCTACAGAAACTGGTAGTGATCTTTCTATGTTTGAAGCTTTGCGAGACACCATTTATTCTGAAGTGGCAACTCTTATTTCTCAAAATGAGTCTCGTCCCCACTTTCTTATCGAACTTTTCCATGAGCTTCAGCTGCTAAATACAGATTATCTGAGGCAAAGGGCTCTATATGCTTTACAGGTATGCACAGAATTTTTGATTTTGTATATGAATCAAGCAAACTTTAGATCCTTTTTTACAGCATAGATTATCTTTTCCAGGATATAGTGACCAGACATATATCTGAGAAAAATGAAAAAGGGAAGTCTGCAAAATCACTGAATTCTGCAACATGGGTGGCATCAAATTCTGAACTCACTCCCAGTGAAAGCCTTGCCTCTACAGATGATGTAAGTTTTCAAATTCAGAAGCTACTGACAGCTTTTCCTGTATTTCAGTTTGCACACGTGCATGCTTGTCTACTGAAATATTCATACTAGGGAATGAATTTCGCTAAAATTAGTATCGACTTACACAGACTTTTCTAGCGACTAGTGGCAAGATAATCAATGCAAAAGTGATAAAATACGGTAGGATTCTTGGTACTGCAAATGAATGATGTGTCAGGGATGAATGGAACATGGACAGGGATGTAGATCGGAAGCTGATACATTCAGAAAGAGCCAAAATCCTCTTCTGAGTAAGGTCAGGCCAAGTACTGATCACAAGATTCTCCAAAACTTTTTGCTTTTATGTGTTTAAGAAATCGCTGACACCTCTGTACAGTTTCTTACATGTTTTGTACTTGAAGTATTTGAAGCAAGTGTGGTAGATTCACCTAATGGATTTATATCCTGAAAGTGGGGTTTTTCTCCAGTCAGGCAGTCTGGTGATAAGTCCTGATACCACATCATGTCACTGAAAAGAATTGCTGGCTTGTTCACACATCTGAGAGAGTATGGTGTGTTCCTTCTTTGTATTCAGTTGTCTGGTATTTTTTAGGAAACTTTTGGCAAAAACTTTTCTACAGAAGCATGTCAAGATTGTGAACAACGTGATGCAGACAATGGGAGTACTATGTCTACATCTTCAAATTTTGAACCCTTTGCTACTGATGACCTTGGTGAGAATGATGTGACTTAGTGTTTTAAGTGTTCCTCCCTCCCTCCCAAAATGCCTGCAATTGTCTGCACTTTAGTACACTGTTATTTGCCTTTTAGCATGTAGTCACATGTTTTGTAAGACAAAACATAAATAAATTAGCTAATTGTGAAACACTTTGAGTTTGTCAAAGTATGTAATAAAATATTATAACTAGTTATGTGTAGAGTTCAAAAGTTGTGGCCTTGAATTCATTTTTATCGTTGTTTATTTGTCTATCAATTGAAAACTTTTTATATAGATTAAAAAGTGTTTTTATTCTAAATATAGGCAACACAGTGATTCACTTAGATAAAGCTTTGTCTTGGATGAGGGAATATGAGCGTATGAAAGTTGAAGCTGAAAGTACCCTTGACTCTGAGGGCTGCTCTAGTAATTTTCAGGGTGCTTCTACTACTAAATTAGAAGGTATGCACATATACACATATTTTACTTAGTTTTAGAAAATAATTATGATAACTATCAAGCTAAATTGCTTTCCTCTTTATTTATATTGAAAACTTAGCGAAGTCTGAAAGGATATTTACATACTTAAGGAAATAATTTTTTTTTAAAAAAGTATGTTTTTGAAAGTGGTATTTCTTTAATAGTAATGTTGAATGTTAAATGTACTGCTTTTTTTTTTTCTTTTTTTTTTAATTAAAATGAGGTCCAGGTACTGGTGAATGTCAGTCTGTGCTGCAGTCAGGTGATGTTTCTGCAGTTCCATGTCCTCGTATAGATACTCAACAGCTTGACCGGCAGATTAAAGCAATTATGAAAGAGGTCATTCCTTTTCTGAAGGTAAGGGCTCTTTATATTATGGTGTGAGGTAGAAGAATAAGAAAAGGACTTTTATAATTGCACAGAAGAACCTTATTTAAAATTTAAACTTGCCTCTTAGAAACAGTTGCCAATGAACACGTGTTCAGTTGCAGACTCTGCTGAAGATGAAGTAAGAATTAAATGTTCCCACAGAAAGATTCTGTGTAGTTTTAACAGGAGAAATAAATGGTGAGGTTTCTAGATTTCATAGGCCTGGTGGCCTTGACATCAGAAAGACTAGAGGTTGCTTGCTTTGGCACTGACAAAATTTAATACAGAAATGTTTGAGAATGAACTTCTGAAATATTTGCTGCCTTTTAGCAGACAGAACTGAGATCACTAATTAAAACTGTTACATATACAATAACAGGGTATTTTTGAAGAACACCTCTGAGTAGTTGATTATTAGCATTATTTTCTCCTGTTTACAAATATCTTTAAAGTTGTTTTCACTTGTAGTCTGTGACTACAGAGAAGAAGTGTACTTCTTTAAAGATGTAGAAATAGTCACAGTTCCTCCTTTGCAAGGTTGGAGAGCAGAAAAGATTGGAGTTGTAAGATGCTTAAGCCATCTCTCTGTTCCCTTTTGCAGTATGCACAGTGTATAAGCTTGGGTTTGTCTAATAAGGTATTTGGTTGAAACTAAGTTTAAAAACTGTATATTGCTGACATGCCAGTCACAGTGCCTGAAGACTTGTGTTTTGTTTGCAATTTTAAGGCTGCATATAACAGTAGATATCTTAATATACACTTTAATACACTTGTGTACACAGCCACAATATATGAAACGTCTTAGTTTGGCCAAACATTATAAGATGCCAAGTACTCATGTATTGGAAGACTGAGATAAATCTTTGTGCGTCGTGACCAACCAGTCATTAATGAAGTATGGTGTTTGTGAGATCGATTAGGACCTTTTTGTGGTGTGCTGTTCCTTCAGTGGACAGGTGTTTTTTTAATAAATTAATTTCTGTATTTGCGTCGATGGCTAATTTTTCTTTTGCAGTGCTAACAAAGCTCATTCTGTGATACTTGTGTAGGAACACATGGATGAAGTATGCTCTTCTCAATTACTGACATCAGTAAGACGTATGGTCTTAACTCTTACGCAACAGAATGATGAAAGTAAAGAATTTGTGAAGTTCTTTCATAAGCAGCTTGGCAGTATACTTCAGGTTAGTAGTTTTTCAGCACTGTTTTGCAACACTCAAGTTGGCTAATGAGCAACAGATAAACAAACCAGCTTCTCTGAAGTTGTATTTTAGACCTTGAATAGCATAGCTGCTGTTCTCCCTCAGCTTTGATACGGTGATGAGGTATTACCTTGTTCCTAAACTGATGGTTTACTGCACACAGAACATCTTTTCTGTCACAGCCAGGTAGTGAGATGTGTATCTCTGGCCTGTGGCTGTCCTTAAGGAGAGCTCTGGTGATGCTTTTCATGGATATCTTGTGTAAATTACTGAAAATCAGTAGTATGCACTTTTTCTTTCTTCTTTTTTTTTCCTACAAGCGTGGAGTTTAAATCATGAGCTTATTAAGTTCTGTGTTATGTGACTAGAGATTCCGTGTAAAATCTGTTTAAGATGCTAAAACGTTTTTAAAAAATATGAGCTATTATATACATAACTAATTTTGAGTTATTAGAAATATGAAAAATACTTAGTCTTTAAAGCTTGAAAGCCTGTTTCAGAAACTGAAGAATTATTTCTCTTCACAGGATTCACTGGCAAAATTTGCTGGTAGAAAATTAAAAGATTGTGGGGAGGATCTTCTTGTGGAGATCTCTGAAGTGTTATTTAATGAATTAGCCTTTTTTAAACTCATGCAAGACTTGGACAACAACAGTATTTCTGTAAAGCAGAGATGTAAACGAAAAATAGAAACTACTGAAGTAATGCAGTCTTACGCTAAAGAGGTTTGTTTTATTTTATTTTTGAAAAATGTAGCTTTTTTGAGATTGCTAAATATGTATTTTCTAAACTAATTTGATTACCTTATTTCATGCCTTATATATGTTTATTTATTTATATTACTGGTTATTGCTGTGTAATCACAGTATTGCTTGTGTAGGAGTGTGAACTAGTTTTCCTCAGTAAGGGCAAGTCCTGTGTTACAAATGAGTATCTGTTACAGATATCTAATTGTATAGACTTTGTTCATAATTCAGAGGAAGTGTTTTAATGGTTATATGTGAACATAGGAAGGAATAGACAAGTGTTAAAATAGTGGTAACATCTGGGGTAATTGAGTTGTTGTGATTTCACCCCAGTAGGCAGCTGAGCCTCACACAGCCACTCAGTTCCCTCTGTGGGATGGGGAGACAATCAGAAGGGTAAAACGAGAAAGCTCCTGGGTCAAGATAAAGACAGTTGAATTGGTAAAGCAAAAGCCACACATGCAAGCAGAGCAAAACAAGGAGTTCGTTCACCACTTCCCATGGGCAGGCAGGTGTTCAGCCACCTCTAGGAGAGGGGGGCTCCATCACATCTAATGGTTACTTGGGATGTCAAACTTGGGATCATCACTTTGGATCTCCCCCCCTCCCTCGCTCTTTGCCCAGCTTTATGCGCTGATACGATGCCGTGTGGTGTGGAGCATCCCTTGGGTCAGTGAGGATCGTCTTCCCCGGGCTGTGTCCTCTTCCAAGTGCTGTGCACTCTCAGACCCCTTGCTTTTGGGGTGGGTTAAGGAGCAGAAAAGGTCTTGACTCTGTGGAATGCTGTTTGGCAGTAATGAAAACATCGCTGTGCTATCAACGCTGTGTTCAGGACAAATTGAAAACACAGCCTCGTACTATCTACTGTGAAGAAATTTAACTCTGTCCCAGTCTATGGGTTTTGCATGGCCCCACTACACCCAGCTAAATATTTTGACATATGGGAGGTCCCAGTTCATTATCTCTTTTAAGTTTGCCTGCCGGTTTCCTTGCAGTAGCTTGGTTAGGCATCATCTTGAACAAATTGGAGTAAGTCCTCTGAAGTTGTCATAAAGTTGGTTTGTTGGCATATGCAGAAAGAGTCACTTTCTGGACTTGGTGTGTAAAATATATATAAAGTTTTCAGAAATATTTGAGACTGCAGGACATACTCTTGCTCTAAAAAGCAAGTTTTGACTAGGTTTCACAACATTGACATTATTAATTTTAGAATTGCTTTTATTGGGAGCATCACTACTTTTTTGTAAGTTATATGATCTGTTTACAAAACAAACAATAAACCAGATCATGTTCATGTATTTATGATTTCAGTGTCCTTTCAGCTTTCTTGTGGAAACACAAATACCAAACCAAACACTTAATTCATTTTTAATGTCAATAGAAGATATTTTTTGAACCTGTCATCTATAAAGCCCCACAAGTATTTTTAGGTATACCATCAGCTGTATTTCAAGATAATTCAATTTAGATATATCAATAGCATGGCTAGTATGAGGGAGACTGTAGAGTGCCTCGTCAAGATGCCAGAGGAACACTCTGAATGCAGAAAGAGTTGAACATGACTTCCTGTTTTGTCTGAAGTTGCCCATTGGGCCTTTTTTACATAAAGAGTTGGTTTATACCTGCTATGAGAAAGCATGGAGCCAGCTTAGATTCAGCATTTCTTCTCTCCTGGAAGACAGAGAATTAGGGTTGAGGTCAGAGTTTGCCTCGTTGCTGTGGCAGAGGTTCAGAGATGGGCAGGAAGTGGTAGGTCCTGGTTACTTTGTACAGACCTGCACAATTATCTCTATATGGTCTTGTCACAGTGCTCAGCTCTGGAATCCTGATGCAGGCATATTTGATCTTGCTTGATTTTCTGGCTCCCTTGAGTCCAGTAAAGTAACTGCTGAAAAACACAACTCTTTGTCTTGATCAGAGTTAGAATCATAGAATGGTTTGGGTTGGAAAGTACCTTAAAGATCATCTAGGTTCAACCCCCCTGCCATGATGTATCTAATTCTATATGCTAAATATGATTCAATCACGGACTGTAGGATTAGCACAGTATAAACATAATTGTTTAAATAAAAAGGGTTAGCACAGGTTTTTTTTAATGCTTTGCAGCTCTGAAGTGTTGAAGACATCTGTGTGTGCAAAAGTCCCTGTGGCTTACTGCTGTTTTAAGATAGCAGTTCTTAGTAAGATTAGCATTTCAGCCTGGCTTTCATGAAGCCCTAGTTTGATTCAGTATTTACAAGTTATTTCAGTTTAGAATTGAAGACAGTTTGTGCTTCTTCTAGGCAAAAAAAGGTCTCCAGGTGGATGTTTGTTCATCTGTTGAAGATGTCGATGAGGACAAAGTATGTGTATGCCTTTCAATTGTCTCTATTCCTCAGATAATTTTGTAGCTTAGTCTTACTGTTGTCTGTCATAGGAATCAAGTATCTGTAAGCAGCCCATTTTCCAAGCTTTAGAAATTTATTAATCTCCTTCCTGTTATTTTCAATGATTTACTTTATCAAAGTAACAAAGTAAATTATAATTTCTGTTTCTAAGGACAGCTTTACTATTTTTAGCACTTAACATTTTCTTTTTTAGTGGTATAGAATAAGTTGGTTTACTTTTCATCTTAGGGAGAAGGTAGATGTTCTGAACTGGGACGTGTGGTATTTGAGGTCTCAGAGTCCAAGCCTGCCTGTGCTCTGAGTATGAAATGTTAGTGCTCAGAATTTGTCCCTTTTCAAATTTGTTTTGAAAACCGTTTATATCATTGTTTGGGGAAATGTGTTGTGTATGAAGTTTTGTATGGTCTGCTGGAATGTTCAGCTTTCTCCAGCCAGTGATACAGATATATATACACCAAGTTGAATGTTGATTGCATTCCTAAATGGACATAGGTATAGGTGTAGGCATGTATTGGAGTAGAGTCAGTGCTTTCTTCTAGGGCTTAGAGCTTCTGTCACATGTCACACTGCTTTGGAAGTAAAAGTGGGGAGCTGTATACCACTTGCTGTGGTTGCTGTAGTAGAGTCCTTTCAAGATTTGGAGCCAAACTCAGGGCTTTACTTGAGGTATAGGAAGAGCAGAATTTTCTCATGCAGCATGTTTAGCAAATCATTCTGCAGAGATATTGAGGAGATAATGCTAAAGAAATGAGAACCTGCAGTTAGGAATATTTTTATTCCTCATTTAGTAGGAGCAGGGAAGTTGCTGTAAGGTAATAATGCGGGTGTGTCTGTCGTCTTGATGATGACAAATCTAATTTGAAGAATTTTTTTACCCTATCGTGCTGATCAATGTCAACCTTTTCAGATAATGAAATACTCAGGAGGTCCTTGAAAGCTGTGTCTGAACAGTGCATGATCTCTTACAGGAAGTTCTGATGCTCTGTTTTAGGAGTATTGTTCTGCTGTATTCATTTCAAGGCCTTAAGGACTACTTAAACTGATTTTTAGTAGATACTTATTTACTTTTGAGAAACAAAAATTACTCCTTTATGCAGAAATCTTAGCTTAGTCTTTAGATAAGCATGAAATTGCACAGTATTCCATGTTTTCCTAGGACAAGGATGAGACTGAAACTGCTAAACAAGTACCGGACTCAGAAATGTGTGCAGGTAATGGAGTGCCTGAAAGTATTAGGTCTGATGCATCTGATCAAGAGGAAGATGAGGAAAGTGAAAGCGGTCCAGTGGCAATAAGTAAGGCACTTTTATGTAGTTCATTATTCAGTGCTTTCACTGTAGTTTTGACCAGCTAATTTTACATCAGGATTTGCATGAAGTAGTGCTGTGTAACACCTTCTCTCACAGATTTTATAGTCAGTCCTTTGTCAGTGAAAGTTTTGCTGTACTGTATTTCCTAGTGTTATGTCAAGGGTTAAATTAGAGGAGCTCATTTTTTTCATAATCAGTAGGTTTGTAAAAATATATTGGAATATATGAAGATTCATGAAGTTAAATATCCTGTCTTGGCCTAACTTGAAGTTTCTCAGCCTTTAACCTGAATGATGTAAAAGCTGTGGAAATTTTATGCAGTTTTGCATTTAAATAATGTGGCTTTTTAAAATGTGCTTTTACTTTAAAGTAAAGCTTGCATATATTTATTAATTTTTTTGTCCTGTGTTTTGTCTTACACCAACTACTTCTGGCTTGGATTCCTTTACCATTTACATTCTTTGCACCAACTTGTTTAATAACTTTGACATTTCACACCAACACACGGGTGTTTGTTCATAATATAGCTGATGTTAAGCATACGGATCTTTGAAAGTTAAGTTGTTACTGTATTTTAATCTTAAAGAATGTTTTGAAGTAAGGGGTATAACTGATCATTGCAGTAAGTTCCCCAACAGGATTTGGCAATTCAGAGGTGGTTTTACATTGATTCGCCTTTAGGTTTATCAAAAGCAGAAACCCAAGCTCTGACTAACTATGGCAGTGGAGAAGATGAGAATGAAGATGAAGAAATAGAATTTGAGGAAGGACCTGTTGATGTGCAAACATCACTACAAGCCAACAGTGAAACAACTGAAAATGAACAGGTACCGCCAAAATTGTAAAACAATAAAAACAATTTTTTACAATAAAATTGTAAAACAATTGTAAAACAAATAGAACAAACCTATGCCAGTGCACAGCTTTTCAGTACATATTTATATGTACCTCAGTTTTTCTTGTTGCACTGTTTTCATACTTCTGAAAGTAAAAGAATAATACAAGAAATTGCATGATACCAGTAGCTGCTACATGCAAAATGTAGCATTCCTCACTTGAGTTTATTACAGCTGATGCCAGAGTGGATGGATTGACAAGAGACAAAGCTAATGCTTACATCTGCTGTGAGAGAGAAAAAATGTTAAGTTGCAAGTGAGAAGTTAAACTTTCAAAAAAGCACCATTTTAAACCTTTAGTTCTTTCTCTGTGTTTGCTGAGATCAAGTTCTAATCGGGAGTCATTCACTCTTGTATTCTAGCATATCTTTTGTTTATCTTTCCTCCCTTATCATGTGAGGATATTATTTCTGGGACGATGGTTAAATGTTATTGGGTATGATTGTCATTTCACTGTTAGTTTTCTTAAAAACATTTAAATGTGTGTGACCTGGTTTTGGAGAATTGTCAGTTCTTTACATATTAAATAAGATGGACAGTCTCTTGAAACTTTGGTTTGCTCAGCAGGTATTAACATTAGGCAAGGATGTAATTGGAACATTGTACTTTAAAGGCTAAACCAGTAGATCTTTTAAGTTAAACCAAAGAGTTTACCTGGGAACTACTGCAGTGAAAATGTTCAGATAAAACATGTGTATCCGTGTTAATGGTTTTGTAAACTTTCTGACTAGCTAGCAAATAGGGACTTGATGTCTTTTATTTCAAACTACTGAAAAGCCAAAATCATGGAGCAAGTGTACAGTGTGTTTCTAGTTAGTAAATTAGCCAGTAAGCTATGAAGCTGATCAGTAAAATTTTGTTCTAACTCATTTCTACCTTCCCCAATAGACTTCAAACCAAGAATTGAGCAAGGCGAAAAGCAGTGAGATTTTGTCATCAGAACAAGAATCTGTTAATGTTAAAGGTAAGACCTGTATGCAGTAACTGAGAGACTTAACACTTCCATATGAATTTGCATATTGTGAGAATTATCTTGGACAGTGCCTGTGATACATGTAATAAAGAGAAAGATGATCAAATTTACTGGACTGTCTATTTCATGGAACTGTATCAGTTGCCTGGATATATCTGTGTTGATATTGACACAGCAGACCTTTTGAAGAGAAAACATGGAATAATCTTACTTAGGTAGATGTGGTTTTGATGCTTGACATGAGCAAGAATTTTAGCTGATTGCTGCAGCTCTTGGCACACAACTGTATCAGAATTAACATGTCTGTGTTTTGATGTTTAGATTTATCTAGTATTGTTTTTTCTGTTACTATTTTACTAGTTATTAAAATCACTTTATATTTTAAATTTTTTTCTGTGAGTAATGTTGTAACTGATTAGGAACCAAGAAATTATTTTCCATCAAAAGAAGGGAGCACTGCTGGGTTGTATGAATGTTATTCCTAGTGTAACTGTTGTTACTACATCCTTCCCTGGGTTTTTCTGTTGCAAACACTAGTTTTGTTCTTGGCCTTTTTTTTAGGCTAAAAATCAATATTAGAGTGGCAAAATACTAAGGAACTTTTTTTTCTGTATTATATCTCCTCATACCTAGAATAATTATTTTATAGTAGATCACTTAGTTCTGTTTTTTGTGGGTTTTTTTAAAAAACTTCTGAGTCAGAAATCAAGTCACATACTCTCATGTGATAAATTGCTTATACTTAAGTGTGTAAGAGTATAAATATGATGTTTTACTTCAGTCAGCTTTGTGTTTGCCTGAGAGACTATAATTCACTTTCACTGCTCATTTGTAGCTTTGGATCATAATTTTTAAAAGAATAATAATAATAATCTGGCATTTTTGTGTGTTCGGAATCTTTTACTATCTCTGCCTAGTTAAAATGTAATTCTGTGGTTTTAGGTGAACAAGATGTGGCTTCAATTGTGCCTCATTACCTCAGTGTCATGGAGAATACACCAGCTTTAACAGTCAATACCCCAGAATCCTTTATAACAGCCACTGTGAAAACAGAAGAATCAAGCTCATCTTCAGCAGTGAATGAAACTCAAACACCAGATACCACATGTGCAGAAAACAAATCTGGTGCAAGTTCTGAAAGCTCCATGGCTGGCAGCCCTGATACAGAGTCACCTGTGCTAGTGAATGAATATGTGCGTATATTTCAGTTAAGATATATCCAAGAGAAATGAGAAGTTTTTTTCTATTTCATTGTTATTTCTGGTTTGCAGTCTTGTTTCGTTTCCATCTGCAAATTTGATATGCACATTGGTTTTTTTATGTACTTTAATAGTTTTGGAGTGAAAATAAAACAAAATAGAACTTCTTAAATATCACAATTTTTGTTAACAGGAACCCGGTTCTGGAAATGTGAGTCAAAAATCTGATGAAGATGACTTTGTGAAAGTTGAAGACTTGCCCCTCAAACTTGCTGTGTATTCAGAGGTATTTTGCTATTATTTGTGGTGGTGTTGTTTAGAAGTGCAAACCCTAAATGTCTGTGTTACCCAGCAGTAAGAATTACCCATAATTTTGAGATTTGCTTTTTCTCTTACAAAGGCAGATTTAATGAAGAAAATGGAAACGGAGGCCCAAACCAACAGTTTGTCTGATGAATTACTCGATGGAGGTGGAGCTCAAGATCGGGAGTTAGTAGGAGATGCCCAAACATTGAAAGAACCTGGTAAAGATTATTTTCTATATTCTGCACACAAGTTGGGAAAACACTCTGGAATGCTAGTATTTAAATATCACTGATTGGAGTAAGCAGTTATCATGATGGTGTAAAAATACTGGGTTTTGTAATCATGCATTTGAAAGTGTTGTATTGATATGAAGGGATTTTATTTTGCTGTCCATGTCCCTTCTATATACTTTGTTAGATTCTGTGGCTGATAATGTCATAAAAATTAACATATCTAAAGTGCATATCACAACATAATGGTTTTGAAACTTATTCAAATGCAGTAGTATTTTTGTTTCTTGTTACACAGGCTTGGGTTTAATAATATTGTAAATTATAATTGCTATTATCTGATTTAATAATGCTCAGTATAATTTCCTGACAGACTGCTCAGTGTTTTTTGTGATAGAAACATTCAAGAGACTTTTCAGAATAGTAAATACCTCCTCAGGGAGAAATAAATTATTTTTCATATTAAGTATACCATGAGGTAGAAAAAAGTTCCAGTGTGCTTGACAGGAATAAAATTTTTCACTTTCATTAAATATTTTTTATGCAGATATGAAAACATAATGATAATGAAGGTCAGAGAAAATATTTCCTTTTTTTTACTATAATACTGTGACAAAGTTACAGTATTAAAGACTTCTATTTTATTGTTAGACTTGTAATTCTCCAGTGGAGTGTACAGTAATGGGATATATAAAGGCGTGAACTGGGTATTCTGATAGTAGCAGTTTTCTGCTGGTGTACCTCATTCCAATTCCTCAAACAGTATAAGCTGATGAACCTGCTTTTTTTTTCAATGTGTTGAGTGGCAGCATGGATTTTTTGCAGAACACAGTGTGAAGGAAGGTGCATCTTCCTTCTGTTTTGTTCACTGCCTGTCAGCATTCTGCTTGTCACAGCTATGCCAGCACGAGTCTGTTGTGCCCATTTGGTGGGTCCTGATGCACTGGCCTGCTGTGGGCACAGTCTGACCGAGAATGCTGTGCCACACCAAAGTTGTAGCCAGCTCTAAGCCGTTCTTAACCTGGGTATGGGGGGATGGCTGTAGCTCTTCAAGTAAGCCATGCCTCAAAACGCTTGTGAGGATGTAATAGGAGTTAAAATGTGGTCAGGAGCTGTTTGATGTTTTGTAGATGTTAGACAATGATTTTATTCTTATTTTACAGAAACTTTTGGAGCTCAAAATGCGCAAGAATAACCTGAAGATACCTGCATTTATAACTTCTGTGTATACAAATGCATATGGAAGATCAGCAGTAATTTCCCAGAATTCTGGAAGTGTATAAAAATGTAAAATTTTTAACACACTGCCTCTTAGGATAGGTATGTGATCTTCTGCCTGTGGCAGTTTAAACAGCTGGAACTGAATCCACTTCTGTTCAGTTTTGCTGCACTGTTCTTTTTCTGTCTTAATTTTTTATTGTGACTTGTTTGGTAATTTTAAAATTGTTCAAAATGGTAGTTTTAAATAAAGTTTGGACTTGTCTGTAAATTTTCTCTTTTGAAAAATTTTCTTTGGCTTACACACTGGTATGCTGAGTTTGTTGCTGGAAGTTTTCCTTCTGGTTGGCATGCTTGTAGCAGTTTGTTACTTCTCTTACAAGACACACTGCTAATTTTCCTGGGACAAGAAATTTTCCAAGTTTCTTGCATCTTCTACAAACACAAGGTATAGACACAGTACATACCTACATGTTGCCTTTATAGCCTAGAGTATAGCTGGTCTGTAACAAAAAAGTTCCTGTTCATGGCCTGTGGAATTCCTTTCTCTCAGCACATTTATCTGAGGTGAAATTGAATACCCTGGGTTTGTAGTTAAATGCAGAAACCAGCTGTATTTTTCTGCATTTGCTGAATCCTTTTGATGTTCAAAGGATTAAACCTGTCTGAAAATGTTAGTATCCTTTCACAGGTAACACTTAAAATTGCTGCAATTGAAAGTCTGTAGAATCTGTTCCTAAAGTGTTTGACTTTGTAATGAAATTTAGGAAACTACAATTAAAGTTAATGTTTTTAAAAAACAGTTGAAGTCAGCACTTCCTGGAGTCTCATGGTAAAGGTGAAATTAGAATTACAGAAAAATAGATTGGAAAACTTTGTTCAGTTTTTCAGATCAGAGTTGATAATAACACTAAGTCATAAAACTGAGCTAGAAGTAGCTTATTCAGCAGACCTGCTGCATTATAAAGATCCTGTTTACCTTATCACAAGGCTTTTTTGAAAGTAGTTAAAAAGCACTGGTCATCTTTAATTCAGGATTGTGTTGCTTTTGAGGTTAGTGTGATAATATGGCTCTATATACTGTGGGAGACAGAATAGTGATGGTGAAGCCTACATATGCTTGAAGTTTAAATAAAATGAGAATGTAATTCTTCTGTGATTTTTTTCTAGTTTGTTTGGAGTGTCTCTAGGTTTTATGAATGAATTTTGAAAGGGCAGATATGGTCACATGCGTCTCATGTCCAAGGATGAAGGTAGATTAGCAAAAGGTTTCAAGACTGTTTAGTTACTCTGCAGGCTTTAAACTGGTGCTACTACTGTATGCAGAAAAAAACTTTCCATTTTGAGGACCAAGGAACTATGTTGTGACAAAGGCAAACCTGTGAAACTGAAACAATCAAAGTTTTAATTACTAATTTAGCCCAAGAATCACTGAGCCCTAAAAGAGGACATTTTTAATAAAGTAGAGAGATTATGTGTGCAGATTTAAAACAAGGCTAGTGTATATGTTGAATCATTAAATTCTAAGCTCAAGAGAGAGCATGAGCACACACCATTCCTGAATTCTTGCCCTGGAACAGTGGGCTTAACCCTAGCCTGCAACTGAGCACCAAGGCAGCTGGTTGCTCACTCCCCAACCAGGGGGAGCAGAGAGAAGTGGAGGAGTGAAAACAAAGTAAGTCATAGTTGAAAGAAAGACGGATTAACAGGTAAAGCAAAAGCTACACATGCAAGCAAAGCAAAATGGCAAGCAGGTGTTTGGCCATCTCCAGGAAAACAGGGCTCTGCGAACCATAACAAGGACTTGGGAAAACAAATGCCATTACTCCAACTGTCCCCCGTTCCTTCCTCTTTGAGCTTTATGTGCTGAGCATGATGCCATATGGTGTGGAATAGCCCTTTGGTCAGTGTGGGGCAGCTGTCCTGGTGGTGTCCCCTCCTAACTCTTTGTGCACCCCCAGCCTCCTTGCTGGGGGGATGAGCAGGAAAGTCCTGCACTCTGTGCAAGTGCTGCTCAGCAATAATGAAAACATATCTACGTTACCAATTTTCAGCACAGATTCAAAACACAGCCCCACACCAGCTACTGAAAAGAAAATTACCTCAGTCAAAACCAACAGTATGTGTACATGAAAAATGCATTGAAATGGTATTTTCTTTGGTTATACTTTCTCTCTACCCTTTTATCATGGAAAGGTCAGCAGGGATCGCTGGAGGTCATCTTGCTCCAACAGGGCCTGTTTCCCCAGGTGGCTTTTGAGTATCTTCATGGTGGGAGACCACCATCTCTCTGGGCAACCTGTGCCAGCGCTCAGTCACCCTTACAGTGAAGTGCTTCCTAACATTCAGAGGGAACTCACCACGTGTTTTGCTTTGTGCCTTTCTAGTCTGCTTTCATTACCCCTTCTCAAGTAGTAGAACTGTTGAAGTTAAACTCTCATTTATGCCTAATGCCAGTCCTACTCATGTAGTTCGGTTCAAGTAGAATTTGTTTCTTGCTTTATTAACACTGAGGAGTGTGGGAGTGAGATGGGAGAAGCAAAGTCTTGTGCTTGATACATTGCTTGCTCCCTTACTGATCTGGACCAAAATGAAATGTTACATTTTACTGTCCACTGCTCTTTGCATTGTTCATCACTCAAGACGGTTCTGTAGTTCCCTGAGTACAAAGAATTGGAAAAATTATTCTTAGGATGAAAGTTCAGAGCTGGTTCTCATCTATTCCTTGTGCAATTTAGTAACAGCTCCTCCCTTAGGAGGAGGTTGCTGTGTGACACCTGTCCTTTACTGTTGTATAGTGAGTGACCTAACAAACCAATGGAACACTCGTATGGAATGAAACCAAGTCATACTTGATTTGGACTCATTTTCACTACTGGAAGTAACTTTTACTTCTGGGAGGAAGGTGGAATAATTTATTTCTTGCTATAGATTGCATCACTGCTTTTCAAATGTTACTTTAATCAGATCCAAACCTATCCTGAAACGATTCATGCTCCAAAACTAATTACATCATCCACAAAGTCTAAGCATTACAACAGAAAACACTTGCTGTGGCTGCAGTGATAATTGAACTGTAGTTACCTACTACAGGATTACCATCTTAAGATGCAACTTAAGAGCGAGTTCAAACAAAACTTAACCCTTCAGTGGTAAACTTTGAAGAACATAAATTAGAAGCCTTCATCCATTCCGTACAAGGTTGTGTATTCCTACAGTAGTAGTTACTCAAAGACAGACTGGAACATTTCTTGTCCTATTTTTATATAAGCATCTCTCTCTTCATTTGTCATGAGAGACACAAGCTCTGGATTTTCACTAACTTCACCATATGAACAGGGCCGACCAGCTACCATTAAAATAGGACCCAGAGTTTCCTGTTCCTCCTCTTGCTCAAAGTTGCTGCCTGCTACTTTCATTCCTGCTCCTCTTGAGTGCTTGGCATTCTCCTCAGACTCACTGTTATCACTGTGTGATCCATGTAGTTTGCTTTTGACAACAGGAGCCTGGTCTGTGCTAAATGATGACTTGGATTCATGGATCAGAAGAGTCTTGATGATTTCATTATCAGTGACAGTTTCTTTAACACTTTCTTCAGTTTCTTCAGAAGCATTTACTCCTAATACACAGTATTATACTAAGTGTTAGAGGGATCGGTAGTTTACAGTTACCACAGGCATACATAGGTGATTTTTTCTACTCTGGATCTTTTTTACACACACTAGAATTCTCCTGAAAGTGCAGACATTTCCAAGAGCTTTCCACTGTAAAGATTACCACTAACATTACTGCGTGGCTAAACCCGGAAGTTTCAGGACCTGCTACCTGACCTCCGGCTTTAGGAATATTACTCAATCAGTCTAAAACCTAGATTTTGGAAACTAAGACCTGATAACCACTAACACAGAATTGAAACATTATCTTCTAAACCAAGTGCACTACATTTTCAATGGGAAAGTTGTATTTAAATGCACTAAGGCTGCTTAATGCATTAGCAAATAAATTCAACTTACCAACACTGTTGTTGGTGGCTGTTGCTCCTCCTTCCACAGTACTTTGTGACAGCCAGATAGGTTGCTTTTCAGTTCCTTTTTCTCTTCTTTTCTTCTTGTGCTTTGAGTCTTGGACATCATTAGTTAAGTTTTGGGTGTATGTAAGGCCAAAAGAGGAACTTCTATGTGCCCGTTTTTCAGGGCGGCTGCAGGATTCCAGCATACTTGAGCCCAACTTCGGGTCAAAGCTGAATGAGGTGTCATATTTTGAAGAGGTAGAATTCAGGCAAGAACCCCCCCAGTTCCCATTCAAATAAAACTGAACAACAACCCCAAACAAACCCCCAAAACATGTTTTGTCAGCAGACTAGCTTCAACAAGTGCTCTATATTAAAATAATTTACATTCCCTTTTACCTCATCTCAGAGGCAAGTGGTTCTGAACCACTGATTTTCGCAAGGTCTCTTCAGTAGTGCATCTCTGGATGAAGCACACTGATAGAGAAGCATTACTTTCTCAGAGAAAGGCCTATGAACATTAGCTGAAGGAGTAATCTAGGAAATAAATTACTTTTAAAAGTGTATCAAAAAACTAAAAAGGCATAGCAATAATTTAGGATGCCTTAGATATTACTTCAATAAACAGCACAATGTGCTGAACAAAGCAGAATGGAATACATAGAAGGCTGCGAGTTCAGTATTTCAAAGATTTTACAACTGGAAAGTTGTTGGGGGGGTTTGCATTGATCAGGAGTTTAGGGTTATGTTTATACCTTTCTGATAATTCTGGTATTTCTGTTGGCTGAGGCTCCAGCAAGTCATAGGGCAGCACAATATCCTCAGTCTCACGCAGCAGCACAAAGACAGGCTCCATCTGCTCGTTGAACTTGGCCAGCAAGGTTCGAGCGTCGCGCTTCGGAAGTGCTGAGCCATCTTCCTCTACTTCAGTGTTGCAGTAAGTGCAGCGGAAAGTCTCTGCAACATTTTCCAAAGGGGGAATTCTCATTCACAGAATGCAGAAAGATCAGCAGTACCTTGTTAAGCAGTCTGCAGCCTGGGCAGTTACCCAGACATTCTGGCTTTATCTATTTGTTCTTATTAACAAGGGGAACTCAGTTATACAGGCAAACTTGACACAGACTGGTATTACACACTTGCTAAGAAAGTGAGAAATGTCTCAGGAGAGAAATTTAAGCTGGATGGACATGTACTATCATCAGTTTATTTTTTTCTTCTCCTATCTCATCTTCTCAGTTCTTAATATAAGAAAAAAAATGTATTTTCAAGCATAAGTAGCATCTGGTTTTAGTTGTTCCAGAGTCAGTCAAGGCATATGCTAAAATCCTATATTTATGTCTTCAGGAAAACAAACGAACAAAACTTCAAGCTTATTCAGTGAAAATACAACAGCGGCCTTAATGTTTGCATTTCAGTAACTCGACAGAGTCCTTCCATTTAGAAGAAAGGGATGATTTTGCTAACTGGCAGAATACAAATTTTACCATTAGCATTCCAGGTTAGTCGTATAAAGTTCATTCTGCCTGGCTCTGGCATCCTCTGCAGATCCCATGACCCAGATGTCAGCACAGTAGCTGAGTATTGTATTGCACTACGATGCCATTTTGACTCATTTTGAAAGAATACTCTATTTAGTTATTTTGATTTTAGAGAAGAAAAATCCACAAGCTCTGACAGCACTTCTGCTGTGGATGTGTCATGTTGACCTGGGAGGAGCCTGAACTTCCCAGGCCAGGAGTGACAGAACAGCTCTGGTACTACTGAGCTGCAAGATGCTTATTACAGTAGGTGACTGCAAACAGTTTTACCCATCTTGTCCAGCTCTTCTGTCAGAAGAACTGACCACACAAATGGATTAACTAAGAGATTCGAAACACAGTAAAGCGAGTACTGTGTTCATATTTCCATATGAGGAAGTGAGACTCACAAGACTTGGATGGGTTAAGATTACTCAACCAAGCTCAAAGCAAAGCTGAGGCCTGGAATCTGATTCCCAATGCCAGCTCATATATCCAAGATTATTCCTCCTTTTGCATGGCCTGTTCTATGGAGGCAGCATTTCTCTTACCCTCATCTCCCAGCATCCCCTGTCCCAGACCCTCATCCACCAGCAAGCAAGAAGCTTATTCTAACAAAGAGGCTTTCATTGCAAAGATCGCTTAGGAAACAATTTTGTGCTATCAGGGTTATTCTTTAAGATAACAGCAAATAAGCAATATTAGTAACACACCTGTAAATGCATCAAAGAGCTGATTGACTTCAAGGTCCGTGTAAGTGCTAGAGCAAGATGGACACTTAAAAGAGGATCTGGTAGTTGAATCCCGCTCATCTGCTTCTATTTTCCGACGTACATGATCCAGTTTGTATTTTACCACATCCACCAGCACCTTGTAATTGATGTAATAGTAATTGTGCCTCGTGCTCTTCCTGTTAGGCCCCGTTTCGACTCGCGTCCGCAGCTTCACCAGCTTGTCTGCCTTGAGCGTGTTGAGGACGGTGCGCAGCTGCTTGCGCTCGTACTTGAGCAGCTGTAACAAGTCATCCTCTTTCACGCAGGAGTAGCGGATCAGTACGTCCAGGGCCAGGGAATACTCTACACCGTAGAAACCATGCACTATGTACTTGGCCAGGCGCTTTAGGGCTGCTGGCACCTCACTGGGAACTTTTTGCTCCTCCATCAGGAGTGGAACCACTGTTAGTGGAGAAGTTGCTGTACAACAAACAGAAAGGAGGTGAGCTGCAGTGAACCCTTCTTAGCCCTCACAGGCAGGTATGAAACGTCATTGCTGTACTGCACTTCTGCAAGAGTCTTCACTGAATAGAGGAATGTAAAATCCTTAACCTGCCTTGGGGATGGGGAAGGTATTAATAGGTATCAGAAATTATCTAACCTTGAATTACAATGGCTACACCTAAAATACTCATATCCTCTTGTGTAAAAATCCACAGAGTATATCTAGGAAAACGTGTTACAGAAAGTTCATAATAATGCTCCCTACATAAGGCAGCACATTTAACTTGCATGTCTAGGTCTGCCTGTTTGCGTTCACAGCCAGCCAGGTAAGAGCTGAAGTAAAAGTAAAACCTTCAAAAATAAAACTCAGGACAAGAAATCTTAGTTGAAACAGTACCTCCCTTAGTGGCAAAGCCACAAGAGGCATTTGAGCACCTGTTCACATGCTCCTTGTGGTTTTTCTGCTGCCTGCTGTGGTCAGACAGAGGTTTCGCAAAGCTGGGGCACAGGAGGTTATCTGGCCCTCACTGAGCACAGGGTGTTTGGGGTAGCACATTTTGCCCCTTAGTGCTCTTCTCCCCTGTAGAAGTAGGTCTTCTGGCCATATTCCTAATCCCATTAACTAGAATGTAACTAATTTTAATCAGTCCAACTGTCTTAACCATTTCTTATTTGTAAGAAGGGAGAAGAAAAAAACTTAAGGTATGTTTCAACAAAGCTACATCCCAATTCCCTTCTTTGAGGCATGTTAAAATCCTACAGTAGTATTTGACACTGCAGCCTCTAGCCTGATTGCTCTGCAGTGAGCCATGCAGTGCACAGCCAGAGTGCTGCTGTAGCCACTGGGTCAGGAGCTGGGCTGGTGGAGGATGGCATGTTATGGCACAGTACATCCCAGCCCTGGCACCCACTGCAGAGCATGGTAAAGCTCAAGCCCAGGTAATTGCATGTTGCTGCCAGAGCTTCCAGGGAACCTTTATCAGAAATCCTCGTCAAACAAAACCCACTTGCACAGCCTAGTCCTCGGGTAGGCCATAATTTAATTTGCACTTCACACGGTGCACCTTATGGAACACAAAGACAATGGAAACCTGCTGGTCTGAGTCTGGAAACCCTGAAGGCAATAGCACCACAATGACCTAAATTTCCTACAGAAAAAGTGGGGGAACACTGGAATGGGCTGCCCAGGAAAGAGGCTGAGTCTCTGTACTTCAACAGGACAAGAGCCAGAGCAGACTGACCTGGCTTTGAGAGTAATTTTGCCATGAGCGAGGGTTGGACTAAATGTCCTCCAGATCTTCCTCCTAACCTAAATTCTTCTGTTCCAAGAGAGTTAAATTTCACAACAGTAAGGAGAGAAACTTTGGGAATGTCAGTCTGTTCCTTGACAGTCTTCCTCAGACTAAGAGCAGCATTTCTGTGCGTTTTGACCAAAGCCTCCATGAATAAACACTTAAAAAAAAATTATTAAGATGTTACTCTTTCACTTCTCCTTTGCCTTCATCCTCAAAAGGGGCTTAATGAATTTAATCCACAGAAAAATATGCTGACTTATGCTTCTCTTTCTTCCTCTTTCTGGCCTAATTTTGAACATTTTTCCATACAGTGCTTTATAGTTAGCAGTAAGGAAGGATAGACAGCATCCTCAGCCAGTTCAGAGACGAGGAGCATGGCTTTGAGCTTCCTCAGGGAAGCGCTCTGGAAAGCACTGAACCTTGTCCTTCCACACTGGGCAGAGCCCACAGAATGCAGGCACTGTAGCCTCCAGCACAGGCCCAAAGGAAAGCAGCCATTGTGGAATTCTGTAAGCCAGCCCAGCCCCACTAAGGAGCCCCAGGTGCAGCCCCAGCATCTATACTGGAAGCGGTACCACTCATGTGCACTGGTCTGGGATAACATCTCAGAAAGGGCTAGGGTGCCCTCTGTGTGGGTTAGCGTCCTATGACCTCCAGCTGGACTGTGGCAGTATTAAACAAAAGAACAAAACTGTTTCTTTGTCTAGTTCTTAGCTAATATGTCACCAGAATGCTGACACTTAAAGTACTTGTATTAGGTACAGCTCTCACTACTCTTTTTTCTTACCCTAAGTCAAATACAGAATGAAATTATTTCAAAGGGAGCATGATAAGTAGATAACATAATTAGGGAGGAAGTAGGACCTGACCTGTAAGCATGAGGTTTGCTGACCTATCAGTTCTCTGGATCACTCCTTACCTCAGACTGGCACTGCGTACTTGCATCTCTAAAGCAAGCACTACTTTGAAGTGTTTCTGAGCACCTTGATGTTAAAATTTTGTCAGGTACAGTCTCACAACCATGTAAAATAGTCATGGAAAGAAAAAAACAAAACAACCAAACACACAGAAACCCCACAAACTCCAGAAAAACACAAAAAACCCCACCACATTCATACAACAGAGCTTAACCATCCCCTCTGCCATATCTAGACACATGTTTAAATATCATGAACATATTCTGGGATACAAGTGGGCAGCTTTTTTCAAAAACAAATCTATAGAATGCACTGTCGATTTGCAGGGGAATTTTAAATATGCAAGCCTTTGGTTCAATAGACAAGAAAATGGCTTTCGTTTACAAAAATGACTGAATTTGACCTGAATGAGAGATGTTCATGGAAAACACAAGCCCCTCGAGAAATCTTCGTTTAGGCTACAAAAGAATCAAAATAGTATGTATTTTATAATAAAAACTACTTGAAATAAAAACAGGGGGAAGCTTTTTCTACTGTGCTCTGCAATATTTCAGGTTGTATTTTTCCAGCCCACTCTGAAAAACCTCTCCATCTTTTAATCACCCAACTGAAGTCTCGCAGTTCATGAAAACTACTGATTTTTAAAAGATATTGTGTAGTTTTCAGTTGGCAGGCAGCAGTTCTCTTTTAAGAGGCACTGGAAACCACCCTTACAAGGGAAGGAGCAGGAAGTGTGGTAGCTCCCTGTAGCAAGAAGGGCTTTAAACAGAAATCTGCTCTGCAGCTGAGATACAGTCTGTGTTAAGGAGACAGGTATTTTACCACTCGTGTAGATTTTTTTTTTTTCCCCAGCTGATAGCATGTATGGACAACATATTCTAGAAGTCACAGTTTAACTTCTAACTTCCTCTGCTTTTAAAGTATTTACTTTTAGGAGGGTAGGAGCAACCTTCTCATTACAGTGATTATTGTAAAATTATTCAGTAACTTAGATGGTTTGAGTGGCCCTTCTGCTTACAGTTAATATGGGGCCATCCCCATAAGCACAAACTATGTTTAAGATCCCTTTTTTGCTGTGGGAAACCTACACAGAGTTGCTTGTTGTGCCAGCAGGCAACTATTGAAAGCAGAATTTCAAGTCAAGATGCATCATATAGAGCAAGTTCTGCAAGGTTTCTCTGAAGCCAGTTGCTTAATTAACATTTTTTTTTGAGCTGACTGAGAAGACAAAGTACCCATCTCCCAATTTAAAAGGCACTAAACCAGAAAGATTCAGTATGATTTTGTCAGACTTCATATAACCCTATCACTTGCAAATCAGCTAAAAACCTTATCATTACCTCTCTTATACAGGCAGAGAACTTCAGGCTGATATTGGAGAGAAACTGCTCCTTTCCTAAGAGCTCAAAGTAACTGCAAAACAAGCTTAAGTAGTTCCCAGCCTTTTCCTAGACCTATCTGTGATAAGCCTTAATCATCACCCAGCTGGTGCAAGAGTCCCCAAATCACATTTCATTAGCAGCTGAAGGAGTTCAGCCTTATATACGTTGTGTCATGATGAAGCTATAAATCTTATTGCTCAATGAAATCCACCTACAATAGGCAAGGACTGAAAATGTGACTGCAATCTTTGATTAGTGTTTTCATTAGCATAACTTTAGAAGACTAAAAGTAACATCATCATTAACTCCTTTTGTTGTTCTTGCAAACCAAGTATTTAGTATAGGTAATTTACATAATTTGTTTAGAAGCCTTTAGAACCAAACCAAACTGGAAGATTTAATATCTTAAAGGAAAAGCTGGAATGTTTACTCATTCCTGTATTTTTACTCATTAATCATTTTAGGTGGTTTATGTCTTCAAAAGGAAGAAAGAGCAATATTTCGCTGTACTTTTCTAGAAGACAAAGTTATGGATACTATTTCATGGGTCAGACATCTCTGTTTAAAAACAATGTTGAAATAAGGTTGCCAGACATTGCACAGTCTAGGATTAAAATACTGAATTCTTTTAGGCTTGCAATCACCACATTTCATCTCAAATCTCTGCCTCTTTCAGAATTTTTTTTTTTATATATGCACAGCGGAGGCTGGTGTTTCATAGTGACGTGACTTACATCTGCACTGTACGTGTTGCAGCATGTATTGTGCTTCTGTTACTGCTGTTTGTTGCTGGATTTCTGACTCTGGCTTACCAGGCACGTGGGTCCATTGAGGACTCGAGGTGTGGGTGTTTGTCTGCATAGCACAGGTTGTGCGACTGGCATCTGTAATGTCACTACAGAAGGTAGTGCCTCTGAGAACTGGTGGATACCAGAAAAAAACCCCCTTATATTTTAGCAGTTGTAAGCAGGAATTTAGATTTCAAAACTTCAAAGGTTTGAGACTGCTTTTTAGAAACTGCAAGAAGAGGTGACTGTAAAAAAAATCCCTGAGATTAGCTTTGCTCTTGCTTGTAATTTATAGGAGCAGGGATTGGTTTCATCCCTTATGCTGAGAAAAATTCTGCTACTGCTTTTTTTTTCCCATTAATAAGAATCCATTTGGCAGATATTCACAGCTGAGAAGTATAATTGGCATAAACCTTCAAGTGAAAACATGGAATGTCCACAGGGGTAAAATTAAACAGATACCTCATTCCTTATAGTGGTTCTTGAGCATGCTCCTTTGTTGTTATGTTACACTAGAAAATGCAGGGGAGCAAGACTGCTTGCTGGTACCTGTTGGGTTTAGTCTGTGGGAAATGTTTACAATAAACAATTCCTGTGGGTTTCCTTGCTGAGTGCTTTGAACAGGGAAAGTGTCGTGTAACCTCAGTGCTGCTGTTCCTGTTACAGCCCTCAGCCTGCATGTGGAAGCGTAGAACCAGATGACGACAAAACAGCTTTCTAAATCAAGGAGAGGGATGGTGTGGCTGGTAACACTGCTTTCAGAAACAGGAAATGGCTGTCACCTGTCACGCTGTGGCTGACAACTAACCCCCATGTAGCAGACAGAGGTGCTGGCTCAGCTCTGCGCACTCAGAGCCAAGCCAAAAAAAAAAGACAAAAGATGAAGTGTGGTCTGAGAAGGTATTTCAGACTGCAGGTAGGCCCGGCACCAAGGGCCGTGGGAAGACTGATTTGTGCTGGTATGTTGCTGTGATGTTGTGTAACACAGACATTATTGAAAGTGGGAGGTTGAGACGGGGATAGGCAAAGTCACTTGGCTTCCTTTCAAACCCATTTGGGTGGCTGGGATGTTTATCTGGAATGGTATGGGCATGCACTGCACTCGCAGGCTACTTGATAGAAAGGAGGCAGATAATCAACTGAGCAGTCTCAGGTGGAAGAAATAAATACAGAGTCTGATCAGAGGCTGGAGGAGAAAATAAGTGGGTTGCTGCTTTGGGGGTCAAAAGGTGTAGTGAAGATCTTCACAAAGCAAATGTGGTATGCTTGACCCGTTGGTAGAGCAGAGGCTGGTGCAGATGGCGTGGTGGGAGATTGTGCACACCTTGAGTAAATGGGATCTGTGTCAAGTTCCTGTATTGTCTCTCTTTCTTGCACAGATGCGTGGAAGCTGTGAGCTGCTGTATCTTGCATTCTCCTCAGCAATTGATACCAGCCCTCAGTTTAAAAAATAAAATCTCTACCTGTCTAGCTCTGACATTCAAGCACTACAAAATAAGAAAACGCCAGAATTATAGTAAGTACCTGTATGTAACCTGCTGCCCTGGGCTCACAGGGCTCTTAATACAGAGTCACATCTCTCCTCTTTTTCCCTGTGCTGCCTCAGCCAGCATGGGGGTGTCCATGTTCAGCATGCAGCGTGTGGCTCTGAGCCCTGCTTGTTTTGTGAACTGTACAAACCTTGCATTGAAGCGATTCTTTTTTTTATCAGTTTCCTTACGGTGCTCTCCCTTCCATGATCCTTGAAGGCTTGCTGGGATCAAACTAAATCAACTTTGAGAGCTTTAGGCTTTTTGCATTAGTTTATCTTCCTGGTAATGAGAAAAGTAAGAGAATATTGTACCTGTGTTACATATGGAACTCTGAGGTACAGAGTCTGAAATCAAGACTGCTGGATAGTTTTGAGAGCCTGAACTGAGATGTAAAAAATTAGGATTCACTTTACAGTACTTTATATGATTGCAGCATAGCTCCCTCTGTCTTGATTGCCTTTGTGATCAGTACTTCCAAAATACAACCCCTGGTATCACAGACCGAGTACCAGCCAGACACCACAACCTACTGCCTGAGCAGCACCTGGCAGAACTGGGGTGAGAATTTAGTGGACCCAGTAGGTGCTGAGATGTGCCTGGCCTGTAACATCATCCCTTCTCTTGCAAGGCATTGATTTACTGTCTTGAAAACCGGAACAGGTTTCTCCTTTGTTATGCCGTTCTCATTAATCACAGGAATGCAGCTCATCCTGTGCAGTGAGTGAAACAAGGGATCTCTGTAAAGGGAATTTTGGGATCATACAAAGAGACTGTATCTGATTCAAAAAGAAAGGGGAATGAGTGGCTTCTATGCTTCTGGCTGCTTCACAGCCTGAGTATACTTCTAACGCAACTTATCTTGATTTTAAATCTGAAGAACAGCTGCTTGAGATAATGTATTTTTGATTTCAATATTCTTTTCTTAGAGGGTCAGTTTAGATCTACTGTCTCTCAGCATAATTTGAAAATATATGGTAACAGCAGTTGCTGCAGAAGAGGAGGCACATTTTGGTTGGGGATTCAGCTGACAGCAAAGGAAGAGTCAGTAGAGGAGCATGCTGCAGTTGCTAGATCTTCATAGCCTGCCATTATTGTCTGTCTTCTTGTGCTGTTTTACTTCTCTTTCCTTGGATATTTCCTGACAGTGGCTTATGATCCTTTCACTCTTTTTTTTCCCCCCTTCCCTTCCCTGTTTTCTCCTTTCCATCCAGTCACTTTTACTTCTTTTTCCCACCTGGTTCACACAGAAGGCATGACGGTTCATGGAGCTGGATATGGCTGTCTTAAGAGAACTGTTTCCATTTCTCAGGGGATGGTGCATGTACATCTCTTGCAGGAATGCAAATGTAGCATTTTGGAAACTAAGCTGATGCAAATTATATGTAACTACTCAAAGGTTTAAATACTGGTGCAATTCAGATGGTGGGTGTAGCCTGAGAAAAGACTATGTCTAATCCAAACACCTCCAGGTACCTGCATTAAAGTTCCGCTTTAAAAACAAAATGGCAATGCAGCACTTTGCTACAACTCAATGCTTGTGATCTAATCCTTTTTACTGCAGACAAGAAAAAAAAATCTTTCTTACTGAGATGACCCATTTTCACTGAAATATAAAGAGGAAAAAATCTAGGGATGGGGTTTTTGTCTACACTGTGTATTTGCCAAATACAGAAAACTTAGCAAGATTAAAAGAAAGACAAGACTAATAGTACAAACCATTAAGCAAAGACTGGAGTTACCTTAAATGCAGAATCCCCAGTAGAGGCAGTCTCATTACTGGGATCCTTTTATTGCTCATGTGTAACCCTTGAGCTAGGAGAACAAGCTTTGCAAAACAGATTAGAGTGAGATTGTCCCATATACAATTAATGTAATTCAGAGCTGATTCCCTGTAGATCAGAAAATGTCCTGAGTACAGTGCTTCTTGGTGTGTAAACAGGCTAGCTCCTTTATAATTATTGTCCTCTCTTCTAAGTAACTGTGTGGGAGCAGACATAGTTACAAAAGACCTTTAAAATTTTGATTCTGCCAAGTTACAATGATCTGAAAAACTGGTAGACAGAGCTTGAGGGAACAACTGCATGGTCTGCTTGGTTCTTGGTCCCAGCCTTTGGCCAGCTGCTATGTTCTGGTGCCAGACTCTCCTAACAAAATGTATAAATATCTGGAGTCTTCTTCCCAAGGCAAACTGTGGCTTGTGCCACTGCTTTGATTGAGCATTACTCCTGGCTCATCTTGTTCTTCTGGTCCAAAGGATGAGAGGCTTTACTGCTCCGAGAGCTTGGGTGTGCCATTCTCACCAACAAGTCTGGTCCTCCAAAAGCAGAAGAGTCCATCTGATGATCCATGCCATAAGCAGGTCATTTGCCTGCTGTTGCCAGCCACTGAGGTGAAATCCAAGCTTTTTCCTTGCATTTCTTTCTCCTCGCGCTTGTAGACCAATGAGCTGGCTGTGTGAAAGCGGGACACGTTTGTGCTGGGAGGAAGGAGTATTTTGTTGTTAGTTGTGGGGCCTGCCTGAAGCTCTCACCTGCTCCTTGTCCATCCCCTCTCCATCATGCCTGCTCACTCCAGTGAAAATCTTTAATTTACTCTTGCTGCTATCCTTGCAGGCACTTGCCAGGACATCTGTGAGCTCTTCTCTGGAGTTTTGCTTCTAAGCAAAGCCTTGACTTGTAATTGACTCTAATGCAAACTCACTTGCATGTGTCCTGAACTACTGCTTGATTTTGATAAGATTCAAATTCCTCAATTCTCCTGTCCTCATTAGCTGCCAAAACTTTGCTTTTTGACATGAGAGATGATGTTCTTTGTTCCTCTGAAATGGTATGGGGCTTCACTCCATGGGTTCCTGAAACCATAAAGGTGAAAAATTTTCTTGGCAAATTTTTTTTTTTTTTTTTCATTTCATTTAAATGCCAGCACCCAAACAGCTTGGTCTCATCTGTAACACCTTATTTAATCTAGTTTACAGTAAACTGGATTAACTCCTTGTATTTACATAAACAGTAAATCCGCGAGAAGCTAAGACTGCGGCTGTTTTTTCCACAACTAGGCTATGCAGTAATAATCAAAAAGTAAGTGTGTTTTTCTTGTTGCTTACATATTGACTTCTTTTTTTTTTTGCAAAAATTTGATTGTTTTTCACAAAAGAATTAGAAAAGCTGCATAAATATCTTACATAAACTTGAAGAGAAAAATATTTATGGCTGGTTACTTGACCTGAGAAAAAAACAAACCTAAGAAAAAGTAATCAGACCACCCCCTCGGTGTTTGTGAGGTATCTGAACTGTGCATACAGCCAATTAATACGAAAAAACCACACCCATTGTCATTAATTTTGTTTTTCTATGTTAAAAAAAGGCAGCTAAATGAAATTCCAATATTGCAAGTAGCTGCAAACATTTCTTCAGTGAAACGGTCTTAGCTTCCATCACTGTGCACAGAGCAGCAGCAGCAGGGGGAAGGCAGTAAGCTGACATTAAAAATAGATATGTCTATCTGTAACAAAAGCAAATTAAACTTTTTGTCCGGCTTGAGAAAACTTTCAGACTTGATGGATGAAGGTTAAATCAATAAGCAATTAACCACATTCATCACTTTTTGTATATTAAGGCAGACACAATAAGACGTAGGTGTTGGGGGTTTTGTTTTTAAATAGCTTTGTTTATTTTAGTTGACAGCAGCATAGGCATTCAAGATCTGGACAGACATCCATGGAATTTAGCTGTCCTTTTGCAATTGTAAAGCAATTCAAGTGTGGAAATGTGGAGTGTCTTGCACAAGGGCCATACCAAAAGCTCATTACTTAATAACTGTAAATAGTCTACACTGCCTTGTTCTACAAATGCTAAAGTGGGACGAGACTAATTAAGCAAGTAAACTTATTTTTAAATTACAAGGTAATTTGATTATGGCTGTTACACAACTTCATTCCACATAAATCTAAACAACCCCCTACCAGCCTGAGGTGTGCACTCAGTAATATATGATGGGCTCCTCACAGTACAGACTGCAACATCCAACTTTAATTGTCTTTTATGAATCAAATGGCCCAGGAGCTGCATTTCACACATGCATTTTTCACTGATTTAAATTGTGTTGCTATATTTGGTTTACTTAGGTTCAATATCCATAGTTGAGATTAAAAATGGACCCTGGTAGTACAATCATGCTAACACACTTCTGCTTGCATACTTCAGGTAAAAAAGAAATTCAGTGTACTAGACTGGCCCTTGTTTAATACCAGTTTACATAGTGGGATGTCCATTTCTGTGTGCTGTCAGTTTGTCAGTGTTGTATCCCCCTGAACAGGTTCTTCCTGTGCTACTACAGGGATCGTTCTAAGGCCTAGAATATCAGTGCTTCATTTTCTTCAACCAGAAGCTGTATTTCTTCACCAGCTGCTAAAGTTATTTGGTGAATAGCATTCCTGTTGTCCCTGCTTCTTCCAATGCTGTTGGGAGGAGAGCCCCTAATAAAAACCAAGTTTGCAGTAAAATGGTAACCTGGCTACTGAAACAAGGGATGATTAAAGGTTATCTTTTAACCATAAAATGAGGTGAAAGGAATCTCAAGGATCATCTGGTCCAATCTTTTTGGCAAAAGCCCAATCTAGACAAGAAGGCCCAGCACAATGTGCAGCTGACTCTTCAGTGTCCAATGTTAGGGAACCCACCACTTCCCTGAAGAAATTATTTTGGGCAATCACTTGATTTCCCTTCTGTAGACTTACTGTTAAATTCCTAATTATGGTGAAAAAATCCTTTAATATCCTTAAGTGCTTGGAACAGGAAGCTGTAGTATACTGTGTTCTCAACTTCTGCATTACACTAACACTGTTCTGCGTGTCCTGGCTATCAAGCGTCCCACTGTAACTGGATGTCAGGAACTTGCAGGTTTTCACTGGAATGCCTTATGCAGTACGGTCTCGGCAGACACCAAAGAGAGACCAACACTTCCCTTGCCCTACTGCCAACTTTGAATTCCTGGCGCAATGGGAACATGAGTAGCACTTCTTTCCTAGGGGGGGGTTAAGAAAAGATTACAAGGGAACCACTATAAATACCAGCCCCTAAGCTCACTCCCTAGTGTTTTCTCTTTGTGTGTTAGACAACGCAAGAGTTGGAACTGTAAGCTAGTCCCAGCAATGCAGCCGGCGGCACAGATGAAACTACTGCCTCCTACATTATCTGCTTCCTAGGATATTAAGGTGCTACTACTTCTCTCTAAAGGACCTTTCTTTCTTAACTTGAATTCCAGACAGTGGTGTAATCTGACTTGCCTTCCTTTCCCCACTTTCAAAAAAACCAACCAACCAAAATCCTCCCACAACAACCCAGCTACCCTATTATGCTAATAGCTTTAACTACCAGTTTAAAAAAATAATAAGAAATCAGTTTTTCAGACACTGTTAAAATCAGTCTATTTAGAAATGAAAGTAGTTTATGCTGTGTGGTATCGACCATGCATGATATCTTAGACTGAAGTATGATATCAGTACATGTGTACTTTGGTCACAGAAAGTAGTTTTTCTTTATTGTATTAGTATTTTTTTTGAGACAACAGAAAAACCTGTATTAAAAACCCACATTTGTTAACAGGCCAAGAAAGAGCTTCAGCAAAAAGAGCTATAAATCAGTGGCAAGGCATTCTTGGCTCAGATCTTGTTTGAGATATTTCCCCAAGACCTTGTTTCTGTGACTAAATATGACACTTGGTGGGTTCTTTTATAAAAGGGCATATCAGACATATTCTCGTATTATACCAGAACAATAGCAATTAATCTTAAGTGCTTATGAAAGAATAACAGAATTGTATTGTCCCAGATGGTCTTCTTATATCCAGTTCTTTTTGATGCTTGGTAGGTGCCATTATAATTTGTGTTCTTTAGAAAGGATTTAAAATCCTTTAGAAGGATTTTAATCTAAATAAACCAAACCAAAACCCAAAAATTAACAAACCCACAACCAACAACAAACCAAGAATAATGCCAAGACTGAAGAGATGTAGAACTAAGTGCTGAACTCATTTGGCAGAAATGGCTGAAATCACACCAGACACTCATGAGGATACATTTCTTGTCAGCAGAACTGCTGGTTACAGAGCAAGAAAGTCTGCTGTGAGATAGGGTCCTTCATTGTTAGAAGCACTTTGCCATTTCTGTATAGCCATTAGATTTCTGAAGAAAGGAGTTAGACTGAGTAATCTCTTTCCAGAAGCATTTTTTCGTGGAGGAGTGCCAATTTGGACAAGCAGCTTCCAACACAGGAGAGGTACGGGGCTACCAAGGACTGCAGGGATCTGGGCATTCCCGCAGGTAAGTCTCTGCACGGCCATTGTACACCTCCATCAGCGTTGTGCACACGGTCAGCTAACGGGCAGGGGGAGGAAGAAGAAAAAAGAAAAGAAGCTGCATTACGGGAATTAGTGAAAAGCTCTCTCTGATACAGCTGAACAGTTCTACTAAAATGAGCATTTACCTTCTTTAGTCAACAACATGCAAATATGAATTGTCTGTGTCCTCAGTCAAGAATGCTGCCTCCACTTAACACAGGAACTAAACCGTATCATTCAAAAACTCTTTGCACTCCTTCCTTCACATTTTTTTCCCTAAATACCAAAACTTAAAGTTCAGACTAAAACCTCTTGTGTTGCAAGAATAATGTGCCTGTAGTATGCTTAAATCATGAGGCATATTAACTTGTTTTATGTGAATTACAAAGGCATAGATCATGTGTTAATTTTGGTTATAAGGGTCCTCAAGATGTCTGCAGAGCGGCTGCTGCCTCAAACAAGGGCCAGCTATGAGGAAAGGGCTCAGGCTACACAGACTGTTAAAGCTGCAGGGCCTTTGGAAAATAGCTATTCCAGCAGTTACATTTTGCTGCTACAAAGTAATGTGAAATTTGTTTCATTTTTACATTCATGTTTTCACCTAAAAAAACCCCTGAATATACCACTGAAGCCTCCTCCTTAGATGCACAGTAGTTAGTGCTCTACCCCCCACTCTAAACTTCCTGCAAAAATAGAAGAATTACCTTATTGAGGACAGGCTTTGTGGAGAGAACATCATAAATTGCTGGTAGGGAGAGTTTCTGAAAGAAAATAATAACTGATGTTAAGGGACATTAACCTGTTAATGTAAATGCTGAAAACTAACTTTTTTACACCTCAATTAAATAACAAGATACAGCTTTAAGAGCACAAGATACCCATAACCCCTTGATAACAGAAGAATGTGGGCTGCAAAAATTTGAGCAGACCAGACCTCACTAGAGCATGGCACACTTAAGTGTGTTCGCTGCCTGAGACTGTGTGTTTGAATTTCACTGCTGGAAACAGTGCTGTAAAATTCACTGCTGTAAAACTGCCCTGGAAACACCACAAGTCTTTCTCAAAGTATCTCTAGGTGTACCCTGCTGCATATGCAGCTGCTGAAAATACTTTCAGGAAACCCACCTAGATGAAAAGAAAGCCCAAAACAAACCCACCAAACAAAAAATCCAACAAACCAAACCAAAAAGAATCCCCAAAACCCAATCCCCCCTCTAAAACCACCACCACCAACAAAACCCAAACCAAAACCCAAAACAATACCCCAAAAAAACCCCAAAAAATCAGCAAACAAACAAAAAACCCACAAACCTCCCCGATGTAAAGAGCCAGCTTCTTACAACCCAGAAGCAGAGACAAGGTATCACAGAATCATCAGCCACTTCTGTCATTATAACTGTGCTTGAAAATAACCTGAATGCTCCTGGTTGTGTCAGGTCAGTACTGCAACTTGGGAGCTTCAAACCAGCAGGATACAAGCAGTATTTGGAGGATGTTTACCTCTTGTGTTGTCTGGTTCAGGCATTTCATGGCAGGTCCTCTACGATTATCCAGTACCAGGGGAGGCTTCCAGCGATCGTAGTTTGTTTCTAACACGTACCACGTGCCCTTCTTGATATCAAGGCTGCAAAAGAGGTCTAAGTTTGTGTTTTGCTTCTCTAAGGATGTAGTAAGTACACATATACAGTATATACTATATACAGATGGATTTTTTTTTTTAGGCTTGCTGTGGTATTTTTCAATGACAGTAAAGAAGTGAGTTCTTGTACAAGAGAAGTCACCAGAAACAGAGCACACAATTATTGGTGGAACCTGTCCTCTTCTAGAAGACAGTCAGGTGTCAGGTTAAGCATACTCACTCCCAGATATCCAGAGCAGCTGTCCTGGATCGAGTTATCACACACCCTTCTCCAGAATTTTTTCCACCCAGAATAAAGTAAGCTGGAGCCAGCAATCTTGTTTTTGCCAGTCTGTCTTTTGCATCTTGGTAACTGTGGGTAAGATAGTGTTAGACTATTAAATGCTATAAATAGTTCAAGTACTGAAAAGCAAGTTTCACAGATCCAGGGAAAGTTTGGGTAGTTAAGCCTTTCTTCCCCTTTCATGCACATACGAGGAGAGAGGATGACCATAAAGGAACACATGTAAGCAAAGCTTCTCTTCTCATTTTGTACTTAAAGTATGATTGTTTAGAGGTACTCTTTGCACCTTTTCTACACTTAAAACATGAACAAAATGATTACATACTGTGTCATATTCCACTGAATTGACTTAATTGCAGAACAGCTTTGTTTCTGCTTACTTCATATGATGTACTAGTACCTGTTGGACGTGCTTTGAGGCAGAATGCTTATGCATTTAGATACCAACAGGCTCATCAGGAAAAAAGAAATATGAGAAAAAAATTTGAGGAATCATGTGTGATGCCTTGCCTCCTGTTCCACACCAGACCTTTTTAATGTTAAGGCCACTGGGAAGGTATCTGTATCACTGGATATTAAGCATACATCTACACTATTCATGCTAGTTGAAAGCAAAGCAGATTAAAGGAGCATAATATTCAGAAGGAGAGGGAATACCTTGTAGCATTCTCTAATACTGTTCTTGTAAGAAAGCCCATCCACATACCATCTCTTCTACCAAGAAACCACTCGAAGATTCCTGCAAAATATCACTGGTTACAATAATTTGTTTTCAGATGGTTCACTCATGCTATTCTAACTTTCACAGCTGGTTTTAAAATGAGCTGTGTTTTATCTTACTCATCTGCAATCTTTTCACCATTTGTGTGCCTGTTTATTAAGGTAACTGGTATGCCCAAGGTCTGGAAAACTTGTGCAGAAATAATGAAAGAAATGAGCATTACTCACCCACATAACCACCATCAAGACTGAAACGCTCATTCATTGTCAGAGTGAACAAATTCTGAAAAGCATTAAACAAGCCAACCTTCAGCTATTGCCAGCCCATGAGTACCAGTAATAAACAAGAGGCAGCATTGCAATTTAGATGTCAATTGAGCTTCTTGTTTGTTAGACTCTTCCCCTTTGAGAAACAGACTGCAAGATCAAGCTCATGTAGAGAAGAACCTAATTTATCACAGCTTGAATAATTAGAAATGAGTTTTCTGACCTGGCAGAGCAATCAGCAAGGCATGCTTTTATGCTAAGCAAGTCAAGCCTGTGGCATTTTTTCCCTCTTGGTCTGTGTTGCATCACTGAATTAGTTTTCCTTTCCCTGCTGTATGTCATCTTCTCAGACCTCTGAGTACTATTCCAGTTTGAAGGCAGATTTTTAAGTCCCAGTGCTAAGTACACCCTGATATGTTACTGCTATTCACATGGGCACGCAGCTGCACACAGTCCCTGCTACTTGGAACATGGAATTCAAACTCACATCTCAGCCTTCTCCAACTAATGTTTCAGACAAAAACTGAATTCACCTACACTGAATAATTTTTAGAATGGAATCTTCCCAATTTATTTGAGCAGAAGACAAAAATAAATGGATACAATGCAGGGATTTATGCCAGAAATAGTCTACAAGAAGAAAGACTACCTGCAACAGAAGACAGAGCATGTAGAAAAGGAGAAGTTGTGGTAAGCTGAACAGCCTGATATAGTTCTGTAGTGCTGGTTTTTAAGATGTATATAAACGCCAGATTTCAGGTGCCCATTAAACAAAAAACCAACAAAAAACCTTAAAATGTAGGATTGCCTTTTCCAAAAAGGATTGGAGAAAGAATTAAATGGCACAAGTGTGCTGTTTCACCTCTGGGATCACAGCAATAGCTATCAGCCAGCAAGAAACTCTAACCACTTCATCACTTTGTATTCACTCTTGTTCATATTTGAAATTCAGTGCTGTTTTTAAGAATTGTCCAAACAGAAACATTTCATTTAGGCAATCTCCTTTCACAAGGAAGGATGCAGCATTGTTTTCTTTTATCTGTCTTCAAGTAGCTATGCTGTGCACCAGAACAATTAAGAGATCATTTATTAAAAAACATCCCAAGGCAGAGCATGAAAGCAGAAAAATATAAATCTTAAAGGAAAGTCTGAAGCATTTGTAACAAATTGACAAGGCCCCATCCCCATACTTACTGGTTTGACTCCAGACACCATGCCTATGTATCCTGCAAAATTTGTGGACTTGAACACCGTTTTGTTGTTTCTCTGAAAGTCCAAGAGTACCACTAAAGGCTTCAGTTCCCGAGTTAACGTCCAGGAATTATTTTTAACATCCCACCTGCAGGAGACAGTACAGCATTTGAAACGTCTCTCTCTCTCAGCAGTTTTTAAAGCTTCCCTTCACAGCATGCAGACATCCTGTGTGTGATGCCTCTCTTCTGATCTTACTCATGTCAGCCAACATCACTGCTCCATAGCTACCTGAGCAGCACCAGCAAGGAACTAAGAAGTCTGAATGCACAGGCAGGCAGTGAAAAGAACTAAGTCTTGTTTGAACCAAGAGCATATATAGTGCTCAGGATTAAACAGCACCACCATCACAGCTGGTTTGTTTTGAACACATAACTTTGTTCTCTATCTGCTGGCAAAGGGAGCTACAGGTACTGCCTGTGACACCAAACCTCAAATTCTTATTTTTCAAAGGCAGAAAAGAAACCACGTACTACTGGATTTGCTCTACATGAAGGAAAGTACCAGTTCTAGTTTGTAAAATAAGCCAGACAAGTTTGTAGGCAAGAGGTTAATAAAGAGCACTTAGCAGACTGTTAAATTCTCTGGAAATAATCCAGATTCTGGGAGCAGCTTTAAAGTTTCCTTAGTTTTCAGGAAGCATGTTCACACTATTTCTGGCAAGTGAGAGAAGTCCAACACAAGCCAAACCAAGGGACAGGTGGAGTCACAGTTGACAACATGTGAATTTTTGATAGGCAGGTAAGAATTTAAATAAAGATGAACATTTAAATTCCAGTTGTGCACTGAGCATCACCTGGATGAGTGATGTTACAAAATATACTGGGGCAATAAAAGCAAACACTGAACTACCGATCATGGGATACGAAAGGAGAACTAATGAGTGCTGGGCAACAAACTACAGAGTTTGTATGGAAATGATGAATGATGGGAAGTGCCAGTGGAGCACAGTACAATAACTGGGAGGGGAGAGGGGGGAGGAAAAGAAAATAACTTGTAAAACCCTAAGCCCCAATCCAATCCCCATTTCACTGCATACATTAAAATTGATGCTTCATCCCATCATGTAAAGAACAACATCTATTGTGCCTCAGAGATCAGGTTACATGGGCCATTCTTTGGTTTGAGAAGTTTGAACTGGAGCTGAGATAAAAAAGTAAGTAACACAAAACACAACTGTTCTTGATGCACTTGGGGCAGTTTGACATAAGATCAGCAGAACATCCTGATCTTTTCATTTCAGCCTTTTTTCACAACACACATCGGAGAAGCACTTGTCACAGTCTTACCAACACCCAGTTCATCAGTTAGACTCAAAGAATGCATGTAGCTATTTTTCTTTGGGTTTAAAAAAAAAGTCACAAGTTTTAGTGCTTACCCTAGGAAGAGTCCAAAATCCAAGTTCCTGGCATGGTACAGTTTCCCTATACAACAATAAATAAATAGAGAAATAAATACAATTTTCTGAAGAAATAGACAAATTTCATCTTAGAAACCCGAGAAATGATTAAGCAGGCAAATACCTGGGAAAGTGAGCAAGGAAAATAGCATTCTCAACTTCCCCTTTCCATAACCACAATATAATAGTGGGGTTTTTTTGGTCAGAGAAGTGTTTTACCATAACTGAAATCAAGTAATCTTGCAAGCTGCTGTCCAACTCAGCCTCAAATCTTTCTACCTTATCTTAATGCAATAGCAACACCTTGAGCTTCCTCTTTGTAAGCCCTCTGAGAATCCTTTAGAAACTTTCCAAGCTGGAACAGGTGCAGACAAGGGCTGCAGAACTAAGTAGGAGAATGAAAGAGTCTCTTTTCTTAGAAGAGACTGTCCATTTTCTCTACCACCATACATATGCAACATCTAGAAACTAGATGCAAAATCCTGCATGGCACTGAGAAAGTTTCAGGTATGTAGCTGGTGTTTCTTTCCCCTAGAAAAACAAATACCACCTATTAAAAAAGGCCCAACCAACCAATCACAAAAAACCCACTATCCAACAAAACCAAACCCAAACTGTCTTTGTAAGTATTTTTGTCCTTTTTTTTTTTTAACCTAAGAGACTTATGAACTCTTATTCCCTTTCTCAAGGAGTATCTCTTATTATCAATCCTTAGGTATTATTATTACCTTTTAGTCTCTTTACTAGACCTTCTTGCCTGCAGTTGAGGAGGTCTGTATTTGCATAATTGAGGTGGACCCTCTTCTACATAAAAGGAAACTGTTAACACTATTTTGGATTGCATTACCTGTTTTATCTTCTGCCACTATAGATGTACATACAGTAAAAATTTCATAAAAGATGTTAAAAATAACGATTTCCCCTATGAAAAAAAAAAAGAAACAAAGTTCAATAGTCTGTAACTTGCCATGAACAGAAAAAAAAAAGGTTAGAAAAAAGCATACTGCAAAGTTCCGTATTCTGTAATACTTCTGTTAAAGATTTCAATTTAAATCTCCTTTGATCTTTAAAATGACTGGTTCAGCAAAATCAAGAGCTTCCTGAAAGGCAAATAGGAGGATCAGAATCCCTTGACCTTCTGCCTTACCATGCACAAAGCTGACACTCATTGCTACTTCCTCCTCTGGAAACTTCAAAACAAGCTATAAAATTCACTTTAAAGAAGAAAGCTGCTGTATGTACCACTACTGCCACATAAAGGCTGCTGGCTAGCAGCAGGTGTACTGCTCCTGTATGAGGGAAGCAGTGCTAACAGGCAATGGTCCCCCTATGACTCAGTTCTGGAAGACACTAGGTGGTGAGGTGCCTACTCCTCACCTGGAATGGCATTCTTTTGCAGGAGGTACAGAGGGGAGGCAGAAGGACACGGCAAGGACCACAAGGGAAAGAAATCACAGCAGAAAACTGAGCCTTGACTTCTTTATATGTCAACAGCAGACACACAGCTGAGTGCAAAACCAACATGAATAAAGGATTCCCTCAAATTTTGGCGCACAGGAGCTGAGACTTGCTCCAGTTCCCAAAACCTAGGAGTGAGAACTTACAGCTCTACAGGCAAGTCCCAGCCTGATAAAAGGCTTATGTGATTTTTTCCATTCTCCTCTAAAACACTGTTTTTGTTCAGTGTGAGATGTAATTTATTGCTTTAACTGCTTAATTAATGATTCGTTAAAGTCACAGATGACTAAAATTAACTGCAGATTGGTGAACACACTAATTTTAAATGAATCTGCATTCCTAGCTTTCCACTATGTTAATAAAGTGTTGGAAACTGTTACCCAAAGGAATCCCAGATGAATTTGCAATCCCTTGGAGTTCTTCATTGAAAGGATAAGGAAGTGTGGCAGTCAGATGAGCCTGAAAGGAAAAGTTTTGTATGATACATGTTTAAATTAACACTATTTTGTTACTTATACCAAATGTCTCCTCAACAGGCACACTTTTCTCACAACTACTTAGTGTTTAATTTCTCTGCAGCCCATAGAACTTGAGGATTTGCAAAGTCCTTGGAAGACAAGTACATACTTTAGCAAAGTAAAAACTCTTACTTACCAAAACACTGACATGAGCAATGGACATGAGTACAGTCTCTCTTAGCAGCAACAGACACAATAGAGTGAAGTAGGATTCGTATATATAAAAGCTCAACTGCAGTGGAGCTCGATGTCAGTGTTTATGGGCATCCCTGACCTTCACATATTGGTAGGGCAACCTGTAAAAGCTGTCGACCCCGCTAAGGCACACAGGGATATGTTGTAACCAAAAACGGGGGAGAGATCTGACCTTTTGCTGTCTCTTACCCTACACTGCTTTCCCCTGTTCCATGCCAAAGCTTACTTTAACCAGAATCAAATTAATTTTTCAGGTGAGGCCTGGTCAAAGTTGTCCCTGTAATCAGACATTTATTACAGTTTTCAAAACCTGATTTTACTCTACTGTTTAAAAGAAGTGGAACATGGTAAAAATTTTCAGTCAAGTGTTTTCCAAAAGTAACTTAGTCAGTAGCATATTTGTCTGGTGTTACTAATCCAAACTTGAAAAGATCTTAGGAAAAATTAGAGGAGGAAGAGACGTGCATTTTTTGTTTGATGGTTTCAGAGTCATTCAGAGTAGACAAGAAGGCAAAATTTCAGAGTGACTCTTTAAAATAGCATTTTATTCTGTTGTGGAAGTGGAATTAAGAACTTGTAATTTAAGAACTTTGAAAGCTCTTGATTGTCAGATTTAGAAGCATTCTAATTCTGTAGTCAGAGCATACAGTAAAAAAAAAATTAAGCTGAAAATACTTACTATTTTGTTATCCACTATGTCAACAACTTTGCCACTGGGGAAGAAGGTATTTGCTATATCTTTAATATTCTGGACCACAGTCTTCAGCTAAAAAGAGCAAGAGCTTTTATTGAATAGAAGATCTTAAGCATAAGAATTGCTAGAATACTAACAGAACTCCTTGACAGACTTTTGAAAAAAACACTCTATTGAGAAAAATACATATTTAAATGAAGTTCTAAATGTCATGTTCTTGGTGAGAAAAACACCCCCAAATCTCCACTAAAATAATTCTTCAAGCTTTGTTCACGGAACTTTCTAGATTAGTTCCAATGTGTCCTTCTAACAGACATAACAAATTACAGGTAAGTCATCCTTGTCTTCTGCTCCTTTGATCACATTTTAAAACTCTGCACTGTTCTATCTTTCAGAATGTTAATTTCAAGCTCTTTGCTTAAGCACTGATGCTACTGAAGACTAAAATACTCAAATTTCTTATTAAAGCATGTGCTTTCCATTTGCAACATGTGAATGTTGCAAATAACAGTTCCACTCCATGTGATCTAACTCCAAAGTTTACAAGAGATAAAACTCTTTAGAACTTAAGGTGAAACCTGAAGCTTCTAACGCCCACTGGCTTAAATGAGACTTCTAAAATAAATATTAGCATGTAAGCAGAATTTGTCTGGCTTTCAGAGTGGAAAGGCCAAAGTCATCAGGGATATAGCAAAAGGCCCAAGCCTTGTTTGAGAAATTAAAAATTGCTGAACTGGATTTTCAGTGATCTTCAGAACAGCTGTTCTAAATAGTTTGAAATAGGCTCAAACATTTAAAAAATTATTTGTGCTATGTAAACACCAGTGCTACAACCAGCATTCCTGAAAAGGGTATGAAGTTCTTAATTTCCCCCCTGCCATTTCATCATCTCATGCAGTATTTTGAGAGAAGTCAGTGATAGCATAGGGTTAAAATGTTTCTAAAATCGTGGTAGCTAAAGTAGGCCTTGGGAACGGGAGTGGGCATTGTCTCTGCTACAATCACGTGAACTTGCACCTGTGTACCCACCTGTATGGTAGTTGATAAAGTTAAATGCGATGATTGCGTAGTAATTAAATATAATTAAAAATAATTGTTTAATCGCAACAAAAATCATGAGAAAGGAACAACAAACATGAGAAACGTTGTGAGGAGGGGGCTTAAAATTCAGGCTCTGGTGAAAACAATAGAACAATATAAAGTTAATGATTAATATATGTTTATACAACAGTTATGTGGGGAAAGAGCATAAAATGTATCCATCCCGAATCCATGTCGGAATCAGATTTGGGTCTGTACCCTGATTCCCGGAGCTCTCCAATAAAAGCACCTGCATATAATCATACCGTGATTATGTGTTTCTACGCTAACATCAGGAGGTGCAGAGAAGGGATGCTGTCTCAGTTTCACTTCAGTTTACCAAGACTGTTTCTTTGGTGTATTCCCCCCTCTTCATTCTGCACCACTTCACTACTAAGGAGATTTGATAAATGAAATGGCACACACTTGTTTATGGCACACTGGTTTTTACACCTCTACATCCTAAACGCCAGTGTCTCTACACTTGATGCTGCTAGCTTAAGTCTTAAACAGAAAAAAAATTTACTCAAGCAATTATTTTAGACTGGAATTATATTAGAAAAGTCAACTGGAAATATTATCCCTTTCAGATAGTTTTAGCACATGTATCCCATTCAAAACTTTTCTCAAAATAAAAGGCTATGTGCTAGTTTTATATCTGCTAAGCTTCAGAGCAAGCTCTGCATTTCTTACCTCTGTCTTCTTGTCTCGCATCAAGTCATCCCACCTTTTGCTGGGAGGTAAATCAAGATTGATGACATATGTGGGTATATTCCCTTTGAACCTGAGAGATAAACACCAGAGATAAAATTTAAAGAAGGCTCTGAAAAAACATTTGACAAAATAGGTGCTTCCCACCCGTAACTAGCATTTTGTGGACCTGCAACAGGAACAAGTTTCAAGAAAAAACCCTGTTCAGACTTGCAAATCACAGCTTCTCTAAAATTTGCTAGACAAGTTGAATCAGATTACTTACGTTGGTCCTGAAGGAGGGTACATTTTACTCCTGCACTCTTCTCCATACTGTAAAGACAATGAAACATTACTATTTAGCTTCCTTGTTAAAACACTATTATTCTAGTAGACTTAGTTTCTAATTAAACCTCTAGGACTAGTCAGTTAATTCAAAGTCTTGGGACTTTGGAAAGAGGAAAATAGAAAAGGAGGGACCAGCAGCAACTTCCTCATGCTGTCTGACAGACCTTCAGACAACTTGTCTAATGTAGTCCAGGGCAAGCACAAGGGTATGATGAATATACAAACTGTATCTATTTTTACTCCGTGCGATTTAATGAAAAGTACTTCAAAAGCATATTCTTTATACAAGTTCAGGAACCTTAGATCTAAGTATGGACCAGTCTGTTCTGTTTGTCCAATTCATAATCCCATTTTACAGCGTCATTCCTAATTACATTTAGTGTTAAGCTGCACTGTGCAGCTGGGGCAGGGAAAGCGTAACAAGCTTTGGGCAATCTCTCAGCTGGTGGAATGAGCTATATGGCATGACTTTGGATTCAGTGTGGACAAGTGCTGCTGAAGTGGTGCTAAACATTATGTGGGGCGCAGTTCAGGACTGTAACTAAAAAATACACCTTCATTCCTGTGAGCATGGCTAGCTACATATCAAAGTTTGACAACAATTTTAGGCATACTCAAAGTGAATGCAAGGGTGTTTTTCCATCATTTACATAAAGCATGCATATAAATATATCAACATATGCATATACATGCCACAATTATAATCCTATGTTTCACACAGTGACATACAAGCAAATGCCTACTGGCCACCTGCACTTGTGCTTCAAGCTGGTTGAGAGTAGGCCAGATTTGGTCCCGAAACTATGTGAGAAGTTCAGTAAGCGCCTTAGAGCATAACAGATCTCACTAGGAAAAAGGAAAGGTACATGTGCTGTTCTGGGAGCCTGTAGAAAAGCTCCTAAAGCACAAATGTTTGGGAGACACAACAGAAACAAAAATATGGAGCAATCCTTCCACCACTTCCCTTCCTCCCCACCGTCGATTTCCAATATTTATTAGGCTGTATTAATTAGATTACTAGTGTGTCCTTATAATGCATTCTGGTTCCAGTGAAAACTGTGACAACATCTCCAGTACCTACGTAACTGGGACAAAGAAGTTAACTAACGTCAATGTTCTCTTTGGGCTAATCTCATTATCTGTTTCTAATGCATTAATACAGAAAACACAGTGTCTTACACAATGCCACAGACTTTAAACACTGGCCTAATTTGTTAAACTGGAAACAGCAGTTCTAGATTGGGACTGATTTCTGTGTGTTATAATGTTATCTCTTTCTACTGTTTCTAGCTGCTGTGAGAAAGCATGAGATGAATTTTGGTTTTCCAGCACATGAGATGAAGGTACAGGACCAAGAGCTGTTTCCTAGATTTCACTGCTGTGCAGTTATAGCCTTTGCACAGCTAGAACAAAATGTCAAACACAAAAGGCCATTCAATTTTCAAAGTGAGGAAGTGTCAAAACAAGGAGGGTAGAAGGGACATCAGATGACTAATTAGGCAACAAAAGTCACAGGTTTTGTGCAAAGCCAGACAAATGCTTAACAGTTTTGATGCAACCGTCTTGTGCAATTTTCTACCCTGCGATACTAAAATCCATCAGAAGAAAGTGACATTACATATACACCCTACTGCAATGGATGCACAGATTTGGACCTTCAGGAAATACCTCTCTCAAAATACATTTCCTGACAGATAAAGCCTCTAACAAAAAAGTTATCCAAAGTGGATGAGAATTCAGTTGCTCTGTCAGTAGAGCCCATGCTCACAGAGGAAACAGTGGCACCTGTGCAAAAGTGATTTCAGAGGATTTTAAGCTAAAGGTCACTCCTGGCACTTTCAACTGAGATTTTAATCCTGTATTTGCAGCTATTTTTATCTTCCCAGTGCTTTGCAGCCTAAGCGACAAAAAAGGTGAGGAAAGCAACAGTTACAGGGAGAGAGAACAGAGAAAATGTTCCCACCTTACATGTGGTATTTTTAGATTTCTCACCTATCTATGTATAAAGCAATGTAAAGAAGCCAGTAATTCCTAAAACAATCTGTACATCTTTCAAAATTGCTAGCATTGATTGAGGTATCTGAAGAAATGAGAGATTACTAACTCTTTCTTTAGGTTAACTATTATATCACAGAATATCCTGAGTTAGAAGGGACCTGCAAGGATCATCAAGTCCAACTCCTGCCCTGCACAGGACAAGTCCAAGAGTCACACCATGTGACTGAGAACACTGTCCAAATGTATCTTGATCTCTGACAGGCAGTGCCTGACCACCCTCGGTGAAAAACCTTTCCCTAATATCCACTTAATGCTCCCCTGGCACAGCTTCAGGCCATTCCCTCAGGTCCTATTGTTGATCAGCAACAAGAAGTTGCTGTGCCTGCCCTGTGCTTCCCCTTCTGAGGAGCTGTAGACTGCAATAAGGTCTTCCCTCAGTCTCTTCTCCAGTAAGAACAAACCAAGTGACTGCAGCAGCTCCTTGTATGGCTTACTCTGGCACATAGGCAGCAACTTAAAAAGATATCAAGACAATCAGAAAACTAGAAGTGGGGTGTTTTGTTGTTTTTTTTACACAAAGTTCTAACAAGGAACAAAAAAATTGTTATCTTTTGCAACCAGCTAAAGATTAACTGAAAAACTTTCTGAGAAGGTTAAAAAAAAAAAAGACACCTAAAGAATTTTCTTGCACCAGCAGGAAAACCATCAAGCACTTTTTACAACCAGAGTGAAATAAGCAGCTATGAAGTTACTACTGTGGTCAGCCACGTTCTTCTCTCTGCAGCAGCTTGACGCTGATAGAAGAACAATAAATGCTGTGCAAGAAAAGCAGGAGCATCCTTTCAGCATGACAGAATCACCTTCAGTTTCCTACGTGACAAGCCAGAGACAGTCCCCTAGAAAAAGCCATTGGAAGCTGGATCCAAACAGCAGGTTACCACTACAAATGTGCTTTTCAAACATGTATTGAAACCCCTAAGAGAAACACAGCTATTCTTGAATGGAGATTTAATGCTCCCTTTGTTTTGCTTTTTAAAATCTACTGTTACCAGTAGGTTGCATATTTTGATTATCTTATATATTGCTGACTTTCAAATTGAGACTTATGTAATGACACAAAAACAGATGTGTGGCAGCACAGGATCAAAACACTAACAGGAATATAACACAGTGCAGGAGAAATAGAACATGGTATGGGGAAAGATGGAAATAAAAAGTGGAAGTAGCACAGAAGATTTATATTTTGACTGATTGTATCAAAAAAAAAAAAGTGGAACAGAAACCAAGTAACTAGCAAACAGTTGAGAAGAATTGGGTGAACTGGGAAAAAAAATCAAGTAGTAACAGTTACTACTGACTGCAGTACAGAAAATTAATACATGGTTTAATGACTGCTGAGTAAATATCTTGACACCTAGACTGATTTCATTAATATGAAATAGGCTGAATGTAGCTTGTCCAGTCTGAGGAATACCAGCATGCACTTTATTACCCTCAAAAGTATTTTTGAGGTAGACCATCTCTGGCATCCCTCCTTAATATTTATCTATTTTGTATTTCTTAACTTCCGATGTAAAAATAAATATAAAATTACCTCTTTGAGCTATTAAATATAATTCCAACATTTAAGGACATTTCAGTCAGTCTCTTTCAGTCACTCTGTTATATTCAGCATCTTTTGGTCTATGAACTCTGTGATCTAACACATTTTTCTCTCTGCTTCTCTTCCCTGATGGGATGATGCCAATGCAACACTGTTCCAATGCTGTTCACTTTTCTGAACACAGGGGTTAAGAGTACTCTTGCAGTACTGAAGAAATGATGACCAAGACAGTTTAAATCGCAGTTTGGACACATAGGTCAGTAAGGTTGAGGGGGCCTCAACAAAAGCTAAAGGGACTGAGAGTCTGCACCACTGAGATGTAATTCAAGGTACTTATCTTCTGTGTTCTTTGTTAATGAGATTAACCCAAACAGCAGCACTTAGGAAGCATTCTTCAGCAAATGATGCATCCCTGCATCTCAAACAAAAATAAAATATCCAAGCCTAATAGCTGGCTGCACAGCAGCACAATCTGCAGCCTGGACACACAGTGGATACTGTGCAAGTGCAAAGATGTACCAAGTGAAAGCAAATGCAAATCAAACTCTAATGCTACTACTTTGCTGACAGCTGGCACTTTCTCCTATGACTCCACACTCCAGAATACTTTGGGTTAAAATTCTGAAGGTGTTTTAAGCTGGAAATAGCTTATAGTATTGGGAAGCTGCTCTTGGCGGGTAGGATGGGACTGGAAGAAGAGAAGAGCCCAATTGTGTGTAGGAAAGACACTAAGGGAACATGGGCCATCCAGATGTCCACAGTCCCTTCCTGCAGGTCTCCCCTCTCACAAAACCCATACTATTTTTCCTGAAATCATTGTAATTTGCTAGAAAAAGACTTAGAGCAAACACTAAAGAATAAAGGAGGTAGCATGTTCCTAAAATATTTAAAAATAGATTGCAAAAAACATTTTGAAATCCAGAGGTATTTAAAACCCCTCCACCTCACAGAGGATGGGGAAATTCAGGAGCTTCAAAAGAGATAAGAGAATGCTTCGCTGCTCCAGGAATAAAAAATACACCAGGAAGCAAGAGCAGCTCTTTACATGCCCAGGAGATGGAAGCCAGCCTGCTCCAAACGACTAACCCCGCCTTCCCAGCTTCCCAATTCCACCAAAAGTTAGATATTTCACTTATTCAGTTAAAAAACCCCAAACAGCCGAAAGAGCAAGAAACGACACCCCAAGCCCACCTGCTCTACGCTCCTCCCCTCGAGTGAACTACAGCAAATACACTCAGCATATTCAGAACCGTGCGCACTTTTAGCAAGCCCCTCTGAACTTTCCTTCTGGAAATCGCTGCTGTGGTGTGACAGGGCAACACTGACATTCCAGACACAAGCGAAAGCGAGCGCAGGAGCGAGCAAGGACTTGCAAAACACCCCGTGGCACAGCCCCTCCCGCCGCCGCGGCCGCGCCACAGGAGCCATGTCCGCGGAGAGGAGAGGGAGCCCGCGGGGCAGCGAGGCGCTGCCGCGCATCCACACGCGTGGAGTCAGAGGCTCGCCCGGCCTTCCGCGTCGGGAAGGGCGGCGGCGGCCGCATCCCCCCCGCCAGCCCCGGGCGGCACCGGGGCGATCCGCTCCCACCGGCCCCGCTCGCCCCTGCCCGTCCCCCGCCAGGCTCACCGGGTCCGGCGCCCAGGCGGGCTGCGCCAGGACGAGCAGCGCCAGCAG